>JASEVX010001095.1:0-25433 GCA_031761405.1 Serripes groenlandicus
ATTATTCAAAGTTTCTTCTCGTTGTCTTCGAATGTTTTCTAACACATGATAATATTATTTGTATGACGATTAGCTGTGTTATGCTAAAGTCTAATAAACTATTCTGTATTCTGTATTCTATTCTAATCAAGTGGTTTAGTTGTGACCTATCAAGTTATGGTTAAATGTTTTCACTGTAACAAACCGTATTGTTGTTTAATCGACATGTTTTCGCAGTATTCAAAGTACAGTATTGGCATTTAAGAAGATTCTCTCAATTACTGAAGTACATCCTTGTTTTCTTCATTTGGTTTTTCAAATCGAACCCAAATATGTAGAAAATCTGAATAAAAAAACGACCTCGAAACCACATACAGTATTTAACTATTTCCAACACCCAGATGCTCTCTGACGCCTCTCCAGCTGAAGACTTTTGGAAATAATGTGACAAAATGAGAAATTGCTAAAACTGAACAAATTCCCAATGTTATCACAATGTTTTAAATAATTGCACCTTCAGTTTCAGAGGTTGTCCAGATTGTTGTCCAAACGTTTTCAAAAGTCGTCTTCTGTAGATTTGTTGTATGTGAGAAATGGTCAAAGATCTAGCCATATCATGGCGTCTGACGTTGTTGCTATATCTATACAGGCCAACCTATGTTAAAAGACTACCCATTGGGAGAGAACAATCTGGTCATATTTCTCAGGTGGTCTTTAATTACAGGGTCATTTATGCAGAAATTGTAAAATTAAAAGTTTGGTTGCTATACACAAGGAATTGCTAAACAAAAGTGGTCTTTAGCCGCCGTTTGATTGTAGTATTTATATTGAACATTTCCCCCATTTACAGACCATTTCGAACAGAACTGCAGACGTCAAACAATATCGTGAGAAATGGATACCTTTCCCACACTTTACTTCTACAGTGTTATAGAGTGTTATTCTCTTCAAGATTTCTTCAAATGTTTTGTTATTGAAGCGTTAAGATGCCAAGTCCGAACACATAGTAAGTAAAATAAACAAAACTGCGAGAATGGTATAAAAACGTTGCTAAATCCAATAAGAACAAATCCGATTAAAGAAAGTTTTGCTTTCACTAGATATATTACGTCATTTGTAAAAACAACAGATCTGCAGAATTAAGAAAATATTGTGCGAGACGGAATAATGATTCATGATGTGCAATTTCTCCGCTAATCACATGTTTTTTACTGTGTTATACAGTGATATATTTATTTAATATATTCTAAGTTTCTTCTCATTGTCTACGAATGTTTTCTAATCAAGGGGTTTAGTTGTGACCTATCAAGTTATGGTTAAATGTTTTCACTGTAACAAACCGTATTGTTGTGTAATCGACATGTTTTCGCAGTATTCAAAGTACAGTATTGGCATTTAAGCCTTTCCCTCATATAGACGCTTTCTGACGCCTCTGCAGCAGACGGCTTTTTGAAAACATCGTAACAAAAGAAGAAATTGCACAAAACGTGCAATTTCTCCTTTTGCCACAATGTTTTCCAATTTTAGTCATAAGTTATCCATTCAATTATAGAGATTTTTCATTATTTGACAAAATATGTTCAAAGTCGTCTGCTGCAGAATTGTCGTATGAGGGAAAGGGTTAAGAAGATTCTCTCAATTATCTAAGTACCTCCTCGTTTCCTTCGTTTGGCTTTTCAAATCAAATCCAAATATATAGAACATCTAAAGAAAAACCCCGAAACCACATTTAACCATTTCCCACACGCAGATGCCTCTCCAGCAGAAGACTTTTGGAAACAATGTGACAAAATGAGGAATTGCTAAAACGTGAGCAAATTCCCCATTGTATCACAATGTTTAAAATAATTGAACGTTCATTTTCAGAGATTTTCCAGATTGCTGTCGATATGTTTCAAAAGTCGTCGACTGCAGATTTGTTGTATGTGAAAAATGGTAAAAGATCTAGCCATATAATGGCATCTGACGTTGTTGCTATATCCATACACTCCAACCTATGTTTAAAGACCACCCATTGGAAGAGAACAGTCTGGTCATAGTTCGCAGGTGGTCTTTAATTACAGGGTCATTTATGCAGAAATTGTAAAATTAAAAGTTTGGTTGCTATAGACAGGGAATTGCTAAACAAAGGTGGTCTTTATCCGAGGTTTGATTGTAGTTCCATATTAATCATTTCCCCCATTTACAGACCATTTCAAACAGATCTGCAGACGTCAGAAAATATCGTGAGAAGTGGATATTTTCCCCACACTTTACTTCTACAGTGTTATAGAGTGTTATTCTCTTCAAGATTTCTTCAAATGTTTTGTTATTGAAGGATTTAGATGCCAAGTCCGAACACGCAGTAAGAAAAATAAACAAAACTGCGAGAATGGTATAAAAACGTTGCTAAATCCAATTAGAACAAATCCGATTAAAGAAAGTTTTGCTCACACTAGATATATTACGTCATTTGTATTGACATTTCGTAGTTTGGAACCGTAGTTTGTGTCTGCAGTTTAGACGTTAAACCATTTCCCCAGTTACAACATTTAAGACAGATCTGAAGATTTAAAAAACATATTGTGGGAGACGGAGAAATGATTAATGATGTGCAATTTCTCCGTTAATCACTTTTTTTTTAATGTGTTATACATTTATATATTTATTTAATTTATTCGAAGTTTCTTTTCATTGTCTTCGAATATTTTCTAATCAAGTGGTTTAGTAGTGACCTATCAAGTTATGGTTAAATGTTTTCACTGTAACTGTTAATCATAAGAATTTTCACACTATTTTTAAACAAAGGTTAATTGATGATTTTCAACAAAGTTTAGATAGTTACATTAATAGTAGTCGGATTTTGTGCACTTACAAATATATAAGTAATGGTCTGACCATGGAAGATTATTTAAATATTTTACCTTGTAAATGGAAAACCTACATTCCCAGATTTAGACTGTCTTCACATTCTCTAAGAATTGAAACAGGTAGATATGGAAATGGGAGGCTAGAAAGACATCAGCGTTTATGTGTGTTTTGTAATAAAAATGAAATAGAGGACGAATTTCATTTTCTTCTGGTTTGCCCATTATACTCAGATATTAGAGCAGTTTATTTTAAGCGATATTTCTTCATTCGCCCGAACATGAACAAATTTATTTCTTTACTAAACAACAAAAATAAGCAAAAACTATTACATCTTGCCAAATTTATCAAGGAAGCCTTTATCCGGAGAAATAGTTTGATAAACAATATGCTGTAGCAAAAGATTATTTATTATACTATTAACCAAGGAAGTCCAGTAAAATAGTTAAAATGCTAGTCTTCCATAAATTATTTGTAATATTGGGGAAGCATTTTTTGTTGTTGTTTTTTTTTTTAAATTTTTATTTATCAGTTATTTTGTTGTTGGTTTTTTTTTTTTTTTTTCACATTTTTGGAATATAACCATTCGATTTTGTGTATATTTCATGTTCTATGCAATTGGTTGTATGTTTTTTTTGTATTGTATATAGTATAATGATTTATTGTTCGACAAGAAACTATGTAGTTTACGTCAATAAAATATTGTCTATTGTCTTGTAACAAACCGTATTGTTGTTGAATCAACATGTTTTCGCAGTATTCAAAGTACAGTATTGGCATTTAAGAAGATTCTCTCAGTTCTTCATTTGGTTTTATAAATCGAATCCAAATATGTAGAACATCTGAAGAAAACCCCAACTCGAAACCACATAATGTATTTTACCATTTCCCACACGCAGATTCTATCTGACGCCTCTGTAGCTGAATACCGTTGTAAATAGCGTGACAAAATGTGAAATTGCTAAAACATTATTAGTATTAAGAAGATCTAGTTTTCCTTTGCTAATTTAAAGCAGATATACCCGTTTGAATAGTATTATCACAATTCGTCTGCTGCAGATGCATCGGAAAGCGTCTGTATGTGGGAAAGGAATAGCAGACGACTTATTGGCAATTCTTCCCTTTCCTCCTAAACGTTTTAATACTGTATTAAAATTCCAATTTCAAATATTTGACGTCACATCATTTTTCTTTCGATGATTTCAAGGCAGACACTTGTATAAGTTGAATGTTTGGTAAGCGGTTTACACAGAATGTCTGTATAAAATACGTTGACCGTCCTTTAAACTCGTTCTAACATGTTTGATTGTCATCTTAAAGTCCTCTTTTGAAATGGTTACTCGTTAATCTCTTTAATCAAACCAATTGATCAGGCAACCGAAGTAAATACAATGAGCTTTAAGCTTTCAATTGATTTGACGTAGTTGGATGATTGTTTGTTATACAGTGCCATAACAATCAATTATCAAACTACTTGGAATAATACTTACTGAAAATAAATTCGTTTGAACTAACTAAACTTATCGACCAATATTACTAGTCTTATTTATTTCTGAATATTAATGATTCTTTATCGCAAGGCTTAAGTGTGTGTGAGTTCGTCTAGTGTGGTCTTTGGGTTCCATGTCTTAGTAGGACCTTAAGGGTTCCGAGTCTAAATGGACGTTTGGGCTCCGAGTCTAGTGGGGGCCTTTGGGCTCCGAGTCTAGATGATCCTTTGGGCTCCAAGTCTAGATGTGTCTTTTTCTCCGAGTCTAGTGGGTGCCTTTGGGCTCCGAGTCCAGTGGGACATTTGGGCTCCGAGTCTAGTGGGACCTTTGGGCACCGAAGAAGAGCACCGGCCCCGTGTTTAAGATGTCCTGGGCTCGATGCCCGTGAAACTGTGGTCAATATCGGGATACTTCCTTATGACTCGTGGAGAATACTGGGCGAGAATCAATGGAACATACATCGAGGTTGATGTATACAAGTTGTAAGAACGTGTTTCACGTTAAATATACCAAATATATCTAAACAAAGCTGAAATTTGTTTTTTCTCTCCATAAGTCTAGCTTCCTTATTCCATCAACGATAAGAGAAGCATAGCTATATACATGACAGAGCTCTGGATAAGGAGCATTTTGCATGTTCTAAAATCCGTATTTGATCCTTCAACCCTATGTTGTGGGTATTCAAAAGAATCGTCTTGGTGAGACGAATCTTTTGAGTAACCACAACATAGGATTTGCTTGAATAATAAGGGAGACAGTGTGGGGAAAACAGCTGTTTACCCCCTTCTTATCTGGACCTCTGAAGTATGAATCCTGCGAGCGTTTAACCATTTACCACAGGCAGAAGATTTTTGAAACATCCGTAACATACCGCATATGGGAAAAAAGGGGCATACAGATCTTCTATATATAGAAATTGTCTATACTTTGCTTTCATTCCCTGAAGGTTGAAAACCTCAATGCGCATTCGATCCCGTATTAATTGAGGGTGTTCAACTGTTGTCCGTGGTCAGTCACGAGCAAGACTTTATTTGCAGACGCATTCCGACACTTTTGCAGCAGATGACTTTTGAAAACATTGTGGCAAAAGGAGATTAATTGTGGAGATATTCCACACTTTTGCCAATATGTTTTTCAAAGTCGTCTGCTGCAGATTTGTTGTATGTTGGAAAGGGTTAAAAGAAAGTTACACCGTTGAAATCGATGGACTCTCACAAAGCGATTGATTTTATCATTCGGTCATATCATTCTGATAAAGAATGAAAGTTTTGCGACTGACGACGTAAACTTAACCAAAGTAGCAATTTAAATTTATAGTAGGAAGTAGAAAATATCGTTTGTTTATCCTATTATAAACATAGTATAAGTGGTTCTAAAATCCCAACTCAAACTGTCCACTCTACGGTGTCAATATTTATAACTGTATAAATGTGCAAACACTCGCGTCAGTGTTTGACATGTTTCAGGATTAATATTGCGTCATGACGTCATTACGACATATGAAATTTGCTAATTAACCGTTTAGATCCTAATTAACGAGCATTTTCCTCGGATTATGTTTGGAAACATTTTTATACTTGTAAAACATACCATTGAATGTTATAAAAACAGGATCTCAAGTACCATGGGTGATGCTAATTCGATATCAGAATATGTAACAGAATTAACCCTTTACCTCATATAGACGCTTTCGGGCGCCTCGCAGCAGACGGCTTTTTGAAGAGCAATTTCTCCTTTTGCTACCATGTTTTCCACCATTGGTTATCCATTCAATTATAGAGATTTTCTATTGTTTGATAAAATCTGTTCAAAGTCGTCTGCTGCAGAATTGTCGTATGAGGAGAATGGTTTCAGTCGGTAGCGTAAGAGCTAAACAAAATATGTTAAAAATTCACCCCCCGTATTTTACTATATATTACATCTAGACGTAGCAGTAAATCGTGGTAAACATTTATTAATCACTATTCAGCTGATATGATACTAAAAGCTGTCGTCTTTGTGTGTGTGTGTGTGTGTGTGGGGGGGGGGGGGGGGGGGGGGGGGGGGGGGGGGGGGGGGGGGGGAATAAAAACACAATCTAGGAATTCAATTTGAAAAGGTGAAGGGTGAACTCGTTCTACAAATGTTTACATTATGTTGTAACGTTCTTAACTTTAATAACCGTATACTTGTGTTTACTGATTAGATATAAAGTTTCTCTTTACCCGGTTATGGCATGATAAACAAGAATCATTTCACACATCTTTGACACAGTAGACCCACAGGCTAATAAAGATATAGTGTAAGATCTTTGGTGAGGCTAAACAGTTAGTAAGATCGTACCAGGTTCGATACATGCTGGCGGCGTGTTCGCTCGGTTGTTTCTCCAGTTTGTTTAGTTATTCATTTTCCAAGTGCAGAGCTCTTTTTTTTGTCGACCTTGTAGCTGGAATCTTTGGGGAAATAGTGATAGAACATGAGAAATAGCTCGTTGTTGCAACGTTTTCTACTCCGTATATCGTTAACTCAAAGGAAATCTGCTAAAGTTAAGCTAAACGTTTCAGAATATGCAAGTGCAGTACACAGGCGCGCGTTTAATAAAATCAAAACAATATGTTAGAAATATTGGATTATTACAACTTAACATCAGCCTTTCTGCGAGAAAACAAGCATTATGGCCTATACGTTATGTATCGACCCAGATCAGCCTACGCAATCCGCGTAGGCTAATCCGACCCGACACATTTCGTCTCAGGTGGATAGAGGTATTGAGTAATGATTTCTGAAACAGAAAATCCACAGGAGGCGAAAAGTGTCTCTCCGAGTAAGCCTGTGCGACATGCTTAGGCTGATCCGGGTCGATGCTTTACGCAAAGTCCACAATGTTGGTTTTCTAGCGGGACGGCTCATATATTTGGTTTTGTTTACATACCGAAACAACAACTGATATTCATGACGGAGGAATCAAATTCAGTGGTAAAGCCAGAGTGCACTGTTTGTCCCATGACATCTAATCAAACGCGTGCGTGGAATCATTACCCTGATACAGTCGACATTTGACTACTCCGCAGCAGATGTTTTATGAAAATACTTTAGAAAAGGAGGAACTAATCAAAACGTGTACACGAGTCGTGCTAAGCTATGCGTTCAACACAACATGGTTCAATCTCGGCTTTGCCATTTCTTCCTTCTTTTCGGCGATTGACAAATTTCACTGCCACAAGCTTCACCCGTCATTCACCAATGGATAGACGTTTATATGGAAAAGTAGCCAGTAGCACGGGATTAAAAGTGTGTATAGTACCGGTGCAAGAAAGTAACGGACCTGGCTGCCGTGTTATAATTATAATACTGTTAAAAAATATATAATTATAAATCTTTCAATCAGTCAATATATCTTTTTAAACCTAAAGTGTGATGTATATGTAGTATGTTGGTAAAACTTGCCATTTTCCTGAATAAACATCTATATATATATCTAACTATCTATTGTTGCTCAATGCTCAATGAATGTTTTCCGGTTGGTCATTCAATCGACGTAAACGGTATCGTCCGTTTTTGTATCCATCAACTCAAGTATTTATCCTCCTATCAACAAAAATGTCACGACCCAAGTTGTAAATATAATGTACACACGCACACAATCAACTCTGACAGTCAGACAAACAGTCATATAAACAGATAAATCCATAAATAATCATAACAACAATAACAGAGATTAATCGAACATTGGGTCATAAACCCTATCATAAAGGTAGTTCTTAAAGTGTCAAATATTACTATATTTGTTCAACGCTTCTTGCCATACTGTACCATTTTCCGCAGCTGCTGTTGCTGTTTAGATTTGCCCCACATTTATTATACAAGAAACGATTCATTTGGAAGACGTCAAACCGGAATGTATTTAATAAACTGCGTCAAGCGAAAATGGGTTTTGTTGCATATACATGTACACCACTTCGTTGGTGTAGTGCTTAGAGCGTCCGTCCCGTGATCGGCAGAACGCGGTTGGACTCTCAATCGGGTAATACGAAGGTCATGTAGTGGCTTCCCTGATTTGATTGATTGATTGTGTTGTGTTTTACGCCGCTTTCAACAATTGTTCAGTTATATGACGGCGTTTCCTGGGTAAGTTAGTATTCAGTACTGGTCTATTCATCCTGATACAATTTAGTCAGTCGACTTGTTATGCTTACCCCGTAACCCAGAGCCCCAAGGAGGCCACCGCACCCAAAGCGGACGCTTTAACAGTACAACATCGATGCGGTTTCCCTGCCTTGCACACCGGGTTGCGAAGATAGCATGAATGCCAATAAGCTGGTGTCAGGATAAATTTACCACTACCACTGGTTACTTAGTCAGAAAGGGCTGTGATTTAACAGCACTGTAGTGTAGGAAGAATAAAACACAAGTCAAAGATCATTGTAAACATTGAGCCTTCACGAAGCGCTTATATTAACCCTTTCTCACATACAGATGTATTGTGACGCCTCTGCAGCAGACGACTTTTGAAAACAGAAGATCAATTTCTCCTTTTGCCTCATTGTTTTAAGAGAAGAGCCGGTTTTGTAACTTCAGGTTAGATGATTGAATTGTAGCCCCATTGGTTACGACCTTATACCCACTGCTGACCACTGCTGACCGCTACTGACCGCTACTGATGTACCAAAACGGAAAGGCAACAGGACCCTTTTACGCATGACATGGCACGAATTGTTGTGTATGTTGCCGACAAGGGTCGAATTTGCTTATGATTTTGTAATCATACTTTGTCATACTTAGAAATGAAAATATCTTAATGCATGTGAGAAATGAAGAAAACATTTTTAATTAATGGAGAAACTACTCTTTAATGCACCGTGTCTCCTTTTCAAACCTTTCCTGACGCATACGCGTACAAAGGAGCGAGTGTAGAGAAAAAGGGTTAATTATTAAAGCGATTTAAAGGTTTATTCGGTGAGTTTCCTTGTCCTTGTGACGTCATCATGTCAGGGAAAATGTTTTCGTTTAAAACGCATTCCTCCTTCATGAGGTTTTGAAAAAGGGGAACTTCCTCATTAAGCAGTAAAAACCCAAGAATAAGGCAAATGGAAATGATCTGTAGCCTATGTCCTGATCGTCTGGTTCCCGACGTCCTTTACGCATTAATAAGGGGAAGGTGCTTCTGACTAATGCACTTATTCGTCATTGTTTAGAATTTCCTTTTTTGAAGGAATGTCAAAATTTAAAAAAAAAAATACATACTTTTGGAGGCAGAATCACGAGGAAAAGGTTTAATCAGGAACATATTCTCTCTTTTTACAATGTTTTCTAAATTAGATTGTTTAACTGTCAACTGTGTTAACATGTTCACGGTTTTTGTGGTATGAGGAACTTAACCATTTCCCGCATACACAAAATCTGCAGCAGACGACTATGTAAATGTGTACTGAAAAATATGGAAAATTTCTATAATTGTGAGTATAATTACTGAAAAAAGGTGAAAACAGTGTGGCAAAAGGAGACATTGCTCTCCTTTTGTCACACTGTTTTCAAAAGTCGTCTGCTGCAGAGGCGTTAGAATGCGTCTACAAGTGGGAAAGGGTTAAGAAACCATTATTTACAGCTCTTTGTGAACACGAGGTTTTCCCTTTGTAAATCATTAGATGTCCTTAATCCCATTTCCTCGTATATAAACGACATTGAGCAAATTTCCAGCAGACGAATCTGTCCCATAATGAACCAAAATATGTGATCATTGTTAGAAAAGAAGAAATTTCTAATGAGTTTCCTACTTTTGTCAGCGTACATCAATTTTTTGGTAAAATGTTTTAATATCCTATATAAATTAAGTTTTTCATCATTTCCAAAAAATGTCATTATCGTTTCATGAATTTAGTTAATTTCCTTCTGGTGCTGGCGTGACATCCTATAAATAGATGAATGACGTAACATTTTAACCGCAATGATGAGAAATCATCGACACTTATTTGTAATATTCCAGACATGTAAATATTATCATAACACTAACTTCAATGGCATGTAAACACAACTATGTATGGGACGAATGTGCCAGTTAGTTCTATGTTAGCAATTTGACGTGTAGTCGTTTTTTCCATCTATGTGGAAGGATGTTTATAAACTCTTTCACTGCCAATTTTCACAAAGTCGACTCTTTGATGTTGAAAATTGGAGTACTCCAGTTTCGTCCAACTTGAAGTTTTTGAAACATTTATTGTCTAAATGGCAAACAATGCAGATTTCAGGAGAGACAGCTCGTTCTGAGCTGTCTCATCTGAATGTGCATTGCTTGCAAAAACCCTTTTAACTGCCTTTGGCAGCGAAAAGGTTAAATGAAACCATGCACATAGTTTGCAACACATCTAACCATAAGGATGGGATTAACGCCATTTTGAACAGTATTTCAGTCGTATAGCACGGAGGTCAGTTCAAATACCCCGGTATCTCAGTCGGTAGCGACGCGGGCTGTCAATCCAGGGGTTGTGAGTTCAAACCCCAGATCAGGCCAACATTCTCTCTGATGTTTGACAAAAGTCAATGTGACAAGCGTCATTCGTCTTCCACCAATGGGCTTTCAGTCTATGTGAAAAAGCAGCCAGTTGCTTGGAAAGATAGTTGTGTGGATTACTGGTGTGCGAAAGCCAGGAAACACATGAGTAGCTGAACTGACCGCCGCGGTATGACTGAAAAATATTTGAAAACTGCGTTAAACCCCAATCAATCAATCAAATACCAACGTGTGTCCTGGCGTTCGCTAACCGAATACGAGTGTTAACAATGTCATAAGTAAGCAATTTGATCGTTATTGTCAAGATTAAGTTTCAACACGTAAGAAGGTCGGTTTTGGCGCGACGTGACTCGTCTGCGTGAGGTAAGATAAATGGTTTTATAGTGTGTTTAATCACTTCCCAGATACAACACATTTGTAGCAGACGACTTTGGATGGAAACATCTAGGCGACGTGTGGAATCTTCTAAAGGAAAGCATAATTATTGAATATGGTTGAACACATTGTGGCAAAAGAAGAACTTGATCATCGTGAGCCATTTTTCTTTTCGTCACAATGCTAACAAATGTCGTCTGCGTCAATATGCGTCTTTGTGTGCGAAAGGGTTACACACTTTACAAAACTTATAACTGTGCAGGTATATATTTGACCGCAGTTTGGTCAATATTTGTCTGATCGTGCTGAACATTTCAAGATATATTGAAGAGATAGATGCCATCGTATCACTTTCATTTCAAGTCAAACACTCAAATATAGAATACAAACAAAAGATAAAGTAGAAGGTGTTGAAAAAGCCAAACAGCAGTTCGTCAAAACACATTATCTCGTGTTTTGGAGAAGAGTTTAATAGAGCGAGTGTCCATCCTGTCTGTTAATTAACTATTCCCCCCATAAAGATGCTTTCGGACGCCTCGGCAGCAGACGGCTTTTTTGAAAACATGGCGACAAAAGAAGAAATTGCTCAAAACTTTTTCATGTTTTCAACTTTATTCAATTATTGTACTTTCATTTAAAGGGAGTTTCCAATTTTGTTGGGGTATGTTTTCAAAGTCGTCTGCTGCAGATTGTTGTATGTGGGAAAGTGTTAATAACAGCCTGGCAACGCCTCTTTATTGACGTGACGTAACGCTGAACACAATGTTGTGGTTATTTAACCCTTTCCCTCATATAGATGCTTTCTGACGTCTCTGCAGCAGACGGCTTTTTGAAAACATAGTGACAAAAGAAGAAATTGCACAAAACGTGCAATTTCTCCTTTTGCCACAATGTTTTCCACTTTTTGTCATAGGTTATCCATTCAATTGTCGAGATGTTCTATTGTTTGACAAAATACGTTCAAAATCGTCTGCTGCCGAATTGTCGTATGAGGGAAAGGGTTAACGATGCCAGTTTCGTTGTATTTCATCATCAGGTTTCGTGTCATTTTACGGTGAACTCCCCCATTGTCGTGATACCTGCAAATGCTATGGAAAACAATGCATTTACTTTCAGGGATCATTTTAATCATAAAAACCATTTGTCGTTTGGATTATTAAAAATAAGGGAATCTTGGAACTAACGTCAGATTGGTAGACACCAGCGTTAATAAATCCAACGGCTATTTCACGTTGCTCAATTGACAATCGAACCCATTTTGTGTGGTTTTCTTTGGCTGTTTGTATTGCTAAACATTCCAAATTGACCACGGGCTAAAACAGCTTCGTGCCAACACAAATGTTCCTGTGCATTTGTTGTGTTTGTCGATTCAAAATGTTACGTGCGTTCTTCATAATTCGGTTAATCTGAATAAATAATCATGATAAAAACTGCCTCCATAGCCAATTGTCAAAATTTGTGTAAAAATGTCGATGAATAAAATAGTTATATTCAATCAAAGTATTCACAGTTATAAGTTGTGTTAATTGTACATGTAATTGGGATACCGTTTGTCTTCAAATTATAATATATAATGTCGATGGTATAAATGGCTATTGAGTACTCTTTGTGAAAATGAGATTAGTACAACTAGTCAGTAGAAAGACATCTTTATCGCGCCAGACAAAGATGGTTGCTGTTACTACCCAATGCCATCAAAGCTTCCATTGCATTTCTATATATCACAAAGTATCTAAGTGAAAAAAATTGAAATAAAAAGTGCTTTCTATCTCCTTATGTTGTCCTATATTAACCATGCACAATAAGTTATATTTTTATATAAAATTACCACCCTTCAACTAGATATACCTGTTTTTCAATCGTGCTGTCTTTGCACAACGGGTTTTTTCCCACGCATAATTTGTCCTATATACTTGTATGTCCATCGTTAAGTTCAGAAAATGGATCATACATATCCTTATGATGGACAATTGTTCCCTTTGACAAAGAGTTTCAACTCTATTTAATAAGTATACACTTTCATTCATAGAGACTTCCCATTATTTTTGGAAACGTGATTGATTGGGGTTTCAACAATTTTTCAGTGATATCACAGCGGCCAGTTTTCCTACTCATGTGTTTCCTGACTATCTCACACCAGTACTACCAACAACTATATTTCCAAGCAAAAGACTGGTTTTCCACATGGATTGATAGCCCATTAGTGGAAGACGAATTACGTTTGTCACAGTGAATGTTGTCAACCATCGGAAAGAATGTTGACCGAGCTTGGGTTCGAGCTGACAACCCATGGATTGGGAGCCCGCGTCGCTGAGCTACCGGGTCTAAGCTTTATTGGAAAGTGTTTTCAAAGTCGTTTGCTGCAGATTTGTTGTACTATGTATGTGTGTGAAAGGGATACGAGTAAATTTATCAGTTTAACTTAAGGAAAACTAATTATATTGCCACAAATAGTTCGGTTTCAATGGATCGTCTACAGATTGACACTGACAAATGAGATACAAAGTACCCAAGATTTATCTTTGAATATCTCACGTTCACTCTGACTTAATTAAACAAAATTAATTAATCCTTTCCCACATACAACAGATATGCAGAAGAAGATTTGAAAATCTAGGTAAATTATGGTAAATATTTTTAAAGTACAGGACAATTGAGCCGTCCCGCGAGAAAAACAACATAATGGCCTCTGCGTAAAGTATCGACCCGGATCAGTCTAAGCATGTCGTGCAGGCTTACCCGGATAGACACTTTTCGCGTACTGTGGATTTTCTGTTTCAGGAATTATTACTCTATACCTCTATACCCCTGAGACGGAATGTGTCGACCCGGATCAGTCTGCGCGGACTGCGCAGGCTAATCTGGGTCGATACATTACGCAGAAGCCATAATGTTTGGTTTTCTCGCGGGACGGCTCAATTATTGAATAAAGTTAAAAACTTTGAGGCAAAATTCGTCTACTGCATGGGCATCCCACTGCGTTCGTATTTCACAGGAAGTGTTAAATATTATGTAAATACAACGGTACTGGTATTCCAACCTTATTTGAATAAAAACAGTTCAAGGAAATAACGACTTACATAAAATTAACACCAGTCGTTAATTCGAGTATCAACAGAATGTTGTTACAGCTTACGTAAGCCACCTTTGTGAATCGCTGTGTTGGGTTCATATTACGACTGACTGGCTGGTGTAAAGATAAAGAGACCAGTAGTACTGATAACTTTCCAAGAAAATGTCGCGATAAAACTGAAATATTGTTCCAAGCGGCGTAAAACACCAAACAAACACAAAACCTCCTTTACACATTATCAAACAAAATCAAACTTCGGAAATTTAAAGACCGCTATTGATGACTAGGATCATGTAGCAAGCAAATAATGTGAATTTATATTTGTCGGTGTGCTAGAATTGTATCCCTATTGTAGTGAGTTATTTTCGATTGACAATAAATGACTAAAGTCCTAATTAGGTTAGTTACATTTCGTAACGAGTTATTCCCTTTTCAGGTGTCTACGTTGTGTGTGTTTCTAATAAATAACATACGTTTTACATCTTGCTTTTCTTGTTCTTCCCCAACCCCCACCCCTTGTTTATTACCTGGTGAAATAGTTGGTAAAACCAGTTAGGATAAAGACTTAAATGTGCTGAACACCAGATGGAGATAAAGAATTTGAAAGTTGAAACTTCTGCAAATATTGCTAATAGTGACAACACAATAGTTAACCATTTCCCTCATACGACAATTCTGCAGCAGACGACTTTGAACATGTTTTGTCAAAAAATAGAAAATCACTATAATTGAATGGATAACCTATGACTAAAAGTGGAAAACATTGTGGCAAAAGGAGAAATTGCTCGTTTTAAGCAATTTCTTCTTTTGTCACTATGTTTCCAAAAAGCTGTCTGCTGCAGAGGCGTCATAAAGCGTCTATATGAGGGGAGGGGTTAATAAGTAGTTCAAAACTATTTTGGCAGAAAATGGTGAAAAACTGTCAATTGAAAGTCATGACAATGTACACAATTTGGCTCACTAGGTATGCCTACCAAGTAAAATTGACGCATACACGATCAACATTTAGATGTTTATGATACTTGAAAGTGAAATTACTACTCCCATTATTTTATCCCAGAATTATGATTCTAATATTTCATAACAACTTTTGAACAGTTTTAAAACTTTGCCTATAATATCTATTTTCGGGATTCCAGCACCTTTAATAGACTCCCAGTTAGTCAGTGGTTTATTGACATAGTGTTACAGATTACGCAATCTTCAGTTGTCGTAGGTTTATTCTTGGTTTTTATCGTTAAAGTGTCACGTTCGCTGAACAAAGCTGATAAATAGCTGGATGAATATATACAAACAGAGTCCGGACATGGGTATCGTAATTGTTTCTATTAGACAAACAGAAGAGTCGCTGACACTATAGTACTACCAATAACATGAGCATTTAACCCTTTCCCACTTGCAGATGCATTCCGACGCATTTGCAGCAGACGACTGAAGCATAATCAATCAATTTTTAGATGTTTATAATACTGGAATGAGAAATTATTTCACTAATTCGATCCCAGAATTAAAATTCTAATAGTTCAAGACAACTTTTGAACAGTTTTAAAACTTTGACTATACCATCTATAACCGGGAATTCAGCAAATTAACCCATGTTGAAAATTGGAGCGGTTATTCGCCCATTTCAAACAAGAAATATCTTTAAAAAAGATAAACGGCGATCAATATGAGAAAACACTAAGAAACGGAACATGCGCATTCACGGCCGAGAATACGTCACATGACTGGAGATTACGCGAGGCTCCCAAGAGGTGTATAAGTTTCAATTGACGATAATAACTGAAAACATAGCATATTTCAGAAATGATTAATATATTTCTCTTAAATATTATATTTCATACGTTTTCACTGATTTTTTTTCACTGAAATTTATTTATTAAGAATAAAACAATCAAAGGTTAGTATGCAGAACATTTCATTTTAAAACTGCACTTTATAAGTGTCTCTCGTAGGATCGCCAACTTAACTATGAACCAATCAAAACGTTTCATTTCCTTTATTTCTTCGACATTATTCATTAAATACAACATTTGATTGGTCTACAACCAGATCATTTGTTTAACATCTATGTCAAAACCCACTTTAATCAGCTATCGCCGAAAAACAAAAGTTGATTTAATCCAAACATCGTTGGCAGGGTTAAACAAAAAGAAAAAGCTCAATTGTGGTTTTATTTGTGTCAACAAAGTGGTACAAGTTATGACAACGCATAGAAAAGAAAGATTTAAATTTCGAGTCTATCAATTCTATTATCCACACACACGGAATTTGGATCTTAAATCTGAGTGTTATATCCGAAATAAAAATACTCGAGAAGACATTGACCCATTCCCACATACAACAAATCTGTAGCAGACGACTTTGAAAATCCCTAAGCAGAAACACAGAAAATCGCTATAAATAAAGGTATAATTACACAAAAGAGTTGAAAAAAGTGTGGTTATATGAGATATTGCTCGTTTTGAGCAATTTCTCCTTACATCAAAATGTTTTCAAAATCCGTCTGCTGAAGATGCGTCAACATGTGTCTACAGGTGGGAAAGGGTTAATGAACAGGTGCCGGGCCAGAGAGCGCCCATCAATGGCATAGGCTTATATGAGTACGCATCTCATTTCGTCCTACAAAAACAGGGGTATAAGAAAGTGGGGGGAAAAATAATAGGCGTCGGTGAAATGAAATGCAAATATTTATATTTGAACCGCGCCATGCGATTTGAGGCCTTATCGACTCTCCTGTTTTAAAATATGTAAAGTTATATCCCCGTTTTAACACTTATTGGGCTACACTCATAGCTGTATTAACGTAGGTTGCTTCTATGACTAAAGGTATACGGTCACTGAAGGCTGGGGGTGAGACTTGAACCTCTGATGGAACTCATTCGAGACTTTGCAACACGAGGAGGCAACAAGCCCCATAGTCTCCAGCCGCGGACAAACATCGTTGCTGTAAGTTATACACAGGTGTTTAACTATCAAATTACACTGGAGTAAAACACAACATACACCCAAACGTCCTAAATGGTGTAGCTATCGGGAATTTGAGACCCATACCTGTCTTTTACGTGTGAGCCGTTCCGCGAGAAAAAACAACAACAACATTGTGGACGTAAAGTATCCACCCGGATCCGACTAAGCATGCCACACAGGCCTACCCGGATAGACACTTTTCGCCTCTTGTTGATTTTCTGTTTCAGGAATAACTACTCTTTACATCTATCCCCATACGACGGAATGTGTCGGCCGGATCAGTCTGCGCGGACAGCGCAGGCTGATCTGGTCGATACATTACGCAGATGTCTATCGCCGCAGTTGCATTTTGGGGCGTTATCCCGGACAGACACTGTTTGCTCCCTGTGGATTTTCCGTTTCATGACTCGTTACTCTTTTCGTCTATCTACCTGATACGGAATGTGTCGGCCCGGATTAGCCTGCGCGGACTGCGCAGGCTGATCTGGGTCGATACATTACGCAGAGTCCATACTGTTGGTTTTCTCGTGGAAATGCATCATTAACGCTTCCCCGCCTGAAGACGGATTTTGACGCATCTGCAGTCGAAAACATTGTGACAAAAGGAGAAACTGCTCACTCATGATAATCAAGTTCACCCTTTTCTCCCAATGTTTTCAACACTTTTCAAAAATCCCACTATCATATACAATGTAAAGGGATTAACCAGTGTATTGCCTATATGTTTTCGTATGATGCAGGTGTGTTGTATGAAGGAAAGGGTTAAACCGTATACTTCCTTTCAGCCATAAAACAACACTTAGAAAACTTTGCGATGTAAGATGACGGACTGACTAGACATTTTGGGGGGAACAGAAAGTATTCATTTTCACAAATGTCTCCTTTCCCCCCGTCAAATTTTCTTGACCCAATAGGCGTCTGAAAGGAATAAAATGCAATTTTGAAAATCTTGTGAAAAACGGAAATTGTTCGTTTTGAGTAATATCTGTTTATCCCATCGAGTTTCTGTAGCAGATGACTTAAAGATCGTCTTCTACAGAAAACGAGATAGTGTACAATGTTACATGTTACCTCTTCGAAGATGCTAAGTTTTCTTGTTATTCTATCTGATGTTCAAGTTTTCATGTAGCATGTATCAGGGACGTAGATATCTTAATTACGTCCCTGCATGTATCTTTTAAATATTGCATAAGGGAAGGTGTTTACTAAGGGTTACCGTCTTTCCCACAAAAAAGCGACTTTGTAGATTACTTACATATTTACATCAAATACTTGTTACTTTTGTTACTAAATGACATTTAATGACATAAGACTATTGCTTTACGAAAACAGGGTATATCAATCATTTCGATTTACATATTAAATGTGTTCCTGATATGATATTTCCTTTCTTAAAAAAAAAACAAATCTGCAGCTGAAAAGGATCGATTGACCAAATTTCCACAGTGTTTTCATCAGTGTATCAGTGGTGTACTTATGGTCCGTCTTTAGCGAAATGCTCTGAAATCAACATATCAAAAATTTACTTTTCATCAAAATGCAAAACCCTTTTGGAACAGCATAAATGGATCAAAATAATAAACAATTATGCTATTTCCCCCTTTTCATTTGCTACAGTGTTGTGAATACTGAAATAGTTTTTGAAGAAAAGAACGTTCGTGATATACAAAAAGTTTGGGTACATCTATTTGATTAAGTTACCGATAAAAAAGTTTGCTTTGACACTTTATTTCAAGCTACTTGCTTCTTTACCTATATCCTGTTGTATATGACTGAACTTTTTCCCTCGTAAAAAAAAAAAATGGGCAGCAGACGACTTTGAAAACATTTAGTCAAAACTATGAGATTCTTTAAAAAAGATGATTAGAGTTGAAAAAAAAAAATTGGCAAAAAAAGATTTGCTCATTAAGTGCAATATCTCCTTTTGCGTGAATGTTTTAACAATGCGTCTGCTGCAGGTGCGTTAAATTACGTATGCAAGGTGATAAGGATTAAACAGCAATAACGCATTCGTTATTCACAATTAATTAACCCTTTCCCTCATATAAACGCTTTCGGACGCCTCTGCAGCCGACGGCTTTTTGAAAACATAGCGACAAAAGAAGAAATTGCACAAAACGTGCAATTTCTCCTTTTGCCACAATGTTTTTCACTTTTTGTCATAGGTTATCCATGCAATTATGAAGATGTTCTATGTTTTGACAAAAAACATTCAAAGTCGTCTGCTGCAGAATTGCCGTATGAGGGAAAGGGTTAAAACTATATTACGAGCAACGGACACTCAGGAGCAGTCTTATATCGGTAAACATATTGCAATACTCGTGAGTAAATGTATTCGTATATATGAGTCGTTCAACGAGAAAACCGACATTAAGGACTCTGCGTAATGTATCGACCAATATCAGCCTGCGTAGTCCGCGCATGCTAATCCCGACTGACACATTCCGTCTCAGGGGGATATAGGTATAGACTACAGAAAATCCAAAGGAGGCGAAAAGTGTCTGTCCGGGTTAGCCTGTGCGGCATGCTTAGGTTGATCCGGGTCGATACCTAACGCAGAATTCCCACATACAGACATTTCAGACGCCTTCTGCAGAAGACCACTTTTGACAAGATTGTGTCAAAAGGGAGAAATTGTTCATATTTAGAATACAATGTTCTCAACTTTATTCAATACTGTTCTTTCATTTATAGAATGTTTTCGTGTTTTAGACTGTCGTCTGCTGCTGATTTGTTGCATGTTGGAAAGGATTTAAAATAACCGGTGATGAGACCAGTTGCTGGAATTGAGCGGAATAAGGGTTAAGTTGCGAAACTAGCAAAACATATTTGAGTCGTTTCACGAGAAAATCAAATGTGTGGACTGTGCGTAAAGTATCGACCCGGATCAGCCTAAGCATGCCGCGCTGGCTAACCCGGACAGACACTTTTCGCCTCTTGTGGATTTTCTGTTTCAGGAATTATTACTTTATACCTCTACCCCCTGAAACGGAATGTGTCGGCCTGGATTAGCCTGCGCAGGCTGATCTGGGTCGATACATTACACAGAGTCCATAATGTTTTTTTTTTTTCGTGGAACGGTATCATTTGACAGTTGATAGTAATCGTACTACGGGTATAGGGATCCATGAAACAAAACTATGTGATCCGCCTCACAGCAACTTATAGGGACCTCCTTACCAATCCCTTTCCCACCTGTAGACGCTTTCTGACGACAGACGACACTTGAAAACATTGTGGCAAAAGGAGACATTGCTCAAAACGAGCAATGTCTCCGTTTGCCACAATGTTTTTCATTTTTTTTTTTTTCAGAAATTATACCTTATACATTTATAGAGCTTTTCCATATTGTATACTACACGTCTTCATAATCATCTGCTGCAGGTTTGGTGTGTGTGGGAAAGGGTTAATTCATGTTGGCAATACATGAAGGGTTTATTAGATTAGAAAAAAACCATCCACAACAAAATCCTGTCGATTGTTTGTTGTTTAGGACTTCACGTCTGATCCAGCTATTTCAAATTCATAGAAAAGAGTCTGAAAATAGAAAACAACAGTAATTATTTAGTTAACTCTTTCCCTCATACAGACGCTTTCTGACGCCTCTGCAGCAGACGGCTTTTAAAAAACATAGTGACAAAAGAAGAAATTGCTCAAAACGAGCAATTTCTCCTTTTGCCGCAATGTTTTCCACTTTTAGTCATAGGTTATCCATTCAATTATAGAGATTTTCTATTTTATTAACAAAATATGTTCAAAGACGTCTGCTGCAGAATTGTCGTATGACGGAAAGCGTTAACTGTGAACAAAACTAATTATCTTTAGATATTTATATTTAATATATATTCCTACAACATTGTATAATATGACATCTATATATTATTATTCATGCATGTATGTATATATCGTATGATGGACCGGTGGTCTTTATGTACAAAATAAAAATGTATTTTATTGTATGTATAGTAATGGCCGGCAAAATAAGGACAAGGACGTCCATTCGAAAAAAAAAATCAGCCAATTCCATCTGGGTTGATAATATTCCATATTTAGCTTTGTGTATAGTTTACAATGCACGTGTTACACATTATCTCTTATTAAACCTCGTCAAGGCGGTTTGTTTGATGATATAACATCAATAAATTGTTTTTTGTATCATGACAAAAAGCCTAATAAATCAATTTACATTCTCCTTTAACAGCCATGACAATAATTACACCGATTTGTCTAGTCCCTCGTTTTGTATGACCGCCATTTTGACAGCCGAGAGATCGGCACGCTCCTTTGAACACCTTTCTGGTCGACCCGAGGTTAAAGATAATTTTGTTCCATGGGGTGTAGAAAGGTTGTGTTAATTTTCATTTGACTGAAGAAGACGACGATAATTATATGAATATAATAAAAACCCTGAATGCTTAAAGCCCTTTCTAAAATCCTAGTTAATTGATATACGTGTGTAGACAGACACGTAACAAACTCCGGTACAAATGTGCGGGTTTAAAGTTTCAACGATTATTTGTTACTCTCTGTACATTTTAACAATGTAATAGGTAATAATAACCGTGACTTATAGGCCCAATGGTAGGGCCGGGTGTGGTAACATTTGTATAACATGTGTTATGCATGTATGTAAATTCACACAGGTCACATTTACCTATTGTAATATGGGAAAAGACAATGATATGAGGCATTAAATCACAATAATATAAGAAATTCAAGAAGGAAAAAGAAAGGAAATGATAAAAATAAAAAAAATGAAGAAAACACACACACAAAAAAAAACACCCCCAAAAAACCAAAGATGCGCCAACAGCTGAAGTAAGTACAGAAATACAATACGCCAGGTGACACTTTAGCTCTTCTAAGTACGATTTTTATAAAGTTACAAGTTTTTGTTAGTTTTATCTGGTTCTCTATGTGACCTACCATACATCTACCGGAACAATTTATGGATGTAATGCGATTTATGTTTTCCACAATTACTAGTCCTTGTGATGACATTTCTTGAAAATGATGTGGGAACATATGGTGAAAAAGGTGAAAGGTTTGACGAGACAAGTTAAGACGATGCAATGAGTAATACATTGACAAACCTTTCCGGAAGAAAAAAAGCACTGAACATAGGACACGAGAACCTGACAGGGATTTGGGGAAAGCATAACGTCAATACTGGTAATTTTAACAAGAAACGCCGTGAAATGACTGAATTTCTGTTAAAAGCGGTGTTAAAAACAACATAGCAAAAAGCAAGAGCATAAATATACTCTTTTTTGAAAGTGTTATATAAAAATGGTGAACGGCTATACACCTGTTGACAATTTAATTGTGTCATCAAAAGGCTGGTCCATTAAAATTCACCTACGAATAATGGTACGTATCAGAGGTATCATCAGCAAGTCAAATGTTAAATTCGGGTATTAATTAACCCTCATATAGACGCTTTCTGACGCATCTGTAGCAGACGGCTTTTTGAAAACATAGTGACAAAAGAAGAAATTGCACAGAACGTGCAATTTCTCCTTTTGCCACAATGTTTTCCACTTGTTGTCATAGGTTATCCATTCAGTTATGGAGATTTTCTATGTTTTGACAAAATATGTTCAAAGTCGTCTGCTGTATACTTGTCGTATGAGGGAAAGGGTTATAGTATGTATGTTAATAAAAAGAATAAAAGTTGGAAAGTATGCCATTTTATAATTAACCAATTCGTTTAACCCCTTTCCCTCATATAGACGCTTTCTGACGCATTTGCAGCAGACGACATTTTGAAAACATTGTGACAAAAGGAGAAATTGCTCATGATGAGCAATTTCTCCTTTTGCCACAATGTTTTCAACTCTTTTCAATGATTATACTTTTATTTACAGATATCTTCCCCATTTTTTGCATCGATATATTCAAAGTCATCTGCTGCCCCAGAAAGCCTCTATATGAGGGAAAGGCTTAAAACATCTAGGCAAAACTATGGACCATCTCTATAGATGAAATTATTATTATTTGTTATAAGAGTTGATAACACTGTGGCAAAAGAAGAAATGTATCATCATGAAAAATTGTCTGCTGCAGAGACCTCAGAAAGCGTATGTCGAAGGTTCGATCTCCGGCAGGTTTTTTGATTGATTGGGGTTTAACGCCGTTTTTAACAATTTCTCAGTTATATCACGGCGGCCAGTTCACCTACTCATGCATTTCCTGGTTTTCTCACACCAGTACTCCACACAACAATCTTCCCAAGCAACTGGCTGCTTTTCCACATAGACTTAGCCCATTGGTGGAAAACGAATGACGCATGTCGCATTGACTTTTGTCAATCGTCGGAAAGAAAGTTGGCCGAGCCGGGATTCGAACTCACAACCCCTGGATCTCCGGCAGGACCATACACAATACTTTATACATTGGAGTAACGGCTTCCCCTCATTGGCGATCAGGACTGTGGGCTTATAATTACGACCGACTTGCTAGTGTCAGAATAAATGGACACGTAATACTGGGAACTTAACCCTTTCCCTCATATAGACGCTTTCTGACGCCTATGCAGCAGACGGCTTTTTGAAAACATAGTAACAAAAGAAGAAATTGCTCAAAAAGAGCAATTCCTCCTTTTGCCACAATGTTGTCCACTTTTAGTCATAGGTTATCCATTCAATTATAGAGATTTTCTATTTTTTGTCAAAATATGTTCAAAGTCGTCTGCTGCAGAATTGGTCGTATGAGGAGAAGGGTTAAACACATCTGAAGCAGACGGCTTTTTGTAAACATAGTGACAAAAGAAGAAATTGCACAAAACGTGCAATTTCTCCTTTTGCCACAATGTTTTCCACTTTGTGTCAAAGTCGTCTGCTGCAGAATTGGTCGTATGAGGAGAAGGGTTAAACACATCTGAAGCAGACGGCTTTTTGTAAACATAGTGACGAAAGAAGAAATTGCACAAAACGTGCAATTTCTCCTTTTGCCACAATGTTTTCCACTTTGTGTCAAAGTCGTCTGCTGCAGAATTGGGCGTATGAGGGAAAAGAGTTAACCCGGAATCGCCATGAAATAACTGACTAATTATTGAAAGCGACGTTCAACACAAGACAAAGCCGGTCGTTCTGTTGTAATATATTGTCAGAAGTTATAAGTATCTCTATCTCCCTTATGTTGCAGTCAATCCAAGGGTCGTGAGTTCGAATCCCAGCTCGGCCAACATTCTTTCCGACGTTTGACAAAAGTCACTGCGACCTGCGTCATTCGTCTTTCACCAATGGGCTGTTTAACAGTCTAAGTGGAAAAGCAGCAAGTTTCTTGGAAAGTATGTTGTGTGGTGTACTGGTGTGGGAAAACCAGGAAACGCATGAGTAGGTGAACTGGTCGCCGTGATATGACAGAAAAACTGTTGAAAACGGTGTTAAACCTCAATCAATCAATCTCCGTTATATGTGGGTGGAGAGATACGAATAATGTGTGGGTTATACCTTGGTGAGACGTGTACGTCTCATACAGAACAGTTTGTCCTTTTGTCACAATGTTTTCAACATTATTCAATAAGTATACTTCCCTACGTAACCCTTTTCCACATACGACAATTCTGCAGCACTCACTTTGAAAACATATTGGCAAAAAATGTGAAATATCTCCGTAAATGAGACTTTAATTGATAAGTAGAGTTGAAATCATAGCAAGTGAGTACAGAATTAACCCTTTCCCACATACAACACATCTGCAGCAGAGGACTTTGAAAATATCAATGCAAACATGGGGAAGATATCTGTAAAATAAAAGTATAATCTTTGAAAAGAGTTGAAAACATTGTGGCAAAAGGAGAAATTGCTCTTCAAGAGCAATTTCTCCTTTTGTCACAATGTTTTTAAAGTCGTCTGCTGTAAATGCGTCAGAATGTGGGACAAGGGTAGAGACTCTCTCATAGTATCGCCTAGATTGGTTGTTCAGCTTTATCTGCTGCAGACTTGTATGATGTGGAAAGGGGTTAAATCTCTCATAAGTACACCATTAATACGTTTTTAATATCATTAGTATAATAGAAGAAGGGGAAAGGACACAAGCCTGATCATCATATAAACGTTCCGGTGTGCGAAAAAGGACGTCAAAATCCGCTGAAAATGTGCTAAACATAATAAATCTTTAAGTACTGTTAATGCTGTTATTCGCTCAAATAGAACTATTGTTCACCTCGGAGACAGATAAACAAATTATCAACGATCACTCTTTTGAT
>JASEVX010001096.1:0-25425 GCA_031761405.1 Serripes groenlandicus
AATCGACTACAAATTATTGCAAATATAATGAACCGACTGGTAGGACAATATTTGTTTTCTTTTCCAACGATGTTTTGAAATGTATTACAATACCTGCTGCCTCACATCTTATATATATTAAGGCAAGGGTTATATTCACAGACAAGTAACAGATACGTTGTTTTGAAAATGGCTTTATACCATTTCCCACATACAGACGCGTGTGGACGCCTCTGCATCAGACGACTTTTAAAAACATCGTGAAAAGGAAAAATTGCTCACATTGAGAAATTTCCCTCTTGCTACACAGTGTTTCCAACTCTCCTAAAAAATGTCATTTCTTTTTTAGACATTTTCCCTCACTCTTCCCGAGCTATTGTCAAAGTCTTCTGCTTCAAATATGTTTTATTAGGGAAAGGTTTAAACCGTTTATAAGACAAAAGCATGAATGTTATCCTTTGTTTAATATTTTATTCCACGGTGTTTTCAAAAGCCGTCTGCCGCAAAGGCACCCGAAAAGTCGTCTGCATGTAGGAATCGGTTAACATTCGTCAACGTTTGATAACATAACTTTATACAGAATGTTCATCAACGGACAATTGGAAATGCTTCATTAATTTGTAATGGCAACTCCAAGGGGCACTGATATTTCATTCGAAATTGTCAGGATTCCGACCTGAACTACATTGTATCTTAAAAGGAACGAGAACCATATAAAGCTAAATTCGTCTTAAAAGGTATAGTTTTAGACCGAGCAAAATTATTGGAGGATATTTTTAGATATTGGTATTTGCAGTAATGTATACTGTACAAAAGAAATGAAGTAGTTCATACCTTTATTCACAGGTAACTGACCTAATTAGGATTGCACAAACGTATATGACTAAGCTGGTCTAGGGCATCAGAGATAAATATAGTTATGTTACAAATATTCTAATACCATATATGGAAGCCGTTCTTGGAAGAAGTGATTGGCGAAACGTAGTAACTAACGAAATGAGTGACTTGGCTCGAGGTATAAATTGGTGAGAGAAATTATGTTTGGTCATATTGAAGATTGAAATTATTCCGATCACATTTATTGAATTATTGCATATAACCATCGTTTTAGAAGGCATCAAATAAGGTAAGTGTTTAATTATTTTACATGTTTGTCTTGTTTAAAGCATTCCTTGTCAGTATTTCACAAATTGCGAATACTTACATGACTTTCTACATATTGCTTAATAAAACAATAAAACAAGCAGGTAGGAATGTTTAATTATTTCCCAATTACAATAATTATTCAGCTGCACACTCCGCTAGAATAAGTGAATTTTTTTGAAAGTTTCCATAAATGAATGCATAATTATTGAATAGAGTTGGAGAAGGAAAACGTTACTCATTTTGACAAACTGATTTCAAAAGACGTCTGCTGTAGACGCGTCAAATGCGTGTTCAACTGGGAAATGGCTTTGAAAGAAAATTCACGTTGTTATGTGTGATGGGAAACAAACGAGAAAATCTCTGTCATTGCCCGACAATGATCATTCATGTAGACATTTTATTATTTTCCTTGTCAGTGAAGTATACATTTGTTTGTAATAAAATACTATATATATAATATTAATAATAAAAACTTTATTATTGAGGAATCAAAGTGAATTTTAACAATGATTTATTTAAGTTTAATTGATTCTTGACCACATATAGATGTTTTCTGGCAAATGGAGAAATAGCTCATTATTTTCAACTCTAATTAATAAATATACTTTCAAATTGTTTTAAAATTGCCTGCATAATTGCTGTATGTGGTAAAGGATTCAAGTGTTTCTTTAACTCACTGATGCATGTTATCAGTTAGTAAATACGCGTAATGAACAGAAAATGGTCCTTTTACATGTAAGATAGAGATACAAACAAAGGTCCGTTAATTTATTTTCTCTGTGGGCCATTTCCTCTCGTGACAATAATGTTCATTAAGCGAAGATGAATGAAACAATGCTCTTCGTGAATAACAGAAGACAGTGGTGCAGAGGTAGAGCGTCGGTCTCTCGTACAAAAGGTCCCGGTTTCGAGTCCCGTGATGAGCGGGTTCTGACTATGGGATTTTCAGGAAGCAGACATCGAGCGTGATTAATATAAGCTGAATGATTGTTTCGCAATTGATGTAAAATAAAACTCAACTAATAACAAAATAACGCATCAAGTGTATACTACCATAAAATAATCAAGTACAGTATATGTCTGGTCTTTGCAACGTCTTTTTTCATGGTATGACAGTGTAATTCATTAACTTATTAGTAATACGGGTAAACTAATATGTCAGATAATAAGGTTACAGTCACAGCATCTTATAAAATGAAAAAAAGTTAAAAATTAATTTAGAAATTACCTTTTATTTCACAGAAAGAATGAGTTACCAAATCGACGATATCGCTGCACTTGTTATTGACAATGGTTCCGGTATGTGTAAAGCCGGGTTCGCTGGTGACGATGCCCCCCGTGCAGTATTTCCGGCCATCACAGGTCGACCTCGTTATGATGCATGTATGGTTGGTATGGGTGCTAAAGACACGTATGTTGGGGACGAGGCTCAAAGTAAAAGAGGTATCTTGTCCTTACGGTACCCTGTTGAACATGGTATTGTCACCAACTGGGACGACATGTAGAAAATATGGCATCACACATTTTATAACGAGCTGAGAGTGGCCCCTGAAGAACATCCAATACTACTGACGGAGGCTCCATTGAATCCCAAAGCAAACAGAGAACAGATGACACAAATTATGTTTGAAACCTTTAATACACCAGGATTCTATGTCAGCATACAAGCTGTGTTGTCACTGTATGCTTCTGGTCGTACCATGGGTATTGTGTACGATTCTGGAGACGGAGTATCTCACGTAGTGCCAATCTATGAGGGTTATGCTCTTCCACATGCCATAGAAAGAGTCAATCTGGCAGGTAGAGATCTTACAGCATATATGTCCAGAATACTTCGTGAAAGGGGATATAACTTTACGTCTTCGTCAGAAATGGAAATCGTCCGTGATATCAAAGAGAAAATGTGTTACACTGCTCTGGACTTTGAACAAGAAATGAGTACATGTGCTAAATCTTCAGTTTGTGAAAAGTCCTATGAACTTCCAGACGGTCAAGTCATCACCATTGGTAACGAGCGTTTCCGGTGTTGTGAAACATTGTTCCAGCCATCTTTTATTGGTATGGAAAGTGTTGGTGCACATGAACTCTTGTATAATTCCGTCATGAAGTGTGATATTGACATTCGAAAAGATCTGATTAACAATGTCGTTATGTCTGGTGGTTCGACCATGTTTCTAGGAATTGCAGACCGAATGAAGAAGGAATTGGACAACCTGGTACCAAGTACGTTGAAGACCAAGGTCATCGCACCACCCGAAAGGAAATATTCCGTATGGATTGGAGGGTCTATTTTAGCGTCTCTTACCTCATTTGGGTCTATGTGGATTTCTAGAGAGGAATATGATGAATGCGGACCAAGTATTGTACATAGAAAATGTTTTTAAATTCACCTGTATATGTTAATACTATTCATCCTATGTTTCCGTCTGCCAACATTTTGGAACGATACATGAGGCTGGCTTGCATAATCAGGCAACGAGAATATGTTCGAAAAAATTAGGTAGACAATCAGTGCAAAAAAACACACGCAATTTGTGATATATTTGAGATTTCTTTTATTACTAGTATTGTAAAACATATTTGTAAGTAGCTTTTCAATTAACAATATTCTGTAAAGTTCGGTTATAATATCGTCTGAAAGGGTTTAGATGTATTTCGTTAATGCATCTACATATGCAACGAATTATTTTGCTTGTTTGTACAATAATTAGTTTGATTGGACTTTTGTTTTACGCGACTATCAACAGTTTTCTGTGCAGTTATAATATCACTACGTATCCTGGGATAAGCTACCAGTAATACCGGTATGTCTATCCGGACACATGTGCATCAGTCGTTTATTCCGACCTCTCAAGCGTGGGCGCCAAGAATGGATGTCATTGCTACCAGATCTTGGTAGGCAATGACTAAACCGGAGATCGAACTCGGTTCTCCCACTCAAGATGCGGATGCTTTTTTAGGTACACCATCGAGTAGGTGTTTGTATGAGAAACTGTTGTAAATTTGCCATGTTCTGCGAAAACCAAACGCATGTCCTTTGCAACAGTGTATAATCAGATTAGTCTGTACCACGCAGTCTGGCTCTGGATCTTCAATGTTCGCCACTATGCCAATGAAGCATTCAAGAAATCTCTGACATAAAGCTTATATTTAGATCACAACATGTTAAAGCGCATATAAGTCGTTTTCTACACTTGTTAGACTGCTTTACGGTTGACTTCCGTAGTGCAGTGCAGACATGTAGCATTCCCAGATATTGCAAAACTTGAATAGCTTTTTGTTTCAATTAGTTTATTTGTTATGTATATAAGAATCATTTATAAGTAAAAAGTTGTACTTCATGAGATGTTTGGTTATATTGTAAGATACGATTTTTCTCCTCCTTTAACCTGTGTATTAGTCGTTTTCAACAATGTTTCAGTTAGTCAATATAATGTCAAGACTAATAACATTTACTTGCAAGCTTCAATACATTCTATGCTCAAAAGGTGAACCCATGCATCTGATCCGTTAGCTGAAATCTGATTATAATTGATCGATTGCTTGGCCGCTTTCAAATAATTTTAATTTATATCACGGCGGTTCCTGAGTAATTTATTAGTACTACCGGTCTGTTTATCCTGACACCAGCCAGTCAGTCGTAATGATTACCCCTCAACCCTGAGCGCCAAGGAAAGCAGCCATTTCTACCATTTATAAAGTATTTGGTATGACCCGACTGTGGATCGAAGCAGCTACCTCCCACATGCGAGGTGGACGCTCTACCACTTCACCATGGAGGCGTTTATCTGAAAATGGAACGTTGAATTTCGAAGAATGTCCCGAAAGTCCGTCCGAAAGTTATATCAAGTCACTGTTGTTTTTTTGCATTATTTCGCTTAAGAAATGGATCTTGTCTCGAAACATCTAGACGACAATAAGGCAATGATGGCTCTATAAATGAAATTATAATATGTTCAATTAGAGTTGGAAACTTAGAGATGCAATACGAAATTATACAGTATGAGCAAGTTCACCTTATGCCACTCTGTTTTCAAAAATCATCTGCTGTAGATGCGTTAAAGCTTAGAAAAGACTTTAGTCGATATATATACAACGTTTAGTCTAACAAAGACCAGATATAATGATGAACGTGCCGAATTTGTTTTTGTATGTGTTTTACATCGCTTTCAATTGTAATACAGCTTCATCAAACCGTTTTCTGGGTAAATTACATATACAACAAGTTAGAATCTTGAACATTAATGTGATTGAAATATGTTATTATCATCAGATGTGAAAGGGACGTAACCCTATGTGAGAACAACGACAACACGAGTTTTCTCGCTTAGACCATCAATATGAAAACATTAGCCCTTTGATAACTGGTTGATTGTTTGGTGATTTACGCCGTTTTTAACAATGTTTCAATTACATAACGGCTTTTCCTTGGTAACTTGCTAGTACTACTGGTCATTTTATCCTGCTACCAGCCTGTCAGTTTTAATGATAACTCCACAACCTTTAACAGAGGGAAAGCCATTACTACCCTTCATAAAGTAGTTGGTATGACCAGGCCGGGGATCGAACCCGCGACTATAAGCACCCGAGGCGGACACTCTACCACTACACCACCGAGGCGGTCTTAATAACTATGCAGAGCAAGTGATCCACGATTATATTTATCCGGACATAGATACATCAGTCCTAATGCTAACCCCGCAACCCTGAGCGCCTAGGAGGGAAATCCATTACTACCCTTTGTCAAGTATTTGGTATGACCAGGCCGGGGATCGAACCCGCGACCCTAAGCGGACGCTGTATCACTACACCACAGATGATGTCACAGAGCAAGTGATCCAGGGTAATATTTATCCGGACAAAGATACATCAGTCCTTATGCTAACCCCGCAACCCTGAGCGCCTAGGAGGGAAGACATTGCTACCATTTGGCATGACCTTGAAAATTGTCCATCCGGGGATCGAACCTTGTCTATTGCTCCGGAGGCAGACGAACTAACCATTACATCACGGTTCTAAGTGTGCATAACTAGTAACGTAATGTTAGACCATAATTATCGTGTAGTTTTCTAAAGGAAACAAGATAACAAAGTATCAAATTAAGCCTTTCCCACATACAGACGCTTTCTCAAGCCTCTGCCGCACACACTTTGGATTGGTCTACATTTACAGTTTTATCTGCAGTCATTCCATTTGCTATACTGTGCAGAGTAGTATCTGGACTGAATGGATTACGTTGACTGAGGTAGTTCAGTATTTCTAGCGTGTCGCTAACATCCCTACTCTGTCTGGCACTTGATGCATATTTGTGTTGCTCACTTGTAAATAAGTAAGCATTAGTAAGATCTTGCATTGCGTCGTTTACTTCTGCACATATTGGCATTGACAGAAGCCAAACAGTACGTTGGATTTCGGACATGCCTCTGCCCCTTGTGAGGCCACCGCTTGTCTTTAAACTTCTCATTAACACATGTTCTATGATGAGATCGGTAGACAGTCCCGCCCAGTAGCGATCACTTCTCCTAACTACGTGATACCCTTCTCGGAATCTTCTGTGGACTTCCAGGTGTGCGTGTGGTAATTCACGCATCATTTGCAAGTAGACATAGGCAGATTTAGCATACAGAATGTGTCCAGAAGCGGCAAAATATGGTAGCATATCATGGATAGCCTGCAGATGAAGCTCCCAGTTTCCAGTTCTCTCAGCTTTGATAAACTTGCGCAAAATATCTATCATGTCCATATACTGCAACCAGAGAACTGCTGTTCGTGTGGTCATGGTCTCCTTCTTGGCCTTTATTTGCCTAAGAATTTGTTTAATGACTTCAGAGGAGCATATTTCATCTACCAATGCTGTGGCAGACAAGAGTCTATCATACAGTTTTTGTGCTTCTCCCAAATCTGTTTCTTTGATATCTTGTTCCTTCCTTGTATCTGTTGCAGGTTCATTTACTTCTGTGCCACAAGGAAACTGAACTTCGGAAAAATGGTCTCCCCCACTTGCTACTCCATATACCTCTTCTGGAGGTTGCTGTTCTACATGTGCTGCATCACAAATAATTTCAGGAATCTGCTCTTCCTCAATTGCTACATCACAATGACGATCAGTAAGCTGCTGTTCGTTAGTAGTTGTTCCAGAGGGAACTTCAGTAGGCTGCTCCCCGAAATAAGCTACTCCGCATGGAACACCTGGTTGTTGATCCTCCCCACTAGGAACTTCCGGAGGTTTCTCCTCGGTAGTTGGCAGATGTACGTTATACAAGTCTGCTATCAGCATGGTATTTAGCGCAGCATCAACAAGCAAATGGCCCCGCACAGCTCTAGAAATTGCTTTTCCACCCAGCATATGGCTCACAGAGCCCGTCATCAAATGCCCTATACTTCCCAGGAAGCTCATTTCAGTGTGCAATCCTCCAAGTCTCAGAACGATCTGCTTCAAGTCACTGTCACTTGGCTGGCTTCTGATAATTGTGAGTGCCTTCCACCATAGCGGCTGATCAAAAGTCAGAACAGGTGTAGTATTATACTGTTTAGCATGGGTACACACAAAAAGCAGAGTGGAGTAGACACAGGATGGATCACTAGGATTCATGTCAATCATGGGGAGAAACATAACAGATGACTGTCCAGGGTAGTTGCCCTTGTTTACCATCTGCATCGTTCCGGACCAGGAAGGCCTTGGGGACCGCAGGTGTAAAGATGTCTTCCACAACACATCAAGGTTGGATGTTGGATCTTCTGTTCCCCAATTCACAATCGGCTGGTAGACCAGTGGTTGTACAGTTTTAGATACTTTGAAGTATTCAATGTTGATACTTCCAACAGCAGCAATGTCCTCAGCGGATATCGTTTCTCTAGGTACAGGCTTACAGCACTTTGTCCCTGGGGTTTTGGTAGCTATGATGCCCATTCCGTGGAAAGTACCTGATCCATCAAGAGTGTCGATATTGTGGTCGACGTTGTCTGCAATATACTGAATGCATTCTCCTGGTTCATAGCCTGGTAGTTCAGTTCCTTGAGAAACTGATGCACTTCTTTCATATTTCTTAACCTCCTGATAAGAGCATGAGAATTGATGATGCACTTCTTTCATATTTCTTAACCTCCTGATAAGAACATGAGAATTGATGATGCATTTGTATTCCAAGTCCAAGCTGAAGAGGAGCAAGGAGAACCCTTGGCCGTATTGAGTGCATAATGGCTTGCCCAATAGACGCCAGCTTCACATCTACCTTTTTGCCAACACACATGTTCCTTAATAGCACTTGCAGAGAATCAGGGAGGTATGCAAGTGCAGCAGTTGTAGATGACATTTCGGCAGGAGTTGGGTAAACGTCATTCTTTATGAGCGAGGCAGCGGTCTTTATGATCCTCATTCTCTCCTGCTCTGGTGTGTTGTTCTTTGGCTGCTTGTGGAATTCATACAGAATAGCACTTACTGTGCTACGAAATGTAACTACATCATGCTTTCCGTTCAGTTCAGTTATAACGATTCTCACACCAAAGTGCCCCTGTATTTTCTTTTTCATGTATACCACACTGTAGGCCTCATGATCTGTATCCATTAAATACTCTTGCATCTTAGTAACAAGATCAACTACTGTTGTTTGTTCCTCATCATTTTCCTCCAGGAACTCAACTACTTTTAAGAATGCAGTCAATTTCACCTCCTCTTTAGGTCGGCCAATTTTAGCCTTCTTGGAAGTGCTTGTGCTCACAGAGTATACCTTTGGTATTTGTTTTTCAGTTTTAAAGTTCACCATGCATTGTTTATGGTATACAGCATCAGCTGCGGGTAGATCATTGATAGATGCAAGTCTTCCAGACACAATTTGGGACCAAATATCATTTCTTTGTATGCATATCTGTGTAACAGAGTCCTGGAATTATTTGGTTCTGACAGGGATAACGTCGAATCCTCGCCTTTTCCCGTCATACTTGGCAGGTTGTCCAAAGAATATACAGTGCTTTCTGAAATCGAAGGGTGGTTGGAGTGAACGAAGGCCTGTACGTTCTTCTTCAACTTTAACAAGTTTTGATGCTACCCCTTTAGCGGTTCTACTTGGTTCACAGAAGTCTCGACGGCATTTCACATGTACAACTTGTCCAGGATTTACATTTATATTGCTTTCACGCTGTTCGCTTGCACGATTCACTCCATCACTGCCTTTAGCTCCTAGCTCAACTGTAGGCACTCCATCACTCAATGATTGATTGCAAAAACAACAGCACTCCATGGTGTAAATGCTTAATAAAAGGCAAATGATATGACATCAAATATACAGTTAAGATAAATGAAATTTCAGCTGTGAATTCTGTACACTCTGGAGGAGGGTGCCTAGTGTAAATTTGGAAGGTATCTATTATACAGCTAAATGATGTCTAATATGTCTAATATTGCTTGATTTCTACAGTTGAAGGGTGCCCATCTTGCATTTTTATGTGGAGAATGTCCCAACTTGAAATGAGGGTTTCTATTCTACAGATGTAAGGTGTCTATTCTCCAGTGGGACCTGCATACAATTGAAACAGATAGTAAAACAATATATTGGTCATTTATGCAGAAAAAAAATGCACAAGAGCACTTCAGTGACTCTAAACTAATGCTGACACTTGACAAGAATAATAGCTTTCTTTAAATTATACACAAAACGGGAGAGTGTATGGGAGGAATGATGCTCACAGAATCGTTTTGGGCTTGACAAACTGACACTAAAACATTAGTAAGGCAGCCTAGTCAAGACCCCCTGATCTAGATCTATCATCACCTGTATGAATTTCCATATTTTTCTGTCAAACGCATTCGAAGAGCCCAACTGAGCTATCGAATGCCGCGGCTAAGGTCCATAAAGCATTGAAGCTACCCTTAGTACTTTCATCGTCTACTGCTATAGATGTAGCTAGCCTAAAATTAATCAAATAGCTAAATTTACCTTTTATCAGATTCATGATGTTTTCCTTCGAACTGGTGTATGTCCATATCAATCCCTACTACAACTATAGTACAAACAGTATCAAATCAACAACTAGGTTCGTGTGTAGGCTTGCCTTGCATAGATTGGCTATCAAGAAAGTTTCTCACCTCTCTAAAGTAAACTGTTGCACTGAAAACAACTTCTAACCAATCCAGTTTTCTGAAGATTTAATTTTTGTTTTGTTTTTTTAATATAAAATGACATGATATTTGTGTTGCGTATTAAAATATATTTATCTAGAGCATGCATAATGAAATAACATCGTCATCTGCAAAGGTGATTATTAGAACATACATTACATGTTGGCCTGTGTGGGTGTGGGTGTGCAGAGGGGTTTGTTTGAGGTGTATGATGTACATGTAGTATATGGGTATTTTAGTTGATAAAAATTGTACAGCAGATCACTTTTCCAACTCTATTAGCGCCAAAACAGCTCTACAAGTTGAAAAATAAAACAAAACCTATGTGTAAATCTTAATATATTGGCGGCCATTTTGGATTTATGAATACTGCGATGCACAATTAAACAAGATATGCCTCTGTATATGATTTATAAAACAGTACATTCATATAAGTGTGAAATTTGTGCTTATAAGTGCCACAACATCTACCTATGATAAGAAATGCAACTCGATCTAGGTGAAAATCCTCGAAATAGCAGCCATATTGGATTTATGCAAATAAGGCACACTTCCACTAATTGGATTTTTTCGGCCTTTTCGGTAGCCATTGAGGGGACCTCACTGAAATGCATTGCAGTGAAAACATTTGTATTGCAATTTGTTTGACGTTTATCTAAATAATGGAATATCTTTCCTAGCCTATATATCGACACAAAAAGAAATGGTTTCCTATTACCTGATCGCTGATTGGTTAAAAATCCGGACACGACCAACTATCGACCAACCAGAGAGCACTTTACATAGCCATTACAACCTCCGTTTCCCGTACTTTTACACGAGGAGAAGAAATATTCAAGTGAATTTGACGCTGTTTGAACAACTCGATAGCTTGTTTCATTATTCGTGCGGTGTCGTGAGAGTAGAGACAAGAGAGAACCATCGTCGCAGTATGCTTGTCAGTACTACCGGTACGTTTATCCTGACACCAGCCAGTCAGTCGTAATGATTACCTCTCAACCCTGAGCGCAAAGGAGCGCAGCCATTTCTTTGGTATGACCCGGCGGTGGATCGAACCCGCGACCTCTAGCACACGGAGGCGGTTAACGTACTTTTAAAATTGTTTAATGATAAACTATGCTTTGAACGAAACGTTCATTTCCGAACAATGTCCAGATAGTCCGTACGCTAGTTATAAAAGTCACCGCTGTTTTATTACGTTCTTTCGCTTCAGATATGGATCTTGTTTCGAACATCTAGACGAAAATATGGAAAAGGCTCTATGAATGAAAGTATTTATATTTTCAAATTAGAATTTAAAACATTGTGACCCAATATGAAATTGCACAATGTGAGCAGTTTCTCCTTATGCCATCTTCTTCAAAAATTGTCTGCTTCAGATGTACCAAAAGCTTAGAAAAGAAAAGTCGATATATACATCAAATAATGAACGTGCCATATTTATTTGTGTTTGTCTTTTACGTCAATTTCAACTTTATTTTAGCTTTTCCATGGCGTTTTTTGGGTAAATTTCAGGAACAAAGAGTTAGAATCCAATGTTTAAGGGACGTAACTCCATGTGAGAACAAAGAGAAGCGAGTTTTCTCGCTTAGACCATAAATATGAAAGCATTGACTTTCGATAACTGTGCAGAGCAAGTGAACCATGGTACATTTTACCCCGACTTGGATACATCAGACGCAATGCTTTCCGCGCAAACCTGAGCGCCGAGGAGGGAAGACATTGCTACAATTGTTCATATTAGTAATGTAATTTTAGGCCATAACGATCGTTTAGTAATGTAATGTTAGACCATAACGATCGTTTAGTAATGTAATGTTAGACCATAACGATCGTTTAGTAATGTAATGTTAGACCATAACTATCGTTTAGTAATGTAATGTTAGACCATAACGATCGTTTAGTAATGTAATGTTAGACCATAACGATCGTTTTGTAATGTAAAGTTAGACCATAACTATCGTTTAGTAATGTAATGTAAGACCATAACTATCGTTTAGTAATGTAATGTTAGTCCATAACTATCGTTTAGTAATGTAATGTTAGACCATAACTATCGTTTAGTTTTTGTAATGTTAGACCATAACGATAGTTTAGTTTTTGACAGGAAACACCTCTGCAGAAAGAAGACAACTTAAGAAAACATTGTGGCAAAAGAAGAAATTGCTCATGATTAATAATTTCTCCTTTTGTTACAGTGTTTTCAAGCCTATTCAATGTTTTTATTTTCATATATTGAGATATTCCATATTTGTGCCTACATTGTATATGTTTTCAAAGTCATCTGCTGCATATTTACGATGTGTGGGAACGGATTAAGCCGTTTGCCAGAAAAACAAACCTCTCCCTATTTGTGACAATTGTACACAAAGACCTATCGCTGTATCCATACTAACTGATATAAATATACAAGGTGTGTCACAGCTTTACTCAAAGTTTCTATAACTTATTACAGGCTGATCTGGATCTACAATGGTCAGGAAACCGTGGTCGAGTGGTAAGTGTCGGGTATTTGTAAACACGCGTCCCTGCTTCGATCCCCAATCGCTGTACGGTCATGGTGGAGTGCACTTGAGCAAGGCACATTTCCTAGCCTAGTACTGGTTTGTTAACCCAGGGATCATGAATATTTAACTGTCGCCCTGATGTTACTGAAATAAGATTGAAAACGGCGTAAAACCCCCATTAAACAAACAAACAATGGTCACAAATATCGAATTATTGGGGTTCCTGGAACGTAACTCAAATTGTTTAGAAAACCGTTACGTGATCTAGTGGTTCAAGCGTCCGCCTCGCGAGCGGATGGTCTGGATTTGATCCCAAGTCGAGGTATACCAAAAACTTTAAAATTCTCGGTCAGGATTACGTCGAAAGCACAACGACTAAAACTTAAATATCATGATAAATAAAATTGGTTAGCCGTAATCTAACATTTAAAAATACTGTTCAAATCGACGTAATACACAGTTCAAACAAAAATTAAAATATTCATGGATATTTCACCGTATGCCTTTATTTAGATTAATAAGGGATTAGTTGATAAAGGATCTTCTTATGAAATGCACGGTGAAATAGACATGTTCTCACATGCAATGTGTATTAAAAGAATTAGCCCCCGACAACTTTGATTATTCCCATTACTAAGTACATGCTTAACAAGGTGTATAAAACTTTTAGATTCTCAATTTCCTCCGTAAATAAAAGTTTAAAGTCATATGCCTTTTAAAACATTTCATCTCATGAAAATTAAAGTATGTTAACCAATGCAATTTGGAGGATAATTCTTACATTGAGTTAAAAACATTTTTGGAAACTGAAATTGCTTTTTCCAAACAATGTTGTTTTTAATATAGTCTGTATCAGCTAAAGAATTATTTAGAACATTCTTAAATTAATATTGACAAAATATATTTTTTTACCTTCCATTTGGTACTGTCTTTATATGTCCCCGTAGCGCAGTGGATAGCGCGCCGGACTTCTAATCCGGAGGTCGTGGGTTCGATTATTTTGTTTAACTTGTGGTTGAATAAATATTCAATTTGAGCTGTTATAATACCTAAAGTATAATACATATATTAGTGTCTAGGCAACATTTAAACTATAGTCAAAACTTATTTTGTCTTCGACTAAACTTAGATGTTTCACTCGACAAGAAACTCTGATTTGCTTCCAACTGGATCTTTTTGCAAAAGGGCTTCTAGATATAACCAGCAACACGTCAAGTCCCGTAGTTTATTCAAGGAGAATCAGAAATAGCGTTGTGATTTGTCAAACTATATACATTTACTTACACCATGTGTATGATGAAATAGACCCTTAATATATCCTTAAATTCATAATTTCAAATCCAACCGGTAAACTTACGGCGCTTAGAGTTGCAGGGTTAGCATTACGACTGGCTGGCTGGTGTCAGGAAAAATCGACCACGAGTTCTGGTAACTTACACAAGAAACGCCGAGATATACTTGAAATATTGTTGTTACACAATGGATATTGTACTTCGTTTGCTGCATGAATCAAACGACTGCTAAATAAAATCAGTTGATATGGCCAAAGGGGAAATTGCTAATATGAGCCATTTCTTCTTTTGCAAAAAAGTGTTCAAACGTCATCTGCTGCAGAGACATCAGAAAGCGTTTGTATGTGGGAAAGGGTTAACTGTTAACGGAATGGCTACTATCGGGTTTGCGTCAGAAACCCTGTCTGAACGATTTCTTTTAACCACCGTCGTGTGTGTAACATAAACACAAATACATGTTCGTAACTTTCGTTTTTATTATGTGAAAATAAATATAACAAAATAATCAAATGACAAAATGGAATTTAGATTTATGAAATTCAGAACAAACGCATATTAATGTAAACACAAGAACACCAAGAAGACATTTGAAAGACGAGTAGGGTTATAATTATATTTAACCTTTTTCAACATACAGAGAATTTCTGAGACCCCTGCAGACGATTTTTAAAAACATTGTGGCAAAATGTGAATTGCTCGTAATGAGCAATTTCTGATCAGATGGAAGCGACATTTTAAAAACATTTTCTATGTATAATACTTGGTCCACATTCATCATATTCCTCTTTTGAAATCCACATAGACCCAAATGTAGAAAGAGACGCCAAAATAGACCCTCCAATCCATACGGAATATTTCCTTTCGGGTGGTGCGATGACCTTGGTCTTCATCGAACTCGGTACCAGGTTGTCCAATTCCTTCTTCATTCGGTCTGCAATTCCTGGAAACATTGCAGAACCACCAGACATGATGACATTGTTAATCAGATCTTTTCGAATGTCAATATTACACTTCATGACGGAATTATTCAAGAGTTCGTGTGCACCAACACTTTCCATTCCAATAAAAGAAGGTTGGAACAATGTTTCACAACACCGGAAACGCTCGTTACCAATGGTGATGACTTGACCGTCTGGAAGTTCATAGGACTTTTCACAAACTGAAGATTTAGCGCATGTACTCATTTCTTGTTCAAAGTCCAGAGCAGTGTAACACAGTTTCTCTTTGATATCACGGACGATTTCCCGTTCTGACGAAGACGTAAAGTTACATCCCCTTTCATGAAGTATTCTAGACATATATGCTGTAAGGTCTCTACCTGCAAGATTTATTCTTTCTATTGCATGTGGAAGAGCATAACCCTCATAGATCGACATAATGAGAGATACTCCGTCTCCAGAATCGAACACAATACCCGTGGTACGACCAGAAGCATACAGTGACAACACAGCTTGTATGCTGACATAGAACCCTGGCGTATTGAAGGTTTCAAACATAATTCGTGTCATCTGTTCTCTGTTGGATTTGGGATTCAATGGAGCCTCCGTTAATAGTATAGGATGTTCTTCAGGGGCCACTCTCAGCTCGTTATAAAATGTGTGATGCCATATTTTCTCCATGTCGTCCCAGTTGGTGACAATACCATGTTCAACAGGGTACCTTAAGGACAAGATCCCTCTTTTACTTTGAGCCTCGTCCCCAACATACATGTCCTTAGCACCCATGCCAACCATACATGCATCATAACGAGGTCGACCTGTGATGGCCGGAAATACAGCACTGGGGGCATCGTCACCAGCGAACCCGGCTTTACACATACCGGAACCATTATCAATAACAAGGGCAGCGATATCGTCGTTTTTGTAACTCACTCTGGAAATAGAAAATATATTCATGTTTAAACTATTGAGTGCAAAACATTACAAATTGATATGTGAATTAATAAACATTTGAACCCTTACCCACTTGAAGACCCATTTTGACTTATCTGCAGCAGATACCATATTATGAACGATTTCATATTTGGCCACAAAGTTTCAACTAAATTAATAATTCATCTTTCATGTGTTGATATTTAAAATATATTAGTCGTCTGCTGCAATATTGGCATATGTGTCAAAAGGGTTGAAAAGAGAACTGTCGTTATGGTATAACTAAAAAACTGTTCAGATGAAGTAAGAAACCATAATCATTCATTTATGTAATGTCTTTATCATTATTATCAATCATAATAATAATAGTGTATACATAATAAATTATTGTTATTATTATTCAAACCATTATTATAATTATCATTATCATAATATGTATCATTATTATAATGATTAATTGTGATTCGCTAGGTACCCTTATTGTCAGGATTTTCCGTCTGTCTGTCTGTGTGTCCAATTGTTTGCAAAGCGACCCTTCACAGCCCAAACCGACAGGCCGATTCAGATGAAACTTTGTGAACAGGTGCCATAGGGACTCAGGTTGTGCGCGTTTGAGTTTCGTTGCTAAAGACCCACCCGTTGCTATGCAGCTAGCAAAAGACCGCTTTTAAAAACCCAAACCATTTTTCTATCTTCTCCTACAGTTTTGAATGTGGAAAGCCGGAACTTCAGCTAAAGATATTTAGAAAAAACGTATCTGTTACGATTTTAAATTTAGGCCTTCGTTTCCAAATGGTAGCCTTTGAAAGATAGGGTATCTTTTTTACCGTCGTTTTTTACTTCAATCACTCCTAGCAATGCGTTTTTATTGCATCATCTGATATAGCTAGTCAAGAGCTGCAAACAGTTTGTTTACGTGATTGACCTCCTACCCCGGGTCTCCGAGCTAGATATGCAAATGAAAATCATCAAGGCGAATCCCACGTCGCTTACCGGCTTGTAAATAAGTAAGTAAGTAAAAAAAAACAAAATCAAAATTAATACACTTTAGTATATTTCCTATGTTCAAAAGTTTTGTATTCATTGCTTTCACATGCTTTTTTACCATAGTATTGTATCGGCATGATTTGTCTGTGATGATTCGATGAACCACTCTTTTCAAGCCATACATGTAAATAGACTATACCCTATATCCAAAAGCAATTATCGATCTGTGTCATACACGTAGATGTTCAATCAACATTTAAACCTTTCCAACATACAAGAACTCTGCATTAGACGAGTTTGAAAACATTAATGCCAACGTATGGAAAATCTCTTTTAAGGTGGAATCATACCTTTGAAATAACGTCGTTTTTGACGTCAAAATGTACGTTTTTGCGACAATTACAGTTTTGTTAAAGAAATCACCATTACGTCCTCATTTCAATTTGGATTCGGATAAAATTAACTTTAAACTAAAGAGAATACAATAACCTATGTGATAATATCAATTCCATACCTCTGTCATGACAATTAACGTAACATAAGGCGACTTAAAATAGAAATTTCGCTAGAATATGTTAACAGTAATTTGATTATTTCTAATTTATTTAAAATTCGCCCGAGAGATTTTTTTTAAAATAAAATATAACATAGAACACCTATTCATCGACCATTTGCTAAACTTTCAAGCAAATCTATCGTGTCGATTTTTAATAAATCACAATGTCGTTTAACCTCTTGTGAGCGTCGTAACGTTCACAGCGGAATTAAACATTGAGACGCATCCAGGGTAATTAAAATGAATACTTATTTTTTCCTTATAATTATCAATTTCATTCTAAATTTAAGCTATCCCCTAAAGAATAATGGTAGGTAGTATACATGTGTTTCTATTTAAAGAATTAAAGTAATTACGGTTGTAAATAATTTATCAAAAAACAACAAAATAATATTTGGAATTGTCATATGTATAAACTGACTCGTTAACTTTCCTGTTCAACTGTTATTCTATATATGAAATATAATTATCACAGATATTATATGTCACCCTTGTTTTTTGTATCGTATTTGAGATAACAGTATACAAATGTTGTTCTCAATATGCAATTTTGAGAATTTCGAAGTCTATACCTGTCATGCAAAGCTTTCTTGGTATTCTATCCGTGATAATGTAGTTGTCGTTTGCGGCAAGTTTTTGATTAAATTGCAATTTGTGTTTACACAGCTGCGCAGTTATGTATGATTAAAGGAATGACCATTACTATCTCATCTTATATTAACATCGATTTGAAGCGAATAATATAAACTCCGCCATGATATATAGTTCACAATTTTTCCTTAAATAATGTTAAAGCAAAACGTGGTTTATTTAACGAACTCGCTGACTAATAATACAGTTATTACCTTACGTCTAATTTACTAACAACAAAATGCCCTAGATATTTCTTTTGAAATAAATCATTTTAAATTCAGAACAGCATTATTTCTCCAATTTACTCAAATTTGTTGGAAATATATCGGGCGGACTTTTAGTAAAACGCTATGCCGTAATACTGCTGACGTGCGCCGGTACGCGCATTGTGGAACTGAAAATGAAACACAGCCACCCACCCCTTCTTCTATCTTTCTTTTTTTACTCCATAAGTCCCCGTTATTTTAAAACTACCGGTACTTTGTTTTGTCTTGAGAATTGATTTTTTTACCCTTAACCCAAATTTCAAGACAAACTATCGGGTTGATTTTAAGTAAATCACAATGCCATAAGCCCATAACACCGTAGAAGATCACACTTTTGGTCACATGTTCGTATCTAATTACTTGTGTTATCGATACACTTACAATTATAAAACAAAATGTATCATTACCCGACTATAAACTGGCTACAATCTCTAGACACCTTTGCAATGACATCGAAGACTCACTACATAGTGCAGACAACGATGTGATAGCACTCCACGGGATATGTATTTAGACAATAATAGTGGGTTATTTACCCAAACTATACAGGAAAATATTGTCAATAAACACCTGTATTCAAACAGCTCTAGGTTGAATTGAAATGCGGAGCTGTGTGAATACAAGCGAGTCAAAACTTTCATAAAATCTTGTACATAAGGTTTTCCAAAGGGAAGAAAGTCAGATAGTTCTTCTCGATGTTTTTTCATATAAAGTGTTTCCTTAAATAAATCAAAGCGCTGAAGGCACTGCATTTGTTTGGGTACATAAAACTGTTCAAACATTTGCCTTTGCATAGATGTGTGATTTATAAACTATGCATTGTTTATAAATATTACAACTTTGGGTAAAAGAATAAATGACGCATCCGTTAAAATTTAATGCCATTTTAGTTGTCTATAAAAATAAATCATGAGACCTACATGTGAATATTATATTTAATTTCCAAGTTTCAAAAGACATGTAAAACAAATGGATAACTATTATGGACTCACTTGTTTATTTGTTATTTAAATTGTTCTGCCCCTTCCAAGTACCCTACAGATTAGAATGTTGCATGGATCATTTGCCTCGTAGTATGGCACATGGAAAACTGTCTATCGTTTATATAACTATTGTTTAATATATAGTACATTATGCACATATATATTGTTTATAAAACTATGTTTTAATCTATAGTACAGGTCAGCATGCACATATCTATTGTTTATATGTCTATAAATGTTAACAAAATTTACAAAGCTTACACAGAAGGCACGGCGGGCCACGTGGGCAGGACTTAATCCTATCCCGCCGGCACTTCTGTGGTGGTGAATCTACATTTTTTCAGTGTCCATAAACTTCTAAATTTCTGTTGTTTTTAGTGTAATCCTGGGTCTACTTGCATTGATCTCTGGTTGTTTTACATCTGGGTGCAAGGATCCTCGTACTATCCGAATATGGACCTCCGAACAGCGGAGACGTTGTCGGGAATCCTTGCCCCCTGATGTCTGTTACTTTTAATAACTTAGGCGTAATGAGTCGGTAGTGTGAGATTGATCTTTTCCATTCCATATCAACTGTTCATGATTAGTCTATAAATAGATCGAGCATGTACAATTGCTATGGAATATCCCCATATCTGTCCGAAAGTAGTCTTTTTTATGATTATAATTTCAATCAGCTCTATTAGCGAGCAATAGCCGGTGTGTAGTACACCCGGTGATACCTTGAGGATCTCCCTTCCCGGCTAAAGCTGCCTCTTATAATTGTTATGGAGTTATTTTCGCGGAAGCCGAAGACATTAAATGATTTAGTAGTTTTTTGGTTTTTTTAATTATTTTAAGAGCTCTATTAGCGAGCAATAGCCGGTGTGTAGTACACCCGGTGAGACCTTGAGGATCTCCATTCCCGGCTGTAGCTGCCTCTTATAATTGTTATGGGATTATTTTAGCGGAAGCCGAAGACTTTAAATGTTTTAGTAGTTTTGTTTGTTTTTTTTAATATTTTAAGGGCGCGGACGCGATAGCAGACACCCCCTAACAAACAACACCGATGAAAATGAAGCAACTTTTGTAAGATTGGAGACAACAGGCCGGCCGCTTTAGTCAGTCCAGCCAGTCGTTTCCTCTTTTGAAAACTGGAAAAGCAAAAGCAAAAGCCAAAGGGGTGTACTTGTTACAAGTCGCGGACGGGCGAATTGGGAGCCCTTTTTCCCATTTCCCCCTCTTGTACATCGGCCAGGGAAGAAGACAGTGCAATTTAAGAATACAACATTACAAATTTCTACGTAGTTACAAGGGAATCTATGTTTTTGCACTTCCTGTAATGATTTAAAGGTCCCCTTTGAATAAGGAAGTGTATTTATTTAGTCTAAATTTCTGTTGTTTTTAGAACTGTAGGGGTGATTACTGGGTATCCCCTATTGATTGAGATATATTTTCTTTCCGCCTATATTTGATTTAGTTGACTTGTAGAATGCGTAAAACTGTAAAAGAATATCTCAGCGTGGTCGCGATCGAAAGTCCCAGTCGTTAATTAATTAAGCAATGATTAAATATTTAAGGATGCGATCTTAGGCACCCCAAACAAATAACATTGGCGAAAAGGGAGCAACATTTCTAAATTGCACTGTATTCAACCAGTTATGCACAAAAAGAAGATAACTACTATTTATATTTTGTCTGTCATCTGACAGTCAAGCAGGTAAGTCTCCAGGGCAAGAAATGTGGATGCTTGTAGAGCCTTCGACGGAAACAAACCTTTTTTATACCAGAGAACTCCCAGGAACGCTACAGAATCTGTGTACTTTTTTATTTATAAAATCTTTATAGAACCTTACACGGGTTTTGATTAAAAATTTATTAAAATTTAAATACGGCATCGAACTTATCTTTGTATTGCATTTTTATACATTTATAACATTATTGTATAAGTGTTTATTTTTTGTATCGCATGATCTATAATAACTTAAATACAGAAAACCTATGTTATTTATTTCAATAAAGGGAGGTAATTCTACAAAAACATAAGAAATCACTATTTCGAGCGACTTACTCCGTCAAGTTTTCGCAGTTTACATTTTACTTCCGATTACTTCCCTTTATACATGAAACTGAAGAGAAAGCTTTAAGACTTTCAATAGACATATATTTGAGATACGTTTTCAAAATATTTCTTATTTTTGTTTATTTCACTTGTTTATGTGTCCGAAGATTTGCTCTATATTCTATAGCGTCAGCATTTTCCCACTATATTGCATTTGTCCGCATTTTCCCTCTATAATATATGTGTCCGCAGATCGCGTCCGCACTTTAGACCCTCCCCCCATACCGTTGTATTTATAAATAGAATTCGACGATCACGATTTCTCTGCAAATGTGTTACTCTCATTTTAAATGCATTTTATGACGCACATATTTGTTTTTTTAATTCTTTATACTATATTTATATGGCCGACAAGGCACAAAGAAAATATTTTCAATTCTGTTTTTATCTACATTTTCAATGCGTGATTGAAAATTCAAATACCGTATCTGGAGCTTAAATCGGAAATAGTTTTCCCTGTAGCAGTTCACTCATTGAGATTTATAAATCTCTCCGCGTTCTTGTTTTAAAATACAATGTTTCATTTTATTTCCAAATTCTCTTTGAATATAAGAACCACATAAGAAAACAAAGACGATATAAATATATCATTATTTCAAAAATCGTGATACATTTGAAAAGTAAGAGCAAGTATTGAGTACTACTTTCACGCGTATGAAATTCATGGAATTTTCGATAAGACGTATGGCTTCAGAATTGCAGCAACTAAATTTGTTTGTTCCAAACAAATAATAAAAAGCATGATCACGGATGGAATAGAAAGCTTTGCATGACAGTGATAATCTTTTAATTTCTTTCTGAAACTTGCTTTTTGCCTGATTAAGAGAAACTCATTCTGTATTTACTGTTATCTGAAGATACATTACAAAATACCTAAAGTTACAAATAGGAAAGAAATAATAAAATATATTAACAATTTCTTCCATGATAATTCTGACGATGCTCTTGTTTGAAGAATTTCGTATCAGAAATGTTGGGTTATGTAAAATCATGAAACTTCATGTTATATCGAATTACTATTTGATGTTACCGTATCATTTTATTTATGTAAATGTATGCACATATATGTAAATGACGAATTACATGTATTCGAATAAGTCAAATAAAATCTATATATAAGAACTGAAAGCGACGGTTTGAGACTAATACTAATACTAATACATGGAATGTGAAAAAATGATTTAAGAGATAAACAGCGAAATAGACAAGTCAGTTTATATAAAACATATTTAATATTTAAAGGAGTATAACAGATACAATTTACCACTTTCGTAAAATAATAAAATTGACTATTTTTATGAAAAATCGGGAGTTCATTTTAATAACCCTGGGTACGTTTCAATTTAAATTCCGCAGTGTACGGTTTGTCGCGTGACAGAGCTTTAACGTCATTGCGATTTACTAAATATCTGCAAGATAGATTATCTTGAAACTTTGGTAAATCGTAGACAAAAGGTTGTTCTAAATTATATAAGTTTTTAAAAAAAATCTCTCGGGCGAATTTTTTATAAATTTGAAATAACCGAATAACTGTTAAAATATTTTAGCGAAAGTTTCATTTTTACTCCCCTTATGTTACGTTAATTGTCTTGGCAGTTTTATGGAAAATACATCACTACGTAGGTAATTTTATTCTCTTCGGTCTGGTGTTAACTCTTTCCAAATACCACTTCAAACGAGAAAGTCATGATGATTTCTTTAACAACACTGTCATTGTCGCAAAAAACGTACTTTTTGACGTCAAAACGACGTTATTTCAAAGGTATGATTCCACCTTAACCCTTTCCCTCATACGACCATTTTGCAGCAGACGACTTTGACCATATTTTGTCAAAAAATAAAAAATCTCTATAATTAGATGGATAACAAAAAGACTAAAAGTGGCAAACATTGTGGCAAAGGGAGAAATTGCTCGTTTTGAGCAATTTCTTCCTTTGTCACTATGTTTTCAAAAAGCGGTCTGCTGCAGAGGCGTCTGAAAGCGTCTATATGAGGAAAAGGGTTAACAAAAGTATATGTTTGGAATAGAGTCGAAAACGTTGTGACAAAATGAGAAATTTCTCATCATGAGCAATTTCTGCTGTAGCCACAATGTGTTCACAAGTCTTCTGCTGACGAGGCGTCAGAAAGTCTCTGTTTGTGGGAAAGTGCAAAATTAACTTATTGCATCAGTGAAACTGTGAGTATGGATCCCTTTCCCACAATACAACAAATCTACAGCTGACGATTTAGAGAACATAGCAATCAAGTTATACTATGTCGATGATATTATCAGAAATCGCGTGTTGTCGATGTGTCCAAATGTGTACGCCTTTGGAAAAAGGGTGTAGTTTAATCCGAATTGAATAAATATGTTTTCTCCTTTGTCCTCAGATAATTCGCATTGACAATTGAGTGAATGGGGTTTAAGAACGGTTTCAACACTTTTTCAGTCGTATCACGGCGGCCAGTTCACATACTCGTGTGTTTCCTGGCTTTGTCACACCAGTATTCCACACAACATTCCTTCCAATCAACTGGCTGCGTTTCCAAAAAAGACTGTTAGTCCATCGGAGGAAGATGAATGACGCTTGTCACAATGACTTTTTGTCAAACGTCGAAAAGAATGTTGGCTGAGCTGGGGGTCGAACTCACAACCCCTGGATTGACAGCCCACATCGCTACCGTCTGAGCTACCGGGACTCGGCTCGCATTGACAAACCTATATAAACCCTTTTCCACATGCAGACGCTTTTTGACGACTCTGCATCAGACGCCTTTGAAAACATTGTGACAAAAGGAGAAATTGCTGATGAGATAACTCTGTTCAGTTAGTATACTTTCATTGACATTGTTTCTTCGCATTTTTGCCCAGATGTTTCCATGGTCGTCTGCTGTTGTATATGGGGGAAGGGTTAAAGGTGATCCTCTGTGTTTCACATTTTGGCTATTGTGAATGTGATAAAAGTTAATATAAATTACAATCATAAGAAATGGGAAGAAAATCTTACCTGTACCTAGGTTTTTTTTAATAATAATCGTTCTTTTCTTTCTGTATTTCCTCGCGTGGTCTTGCACAGTCTATTTGATGATTTGGACAGCATTTATTTTCGCTCTTATTTATATTCAATGAACACCTTCGATCGTCACAGAATTCACGGAAGCGATCCTGGGTCATAGGTCCTATTTCCAAGAACCACTTTCATATTTTGGTTAATCCGGGTGTGTCATAGGGGTAAACATATCCTACCACCCCCAATTTAATCATATTATCTGGGTCATGGCTAAATATAGTCATGTGCTGTATGTTTTTACATGTGTATAATGGATAAAAAAAGTGCCTAGCCACCACCCTTATAAAGACACTTAGATAAATAGTTTTTTATTATTATTTATATCGAGGTATCTCATTTGCATATTAATGTTATTCATTCCGTAAAAGGGAAGTTATTACGGAATGAATTGCATACTTGTGGGGTGCACCCCACAACAAAACATCAAAGGATATAACCCCACAAGTACACTTCATAAGAATGTCTGTCTGTCTGTCTGTCTGTCTGTCTGTCTGTCTGTCTGTCTGTCTGTCTGTCTCTGTCTGTCTGTCTGTCTGTCCTGTCTGTCTGTCTGTCTGTCTCTGTCTCTGTCTCTCTCTCTCTCTCTCTCTCTCTCTCTCTCTCTCTTCTCTCTCTCTCTCTCTCTCTCTCTCTCTCTCTCTCTCTCTCTCTCTCTGTCTCTGTCTCTCTCTCTCTGTCTCTCTCTGTCTCTGTCTCTGTCTCTCTCTCTCTCTCTCTCTCTCTCTCTCTCTCTATGTCACTCTGTCCATCTATGTATATGTGTGTCTCTCTTTCTCTCTGTGTCTATGTTTCTCTGTCTCTCTCTATCTATGTGTGTGTGTGTGTGTGTGTGTGTGTGTGTGTGTGTGTGTGTGTGTGTGTGTGTGTGTCGTGACTCTCTCTCTCTCTCTCTCTCTCTCTTTCTCTCCCCCCTATCTCTCTTTCTCTCCCCCCTAT
>JASEVX010001097.1:0-25411 GCA_031761405.1 Serripes groenlandicus
ATCATCAATAACTAAGTTGTAGCGATATAGTGCAAACGCCAACCTCTCTCTCAACTGGGCGACCCGATTGCCCTAGATGCAGGTGCCCGCAAGCGCTGTGGGAGGTATCTACGGCGTTCTCGTAAGAATGTTTGTCTTAATGCTATCTAAGTCAAGTTCGTATATGGGTCATATTGGGTCAGAAACTAGGTCATTTGGCCAAAATGAAGGGAAATCTTGTTTACACTCTGGATATTGCATTTTTAACTTGAGCATTTCAGAATGTTTGTTATGAATATATGTAGGTCAAGTTTGAAAATTGGTCATGTCTGTTCAAAATCAAGGTCACTAGTCCAAATTGAAGGAAAATCTTGTCAACACTTTAGAAACTACATTTTTAAAAAAGTTGGTCAGAATGTCTAACTTATTGGTATCTAAGCCAAGTTCGAATATGGGTCATGCCGGGTTAAAAACTAGGCTACTAGGACAAATTAAAGGACAATCTTGTTAATACTCTGGAGTCCGCATTCTTTGCTTCAGCAGCCTATTAAAACTGTGTCAGAATATTTGTATTGATAATATCTAGTCCAGTTTCGAATATGGGTCATATCAGGTAAAAAAGAAAATAGGTCACTAGGTCAAATGAAGGAAACTCTTGATAACACTCTGGAGGTTGCATTTTGAATCTTTGGCAGAATAATTGTCTTGATGAGTTTTGCATTGACCAAACACTTTTTCCCAGTCTAGTACATAGTTTAGAGAATTATTTCTACTTGATGGAAGTTGATTTAACTTTGACATATTTCTCAATATAATAGCAGAAACTTCAAAATATTCTGCCTAAACCTGCTGTCAATTTTTCCCTTGATTCTTCATGTCTTAACTGTGTAGTATGAGCTCTTACACTCAGATGAGCGATAAAGTGCCAGTAAGGTCCTCCTGTTTTCAAATTGGCAGTTTCATAATATTTACTAATTTTGATGTGACCTTTCAACTTCTTAACAATACATACATAAACGTAAGCTGCAATTATTATTTCCTTTCACATTTTCCCTACTTCTCCAACCTTCCTGCAGCCCCCAGGCCCGTCAGCACTTTCAGTGCTTTGATTACTTCTTCAGCTGGATATTCGTCGTAAAACGTTCATGTCAGGGGAAGGTCAAAGACTTAGCAGTTAAATTCTCTAATTCATACAGGATAAAGTGCGAATGGATTATAACATATTTTCCATATATAATATATACACAGAGTAAATGGCCGATATACATGGTTAAATCGAACTATATTTGCCCTTACAATCCGCTTGATTCAATTCGAGAACGGTCAGTGACACTTCGATTTGTCTAAGGAATTACTCGATACTGTACTAATAACCAAAGTGACCATTTGCATTTGTTAACCAATTCAAACATTAGTTTTAAATGCTCACGAATGTGTCCTTATATATCGTAAGGACTTTTGCGATCAGTCAATACCAAATAACTTGCACCTCCGCGAAGGTGATCCCGATCTTACCCGTGCGTAACTCTACCATACGCATTGATTTCTCTTTTGCCTGTTTGTGCGAGTTTAACATTGTATACAAGCAATACCATGAATAAATACAAAAATATAACATTTGGTTATCATGCTGTTAACCACTCAAAACCAACAAACGAAATACTGACAAAAACTAAAATGTTATGCCAATCAATATTGACTTGGGGTAAGTTTAAACCTCAGTCTATATGAGCTAAAGTCAAGAGTATAGATATGTACATGTTGTTTACATTTTTGTAAAGCATGAACACATGTCATAACTTTTCATATGACTCATACAAACAAACGAACCTTTGAAGCCATTGAAGTCGACAATACGCAAATGATCGAGGAAAATATCGAGGAAAATAAGATATTTTCATGACGGTTTACTTCTCACTTTCCTCATAACGTGTTTCACTAAATTTCGTAACCATATGTCATTGTTATAGGTCACAATACACTAAATAGATTCCTTCTTTGTTTCCATGTAAATCGACCAACTTCAGTCATCAATTGTCACACTTTCTTAGCATTTCCATAAAGAACACCATATATCATTGAAAAGAGTTACCTCTTAGCTTTAAAACAATCCAAAGAAAATATGGGGTCATGTATTATGCAAGAAAGAACTCACCAGGCGAAAATGATTACCGTCATTTACGACAAAAAAGGTCCCGGACAAACCGGTGTTTAGCATTCTCTACTTTCACTTTCAGACAAGGTCAAAAAATAAAAGTCATCAAATCAATCATTTCCAGTGCATCCTATACACATTCGCAATGCATTTAAACTCATTGTCATATATTCAATACATACTGGTGATGGTATACACTCATTTATACACAAACAAAGGTTTATTTAGGGACTTCTGTAGTGTAGATCAAAGGGTCCGCGGATGTATTTAGCGTAATTTGACCTATACATGTAAGCATGTACGCGTCACGGTTAGCTCAGTCGTAGATTACTCGCCTTAAAGTGAGAGGCTAAAGTCAAGTATATAGATATGTACATGTTGTTCACAATTTTATAAAGCATGAACACATGTCATAACTTTTCATATGACTCATAAAAACAAACGAACCTTTGAAGCCATTGAAGTCGACAAATAAGCAAAATATCGAGGAGAATAAGGTATTTTCATGACAGTTTACTTCTCACTTTACCCATAACGTGTTTCAATGAATATCGTAACCATATGTCATTGTTGAACTTGTACGCATGTAAGCGTCATGTTAGCTCAGTCGGTAGAGTACTCGCCTAAAAGTGAGAAGACCCGGATTTGCGCCCGGACTGGCTAAACTGGAGTTCCGAAATAAAGTCGATGAAGATTTTATAGTTCAGCAGGGGTGTTTGTCGTAGTTGGAACATGTACATACTTGGAGAGAGTACATTGAAGCAGCCTGGTTAGCTCAGCCGGTAGAGTACCCTGACTGGCTGCTTGTTTTCACTCCCTGTGGCAGTATGCGACTGTATTTATATATTTGTTAACGAGTGTTCCATATTCAAACTACGCCTGCTAGATAAATACATTTTATTTATCAAGCAGGCGTAGTTTGAATGCGGAACACTCGTTAAAATGATTATGTGTAAATGACACAGTCCTAAGTCCTTTTATAACCCATGACATTGACATTGAAATCAGATACACAGTTTAATTCATATAGACAATTAACACGTTGTATGGACATTGGTTTGAAAGGATGACCGGTCAGGATGAGAATAGTGTCCCAGATGCCGGTATCTACCTATGTATTGCTTCCTCTACGTTCATAATAGTTGTGGATATCGTTTGTAAAGTTTTAGTATATTCTTCAATATGATAATCAAAATAACAACTATTTCAGTCTGTTTGTATGCTAAACTGGAGGCATTATATTGCAATAAAATGCTTTTCGTTTCATTTCGTGGAGATATACATGTACATATATTATTAACAATTGAAGATGTATAAATATACAAATGATGGCTCAGTGAAAAAGGGAGAACCCTGGTCAGAATCAAATGGTTTGTTTGTTTGTATGGTGTTTTTCTCCGCTTACAACAATTGGTAAGTTATAACACAACGTGTCCTGGGTGAATTACAATGTACCAGTTCAACTGGACCATCTCGAGGGCTTGGCGTGAAACGGTTGTAACTAAAATTGGTATTTTGTTACCAAGGTTAATCACCTCGCTAAAAAGTCTTTATAAGCGTTCAATCATTTTTCTTGGTAAACAATGGAAATTTAGGTGCCATTGCTCGTTCTGAGCAATGGCACCTAAATTTGCATTGTTTACAAAGGGGTTAAAATTGCCCCTAAACCAGGGTTTTCAAAATGGGTTTTTAGTTACAACTGTTTCACGCCAAGCCCTCGATATGTCCTCTAACCAGGGATTTAGTCGTTATGGTGAACTACCTCTACTGCACCAAGGTGTTTTCAGAATCAAACGTAGCGACTTTACAATACAAGAACCGTACCCATATCTGAGACGTCCCGCGAGAAAACCAACATTATGGCCTCTGCGTAATAATGTATCGACTCAGATCAGCCTGCGCAGTCCGCGCAGACTGATCCGGGTCGACACATTCCGACTCAGGGGGACTGAGTAACGATTCCTGAAACAGAAAATCCACAGGAGGCGAAAATTGTCTATCCGGGTAAGCCTGCGCGGCATGCTTATTCTGATCCGGGTCTATACTTAACGCATAGTCCACAAAGTTGGTTTTCTCGCGGGACGGCTCATATGTGTATGAGCCGTGTCGATTGGTTTGCGGTCTCAGTGACTCTTCATAACGTAATTGTATAACGATACATTGAATGACTACTATTGGGGGCCACACTTCTAGCGTTTTGTCAAGGGATACACATAGGACTATACTACATGTAGGCGGGCAGTGAAGGAGGTTCTTTGGAGATGCATTAACCCTTGCTCGCATAAAAAACAACACGTCTGTAGTAGACGACTTTTAAAATATCTAGGCAAAAATGCATATCTCTATTTAAAAAGTTTTTTATTTATAGAAAAGAGCCGTAACCCTTGTGGCAAATGGAGACATTGTTCATTATCGTGTGCTGCAGAGGCGTCTGTATGAGGGAAAGGTTATTCTGTATTTCCATTTCTGTATTATGTAATCCTTCTGATCTATATGAGCAGTCATGGCTATGTGATAGTAAATCGACATGTACCCGCACGTTGTGAACTCTAATTGAACAGACTGACCAACATGTACATACTAAGCAATCTCATTAGTCGCCGGGCAGAAGCCCGCGACTTCTATTTTTAATAGCTTTTCGGAAATCACATGGGAGGGCGGCTTATTATTAGAAAGAAACAAATCTAGATGATTTGAACATATTACAATTGTGGTTGTTTACGAACACTAATAAATGACACATCTAAAATGAAATAAATATTCCGATTTTTTAATGTTTGCAGTTTTTTTTATTTCACTCGCATTTAAGTTTTTTGTCTTATTTACGAAGACAAAAGTGGTCCCTTCAAGACGTGAACCAACACCCCCTAATGCAGACTCTTATGTGTCATCATTGAGGTCAATTTCGGATTCTCCTTTTAATAGCAATTTTAACTTACTAAATGTTGTTTTCATGTTCAAAGAGATGTCTTGATTTGTGTAGAATTCATTTAATAATGTTAATCCATGAATATCTAAAGTAGGAACTGTTTCTAAGCTAAATATAGACCCTATTCTGTTGTGTAGTTTCGTGACCTTTAACATCGATTTTCGCGCATGCGCATTTCGATATGAAAAAGCGAGTGATATTATTTTATTTTAGACAAGTACAAGACGAATGTTTGACGTAAAGCGTCAAAGAGAAGCCGCAATATTTCGTTGTACATGTAGAAATAAGAAAAAAAGAACATTTTTAAATCCACAAACAATAGAACAATTTAAACTGTAGACGGTAATGCTGATATATTTCTCCTTTTGAAGACTTTTGTGTGTTTTCTTCAAATTACCTCCCTTTAAAGCAATACCAGGATATTTACCTTGTGATTCGAATAAGATTGACAAACATTGAAATTATATGAATGAATACTATTATTTAAATAAGTAACAACAGCAAAATTAAATTTAAGCCAGATAAATGTGTACACATTTCGTTAATTTTTTATAGATACCCTAATGTATAGGTATAAATATAAACTTTATAAGCAAATGTTTTCATTTCAACGTTCCTAATGTTTGAATAGACTAAGGAAAGTCAAGAATACATAAATAAATCAATGCAGTCTTTTCCGGCGACATTGATGCCTTGCATCAACTTTCTCTTGTTAATACTAACACTAGCATTAACCTGCTGTTACAGCAAACCCTCGTGTTATCTGATGACCTTTGTAACATCCAATCAAATTGTCGCTTATAAAATCGTAAGGAATCAACAGGGGAGATAACCCATACAAATATATAGACGAGATTTAATCTGACTTTCATGAGATTGCATAATTAGTATCTACATATGGCGTAAATGCGTATTGCTTGATGTGCAAGACTCTTGCGAGTCTGTGCACCCACACAGAGACACTCGATATACGAAAGAAAAGTGTTTGCAGATATGTTAAAATAGTAATAAGCGATCATCTCCCTCTATATATGTATATCATGATCTCCAGAATAAGTAGTAGTAATAGATTAGAATGTGATTCATGAAAGCTTCACTAAATTATTTCATCTTTTTACTATATGTTAACATTGTAATTGAATGTTGGATATATGGATACTTAACTAAAACAGTGTATGCCAAAAGGAAATAATGTAAACAGTGAATTTTATTGACAGCATTTTATTGGTAAACCCCCTCCCCATCTTAACCCTTTCCCTCATATAGACGAGCAATTTCTCCTTTTGACACAATGTTTTCAAAATTTTAGTCATAGGTTATCCCTTCAATTATAGAGATTTTCTATTTTTTGACAACATATGTTCAAAGTCGTCTGCTGCAGAATTGTCGTATGAGGGAAAGGGTTAAATAAACCAGGTCAAACTTCATCCTATACGGCAACGCCGAAATAAACTGAAGTTGTAAACCACATAGTTCTCACTCATATACCGTTAGTTTGTGTTTCAACGGAGACACAATTATGAGACCCCTTTCTGTCTGGTTCGACTCAATATTGATAGCGTAATCTTATACCCTAACTAGTTATGTGACATACCCGGAGTGTTATTTTGAACCATTCCTCCTCATCTCTGCTATGTTTGTCTTCTTTTTTATTATTTCGAAATGTTTCAGTAACCCTTTCCCATATACAGACTTTGTTTGATGAGCAGACGACTTCTGACAGGATATTTTTTCCCAACTCCCTTGAATAGAGACTTTCCATACGTTTGCCTAGGTTTTCTTTTTAAATCGACTGTTTCAGAAAGGGATACAATATGTTCTTCTTTAATCCTTTCCCTCATATAGACGCGTTATGACGCCTCTGCAGCAGACGGCTTTTTGAAAACATAGTGACAAAAGAAGAAATTGCTCAGAACGAGCAATTTCTCCTTTTGACACAATGTTTTCCACTTTTAGTCATAGGTTATCCATTCAATTATAGAGATATTCTATTTTTTGACAAAATATGTTCAAAGTCATCTGCTGCGGAATTGTCATATGAGGGAAGGGTTAAAACAAAATAGTAAAGGGAGAACCAATGACATGAACAGGAAGAATAATTTAAATGTCTGTTTTCTACAATTATGGATTTATTTATTTCACGATGTTCTTTTCTAATTAGAAAACGGCGCCTTTTTTCGTAAGACTGTTTTTTTTATGTCTGATACGCGATATGTCAGTCTCATATTACTTCGCTCCAATAGCAAACGCTCGTAAATATCTGACGAATACCGTCTCAGAATTACCATTGCGTCAGCCAATGATATTTTTTTTGCCAACAAATTCTTTAGGTATCAACAGGGGAGAACACCCATATTAAACGTGAAATAGTACCGGTAATTGAGGGGAGTTCCGTTTTTATAGAATGTTTAAATATATAGGGTCAATTCGAGACCACCTTCTATACAGTATCGGCAGAATCAATTTACACACAGCGAATTGATTGATTGATTGATTGGGGTTTAACGCCGTTTTTAACAATTTCTCAGTTATATCACGGCGGCCAGTTCACCTACTCATGCATTTCCTGGTTTTCTCACACCAGTACTCCACACAACAATCTTCCCAAGCAAACACACAGCGAAGCAATTTTGTCTGATTTTAATGAGATTGTCGATATATATCTAATACTGCAGAGGTCCAAATAAGGAGGGGTATTCAGCTCTTTTTCCCACAACTTCTCTCTTGTTACTAAAGCAAACCCTATGTTGTGGGTACTCAAAAGAATCGCCTCACTGAGACGATTCTTTTGAGTATCCACAACATAGGATTAGAGGGTCAAATGAGGATTTTGGAACATTCAAAACGCCCCTTTTCTAGAGCTCTGTCTAATGGCTGATCGGTTCTGACATGTTACCGATATACTGACCTTACACCGATTTATGATTCATACATTGTACCTACGCATGAATCTGCTTACAAGTGTATGCACATGCTAACCCTTTTAAGCAGCATGACACTCGCAATTTATAAACAAACGACTTCGAAGACATGAACATAGGCAGAAATATTAAAGAAGATATATCCATAGAATAAAATTTGATTTTTGATAACGTTGAAACAATTGTGGCTCTATGAGAAATTGCTCATCATGAGCAATTTCTCCCGTATTTCCATAATGTTTTTCAAAGTGTTCCGACACAAATGCGTCAACATATGTTGAAATGCGTCTGCATGTGGAAAACGTTTTATATTTACCTAGCAATATCATCCAGGCCCATCCTCGATCGACTGGCCAGACAGGGTTGCTTTTTTGCACTGCATTTTCGTCTTTCTCCGCTTGTGTCTGATCCATATTTGTTGATTTATTCGTCCATTCTATCATAATTTCTGTTGATTTATTCGTCCGTTCTATCACAATTTCTGTTGATTTATTCGTCCGTTCTATCACAATTTCTGGTCTGTTATCCTCACTCATGTTGAAATTATTTATGAATCCGGGTTATTGATGTTTCTATATGTGTGAACATGTATTACTTATTTATCTGTGAACTTCGTTTAACCCTTTCCCACTCGTAGAAACATTCTGACGCATCTGCAGCAGGCGACTTTTAAAAAACATCGTTGCAAAAGGATAAATTGCTCATGATGAGCAATTTATCTATTTGCCACAATGTTTTCAACTCTATTTAATGATATAATTTCCATTTACGGAGATTTTTTATTTTTTTTGCGAGGATGTTTTCAGGGTCGTCTGCGACACATTTGTTGTATGTGGGGAAAGGGCTATGGTACGTGTCGGAAGATGTTTAACTGTGCCCTATAACGATTATTGAACGATCCACAGACTCGAGATATTTAAGAAGATACATTTACTTGTTAATAACAGTACAGGAAAACTGTCTCGTAAATCAACGATTTTCTCTTACCACTTAGCACTGAATTATCAGGTTGCTTTAGAAAACATTATAAACCTAGAATGATTTCTTCATTGTTACACAAACACGAACCGTAAAGAAAGAGAGATATATAGATAGAGAGATAATGAGGGGGGAAGAGATCTTTTTAATAAAAGAGCTTACTACTTATAATGCTGACACACAACTGTCCATATGTATAATTGTTTGTTTGTTTGATTCCTAATAAAATTATATTATGATTTTATTTGTAATTATATGATATCGTTTTAGAAGGCATCATGGGAGATTAGTGTTAACTCACTAAATGAATCACCTTCTTAAAATAAAGTATTATTATTATTATTATTATTGTTATTATTATTATCAGGTATTTAATGGCATATGCGAACAGTGAAAGCTCAGACGAGACTGTAGGTGTCATGCGAACCTTCATTAAGTGAATCAATGAATGAATGATTTTTTTCAGAATACAAAACGTTGTTACATTGATTATCATGTTAAAGAAATAATAAGATAAACAATAGAATTTAATATTTACATACTGTCCGCCTACATCCATACAAAAACAACATCAACGATTCACTGCGGATATAAACCTGGTAGTTGGATTCAACCGAAGCCCAATTAACCGTTATCTTGATATATATATTACTTTAAGCAATATTTTGATTTACTGTTATGCACTACATTTATCGGAAACGCCACCAATGCAGATCAAGATCAGCCTGCACAGCCTGCACAGTCGTGGAGTTTAATATTGGACTGCATTGTTCACCTATAGTGTTTCACTGCCAATAGGCGAGTCAATAAAAGTGTAGTGAACAGACAGACTGACAAACGCAGAAGAAGTTATCAATATATGTCATCATTAAACTATTCATAATTATCATCATCGTTATTATTATTATGATCATTAGTAGTAGAAGAAGAAGTATTAGTAATAGTAGTAGTAGTAGTAGTAGTAGAAGTAGTAGTAGAGGTAGTAGTTGTAGGAGTAGAAATAGTAGTAGAAGTAGTAGTATCAGTAGTAGTAGTAGTAGTAGTAGTGTAGTAGTAGTAGTAGTAGTAGAAGTAGTAGTAGAGTAGTAGTAGAAGTAGTAGGAGTAGGAGAGGTAGTAGTTGTAGGAGTAGTAGTGTAGTAGTATCAGTAGTAGTATCAGTAGTAGTAGTAGTAGTGTAGTAGTAGTAGTGGTAGTAGTAGTGTAGTAGTAGTAGTAGTAGTGTAGTAGAAGAAGTAGTAGGAGTAGTAGAGGTAGTAGTTGTAGGAGTAGAAGTAGTAGTATCAGTAGTAGTATCAGTAGTAGTAGTAGTAGTAGTAGTATTAGTGTAGTAGTAGAAGTAGTAGTAGTAGTAGTAGTAGTATAAGTAGTAGTAGTAGTAGTAGTATCAGTAGTAGTAGTAGTAGTGTAGTAGTAGTAGTAGTAGTAGTAGTAGTAGTAGTAGTAGTAGTAGTAGTAGTAGGAGTAGTAGAAGTTGTAGTAGAAGTAGTAGTATCAGTAGTAGTAGTAGTAGTAGTAGTAGTGTAGTAGTAGAAGTAGTAGTAGTAGTAGTAATAGTAAAAGTAGTAGTAGAAGTAGTAGTAGTGTAGTAGTAGAAGTAGTAGTAGTAGTAGTAATAGTAAAAGTAGTAGTAGAAGTAGTAGTAGTAGTAGTAATAGTAAAAGTAGTAGTAGAAGTAGTAGTATCAGTAGTAGTAGTAGTAGTAGTGTAATAGTAGTAGTAGTAGTAGAAGTAGTAGTAGTAGTAGTAGGGGTAGTAGAAGTAGTAGTATCAGTAGTAGTAGTAGTAGTAGTAGTGTAGTAGTAGAAGTAGTAGTAGTAGTAGTAGTAGTAGTAGTAGTAGTAGGAGTAGTAGAAGTAGTAGTATCAGTAGTAGTAGTAGTAGTAGTGTAGTAGTAGAAGTAGTAGTAGTAGTAGTAGTAGTAGGAGTAGTAGAAGTAGTAGTATCAGTAGTAGTAGTAGTAGTGTAGTAGTAGTAGTAGTAGTAGTAGTAGTAGTAGTAGTAGTAGTAGTAGTAGTAGTAGTAGTAGTAGTAGTAGTAGTAGTAGTAGTAGTAGTAGTTGTAGTTGTAGTAGGTGTAGTAGTTGTTGTAGTTGTAGTAGTAGAAGTAGCAGGAGTAGTAGAGGTAGTAGTAGTAGTAGTTGTAGTAGTAGTAGTATCAGTAGTAGTAGTAGTAGTAGTGATGGAATAGTAGTATTAGTATTAGTAGTAATAGTAGTAGTAGTAGTAATAGTAGTAGTTGTTGTAGTAAAAGTAGTTTTAGCAGTAGTAGTAGTTGAAGTAGTTGGAGGAGTACTTCTACCATAGTAGTAGTAAAAGTAGTAGTACTATTATTAAGAATAATATTATTATTATTATTATCATGATGCTTGAGCTATAATCGCGTTTTATTAAACTTGCATGTGCACTTACTAACTTATATAGCTATTTCGGTGAGAAAAAACGAACGATATCCCAGGCAGTACGCCTAATAAAATATACACATTCTGCGTTGTACTAAACGCTCTCTTTATATAGATAGAGTGCACGTCTCAGTGTCATGTGTTCTTATAGTGTTCAAAAGTATGAACGCGTCGTAGCTATAGCATTGAGTTTAATACTCTGCGTAGTTTGATTGATTGATTGATTGATTGGGGTTTAACGCCGTTTTTAACAATTTCTCAGTTATATCACGGCTGTCAGTTCCCCTACTCATGCATTTCCTGGTTTTCTCACACCAGTACTCCACACAACAATCTTCCCAAGCAACTGGCTGCTTTTCCACATAGACTTAGCCCATTGGTGGAAGACGAATGACGCATGTCGCATTAACTTTTGTCAATCCTCTGAAAGAAAGTTGGCCGAGCCGGGATTCGAACTCACAACCCCTGGATCTGCGTAGTTTGAATTCTGGATACAAAATCATCGAGCTGTAGAGTGATATGAGGTTACCTAACATTCCTGTGTTCAATAGACACTGAAGCCAAAACATGGTTCGCGAACACCCAGTATGTTTCAACGTTGTGTTCCGTAAAAACTGACTTCGCTTCGCTAAAACGAAATGGGTTTACGTGCATAACGAATATTATTGAATGTTGCATTTTTGAGTTCCACCCTTTCTTAAGTGGAGTAGTTGCTTGGGAAGATTGTTGTGTGGAATACTGGTGTGAGAAAACCGGGAAATGCATGAGTAGGTGGCCGCCGTGATATAACTGAGAAATTGTTAAAAACGGCGTTAAACCCCAATCAATCAACCAATCTTTAGTGGAGTCCCATTTTGACGCATTCGTAACGGATTATATTTCGCAGTACGTATATAAGTTCTGCCTTACCGAATAATAGGTCTTCTCGATTGACCCTATACACTTAAATTCACATTATCACGTGCTCGTTTATTGTCCAATGAAATGGCACGGTACATCCAACGTTCTTGTCTATACAATCGGAACACTTGACAATCATCACCTTTCTCTTAATTTTATTAATATGGGTTGTCTTTTTTTTTTAATATCTAAAACATTTGTAAGCGACAATTTGATTGGCTGACACAAAGGTTAATCTGAGCCGAACTGTATGGGACAGTCAATAGTCACCGATGTTAATGGGATTAGTTCAAGTCATACGTACTGATTTAGTACGCGTTATGAGCAAAATCGCTACAGTTACTGTTAAAAATGAAAAATGTTCTCAAATACAAAATCACACATTGTAAACACTTACCTGTGAACGATGCATCCGTTTAGTGTTTACGCCCCGGTCGATCTGAGACCTTACAATAAGCAATGTTTAAAACAGATAGTGTAAACATGTAAATATATCTCAGGAAACACATTCAGAGTTAACGTGTATATTTAGATATCCTTCAAAATATTGTGGGGTGTAGTTGTTAAGGTTATTGCATGTGTGCAGAGTATGCTAAGTTTACGTTCAAGTCGTAATAATCAGATCGTTTGAATTTGTTTTAAATCAATGTATGCTCCATAGAGTTACAATGTTTTTCGAAATCAAAGGTTAAAATCAGAAACTGCTAGTGCACGGGTTTATCTACTCCCTCACTTTCAACAATTGGAAGAGAGGCGCGTTTTTCGATAACCTGTCTCGATATACATATTTTATAAACGTGTTAAGTAGAGCAGAACATATTAATCAATCTTTATATATATATAATATATTCTAAAATCGATTTCATACAATTAAATTCATCGTTTTTAGTAATACTTTTTTTCTCACATTTGTTAGAGTATTTGCAGAAGTATAACAGGATTCAGCAGAAGTAGTAATACAGACAGCAGCAGTAGACGTAGTTATAGTGATGGTGGTGCTTTGTTCCTTTTATACTACTTATCAATACTATTAACCCTTTCCCTCATATAGACGCTTTCTGACGCCTCTACAGCAGACGGCTTTTTGAAAAAATAGTGACAAAAGAAGAATTTGCTCAAAACGAGCAATTCTCCCTTTGACACAATGTGTTTTACTTTTAGTCATAGGTTATCCATTCAATTAAAGAGATTTTCTATTTTTTGACAAAATATGTTCAAAGTCGTCTGCTGCAGAATTGTCGTATGAAAGGGTTAACATGTTTTTCTTTCCTTTAAACAAAATCCCATACTAGTTTTAAATGATTGACAGTTACTTAGACGAATACACACTGTGAACTCAATTCATTAAATAGGTTACTAGGTAGTGTAATGTAGACTTAAGAGCGTTTATATAAAAAATGTGAGTTATCAATTCGGGACACACGATAAGCCTAGCCTCGTCTATGTGCTCTTTTACGAACAAATTATAATCAAAGTCCTGAAAGTACTGTAGGTAGAATTGCGATCCTATAAAGGGCGATGCAGAAGTGCATATCGAAATGGCTTTATGCCGATAGGCGAGGGTAAATAAAACCATATGAAGAAAATATCGAAATATTTATCTAAACAAATCCGCACCATGAAAGACGAGTAATGATGCATCAGGCCAGAATGAAATATTTCCAAGATCATAAATACGTATTGGTCTTGTGAAATTAATTGACCCAACTCCGAACATATCATTCTGTCCACATGGTACTTTTTTTTGATAATCATATTACCAAATAGCTCTATGGAAATCTCATCATTCAATTCATGACAGTACAGTGTCTTCCTATTTATTGACTGTACTGGACCAACGGATTCATTAAGAGTATACACTCTATTGATGTTAACAGTGATAACAGTAAACTTTGAAGTGTAATCTACCAAAACTGTTGTGTTTTGAATGATTCTCTGGTTGTTTATCTCCAGTATTATACTTTACCAGTAGTGTCTGTTAACTGAAATTGATTGCAAACTTCAATTTTGACAGAACATTTGCAAAAATATGAACAGATTGATATAAAAAGGCCTAAACCAAAATCAATGAAATAATATACGAAATAGTTTTGCATCTTCAAAACTGAGGGCAAGCGTGGCCCTGAATCGATCACCTAAGTGACAGCTAAGTATCATATGTGTAACTGCTCATATCAAAGAACAATAAATCAAGGGCGTGAATACAAAACCGCAAGGAGTTGACGCTGACAATTATCAATAAAGGACATTTGTTTTGATATTAATTTTTCAACAATTTGTGAGAGGACCACCAAAGTAATATTCCCTTGACGTTTGGTTGATATCAGTCCAATGGTTTAGGAGGAGATTTTGTTTAAAGGTAAACGTTCATTTTACCCCTATTCTGATGCAGCATGGCAGCTATGTTTTCAAACCAATTAATATGACTTAAACAACAAAATGCAGACCTTCACTAAAGGAACATTTCCGCTGAAATACAAAGGTATCATGAAATCAGACAAAAACTTGAATAGAAATGGAACTATTAAATTTTGCCATTTTGCCCATTTACTGATGCCATCTGGCTGCCATATTTTTCAACCAATCAATACGGCTTAAGCAAATATTGTAGATGGTCACTCAAGGAACATTTGTACTAAACCATCAGTGAATCTGACAAATCAGATTCAGAAGGATTTTACAGTTGACGCATTTTACTCCCTTCCTGCTGCCGCAGCAAAAACGTTGTATTTCGAATTCATATCTTTGAACAAATTTAAAAGAGGACCACTTAAGGAAAATTCCTGTGAAGTTTTGTTGAAATGTGCCCAGTGGATTAGGATGAGATGTCATTTGAAGTTAATATTTGAACTCAACCATTTTCTGATGCCGCCTGGTAACTGTCATCTTCGCAAGCCAAGGTTAATTTGTCCATTACATTACCATAATAATTATGGGAATGTTAATGTACGAAGTAGCCTTAGCTAGCGAAGATGGGTAACTGTGTATTTCAATAAATCAATATCGCTTAAAGAATTATAAAGAAGGCCATTGAAAGAACAAATCGTACCAGCACTTTCATAAGAATGGAGTTCCGCTGCCTTTTTTTCAACCAATTAATATGGGTTGAACCATTTACGTAGAGAGAGACTGAAGAAAAATTCTACAAAATAACCTTGCAACCGGAAAATCGGATTTAGAATTATGGACATACATGTAGTACTCCCTTTCTGATACCGCACATCCAAGAGTTCTACATAGAATATATATCTTTGAACATAATTTAACAAAAAAAAGGACCGTCAAAAGAACATTCTGGCGACGTTTGGTTTAAATTTGTCAAGGATGAGATGTCATTTGAAGCTTATTGTTCAATTTTTTCCCCTTTCAGATGCCAACTTATTTCTATGACTTTTAACCAACTAATTATACTTAATTGACATAAACAAATTATGATAACGACAGTTCAAACTGCAAATAAATAAATCAGATAACATTCAGTTCTTTTGAAATTTACAAAAGAACGTCGTAGGAGTCCATCGCAACCTTCCGTAGGCATAGGCAGGAAGATATCGAGGGCTTGGCGTGAAACGGTTGTAACTCAAATTGGTATTTTTTTAACAAGGTTAATCACCTCGCCATAACATCTTTATACTCGTTAAATCATTTTTCTTTGTAAACAATGGAAATTTAGGTGCCATTGCTCGTTCTGAGCAATGGCACCTAAATTTGCATTGTTTATAAAGGGGTCAAAATTGCCCCTAAACCAGGCTTTTCAAAATATGTTTTTAGTTACAACCGTTTCACGCCAAGCCCTCGATACAACGTCAGTTGATCCCTTTTCCAACACTGTTACAACCAACTCCTAAATGTTGACCACATGCATACTTATTTAGACGCATCTGCAGCATTAGACTTTTGAAAACATTGTGACAAAAGGAGGCACATACGTATGCATACCATTTAATGATATGCGTGCAATAACTAAACAGACCATCTGATCAGACAATATTGGTGTACAATTCTGATCCAAGATTTTTGAGGTATGTTATCTTAATATTTTTTTTGCCTTTCACATTTTTATCCTCGTTTTGCTGTTATTGTTTGTATTGTGTTTTACGCCGCTCTCAGCAATTTTTCTAATTACTGTGTTTCCTGATACGTTTACAGTACAACTTATCTTGACACCAGCGAGTCAGTAGAAATTCTAACACGAATATCCTGAACGCCATTGAGGGAACCATTACTACCATTTCTAAAAGTCTTCGGATAGACTCGTGCGGGGATCCAACCCGTGACCTTCCGCATCCGAGGCAGACGCTCTAACACTACACCTCTGAGACAGATATACATATCCAAGGTAGTATTATATATCATGCAAAGCTTTAGATAAGGGACGTTTCGCATGTTTTAAAATCATGACCATCTAACCCTATGTTTTGGGTACTCATAAGAGTCGCCTCAATGAGCGTTTATTGACACATACCTGAACCCTTTCTCACATTAAGAAGAATTTTAGCATAATGAGTCATTTGTCCTTTTACCACAATGTTTTCAACTCTATCAATAAATTATATTTTATTTAAAGAGATTTTTCGTACTTTTCAAAGCCGTCCGCTGCGTATTTATATTATGTGGGAGAGAATAAAGGACAATAGATTTTTAAAGGATCGAGGATTTATCTCCCTTGATATCTATTTACTTAATCAGTATTCAACGTCACTTTGAACATAAAGTATGTTTTAAGATGTCGCTACCGGTACTGCGGAAAGTAGTATCCTGAATAAGGCACATTAATCATAATGCTGTCGTCTTAAACCCTTTATCACATTCAGACGCTTGTTGGCATCCCTGCAGAAGTTCGACTTTTAAACGTATTGTGGTTAAAAGACATTTATCATCATGAGCAATTTCTCCTTTTGTCACAGAGTTTTCCACTTAATTCGATAAATGTTGTTTCATTTATAGAGAGTTTCCATGTTTTGGACTAAACGTTTTCCAAGTCATCTGATGCAGCTTTTGTGTATGTGGTGAATGGTTCAGGAGCACCGTCACAAGTTGTGTGCCCTGGCCAAAGGCTCCAACCGATAATCTCCCACCTTTCTCGAAGCAGACAGACAGACAGACAGACAGACAGACGAATATGCAGAGACAAAATAAATAAGCTTATGGTAACAACAAAAATAAGATATAAACAGAATAATCTCTATCGTATAAAAATGATTTATTTGTGTCAAAATGTATTGTATCAGTAGATCTTTTTCTCATTTATTTCTTGATAAAATATGTAGAAATGCGTTAAACATAAAAGAGCCAGTGCAATACAAAAAGGTACATGTCTGCATCTCTGAACAATGTAGGCTCAAATCAGTTAGCTTATCAGAATTTGCAAAAGTTAACAGAAACTTCTAACAAGCTTTTGTTAGTAATACATGAGCGGTGACGATTTTGATCATACTTCGCGGATGCACATGGTGATCTGTATCTATCCTGTATATAAAAGCCAACTTGTACATTTTCCAATGCGCTGGCTCAAATGTAATGCTAAATGAGTACAGACATAGTTAAACAGACCTTTCGGAACTTGTGACCAGCGAAGATCCAGATCGGCATGCACTCAGTGCAATCTGAGCAAGATCTTTATTGTTCATGATCCAGTTATTCTTTTAGTATTCTTCATGCTGTTTCAGAAGTTATAAGATCTCATCTCTTAAATATATTTCAGTGTTCTGATCTAAATCTTCAAAATTTAGAATTGACTTCAGGTCGTGTTCCATGTGTCCTCGCTCATGTAACGTAATTCAACACTCAAAGCTATTGTTACTTTACATACATGTAACGTAATTCAACACGCAAAGCTATTGTTACTATACATACATGCAATGTTACAATATGAAGTTAGGACCATTGTGTGTGAAGCTTTTGATGTCATCATGATTCTAAAAAAAACCGATACGATACGATACAATGATTGCATTACCAGGCCTTGGCCTATACGATACGATGATTGTATTATCAGGCCTTGGCCTATACGATACGATGATTGTATTATCAGGCCTTGGCCTATACACAAAATGTTACAGACACATAATTGAGCCGTCCCGCGAGAAAACCAACATTATGGACTTTGCGTAAAGTATCGACCCGGATCAGCTTAAGCATGCCGCGGAGGCTTATCCGGATAATACCTTGTCAACATTGTTGTTGGCTGTCTTGATAAATCATTAATTAACTATGTTGTAGCCTCCTCTGTCTGTATGTGCTCTACCATTCTATGAAATAGACAAAAAAATAAATATTGCTCAGTTTTATACATTTTCTAAATATTAATCATTATAAGGAAGATATTGTCCACTCTAAAATCTAGATGATTTGATAAAACTATTGCCTGAATGTAAGCAGTAGGATAGATGCTTTCTGACGCCTCTCCAGCAGACGTCTTTTAAAAACATTGCGACAAACGAAGTATTTGAGCAAATACTTCTTTTGTCACAATGTTTTCAACCCTTTTAAATAAATAAACTTTCATTTATAGTATCTTTCCATATTTTTCTTAGATATTTTTAAAGTTGTCTGCTGCAATTTTAGTATGAGGGAAAGGGTTAAGTTTTACTACCATAGAAGACAGGTGGCAGCTGAACCCTTTCCCTCATACGACAATTCTGCAGCCGACGAATTTGGACATATTTTGTCAAAAAATAGAAAACCTCTTTAATTGGAAGGAAAACCCATGACTAAAAGTGGAAAACATTATGGCAAAAGGAGAAATTGTTTGTTTTGAGCAATTTCTTCTTTTGTCACTATGTTTTCAAAAATCTTTCAGCTGCAGAGGCGTCAGAAAGCGTCTATATTAGGAAAAGGGTTAATACAGGACATGAGTAATGCAGAAATCTGCCATCTTAGCAAACAAGCACCATTGTATTTTCTTTTAGTGGTTGCTTTAGAGAGTTCAGTGTATTCAAATTACAAGTGCAAGGTAATACTCTTAAATGTCTTAATTTGTAACTTATGATCAGGCACATTTACCTTAAATAATTGTAGTTTGCTGAATATTTATCTATATATTCATGTTTGATATCATGTGGCCCAGCCCCGGTAGCTCAGTCGGTAGCGACGCGGGCTGTCAATCCAGGGGTTGTGAGTTTGAATCCCGGCTCGGCCAACTTTCTTTTCGACAATTGACAAAAGTCAATGCGACATGCGTCATTCCTCTTACACCAATGGGCTAATGTCTATGTGGAAAAGCAGCCAGTTGCTTGGGAAGATTATTGTGTGTAGTACTGGTGTGAGAAAACCAGGAAATGCATGAGTAGGTGAACTGGCCGCCGTGATATAACTGAGAAATTGTTGAAAATGGCGTTAAACCCCAATCAATCAATAAATTGGTATCAAAATGTTTGTATTTTTTATATAGATTTCATTTAACCTTTCCCACATAGACAAATCTGCAGCAGGCGACTTTGATAACTTCTAGGCAAAAATATGAAAACTCTCTATTACTTTAGGTATAAGTGCTGAAAAAGGTTGAAAACATTGTAGCAAATAGATAAAATACATGTTTTGAGCAATGACTCCTTTTGTCTCATTGTTTTCAAGGCGTCTGCTGCATAGGCATCAGAAAACATCTATATGTGGGAAAGGGTAAATTTTACAAGGAGATTTAATTGTAAATTTAAAACAATCATACTACATATTTTTTTTTAATTAAAGTATTTGTGTCAATTCTCCCAAGACTGCTTTGTTATTGTAGAAATGTGATTTAGACTAAACATTATATTAATGGGTTTTATTTCACACCTATACATAAGCTACTAGTTTGTCTGAATCATGGGTTTCTTTATCAATCCTAATTTAACTAATTTGTCACTTGGTGGGTGAGACCTAAAGATCATAGATGGAATGACAAAAAAGGCTGATTTGTTAAATAGAACTGTGTGATAAATAATAAAGTATACTTACATACATGTAGGAAAATTGACAAGTCTATGAGTTTTGGGAAATACTTTGCTACTCTATATGATAGCTCAATGATACAATATAAAGCTTGGTGAACTAAGCTTGATACTCTGCATTAGTTTAACCATAACTTTGTGATATTAAGGACATTAGGTAAATTGATAAACCCTGTGTACATGTACTATCTATGTGAAAGAGAATTGAAATATTGAATGACAATATAGTGTTCATAGTATTGACCACAACCCTTAGAAATATAGTGCATCTCATCCCCAGTGACATACAACAGTAGCTATCACTTTGTCAATAGTAATAGTGTTTTTGTAAGTTGGTTTCGGTTAGTCAATGTACGGCATTTTTGTTACAATATATTATATATAATAATGCAGTTCATTGTTCCAGTAGTCGTTCATTTCCTGATTATAAAGAATCTATACTTTCATAGGGAAGCATTTACTATATAAGACAGTAGCCACTCCTTGACATTTTAATTCACACCGTATGGTATATACGCCTTAAGTGTGCAAAATACCGTCTTATAAGATATGATAATATTTTTTGACGTGGTGTTCTTGTTACATGTTTGCTTCCGTTAGCCAATGTACGGCCTTTGTGTTACAATATATTGTAAACAATAATGCAGTTAATTGTTCAGGTAGTCGTTCATTTTCAGATTATAAAGAACCCCTTAGTCACTTTCATTATATTCAGTACATTTTCGCCTTAAGTGTTAGTTTTGTGGTTTCAAGTTATGATTATTTTTCCGTTACGTTCAGCGCTGGCATTTGCCAAATTATCTATACTTTCAAACGGAGTTAATGTTTAGGTTAGACAGAAGCAACTCTATGACATTTTAAGTTGTATAGCATGTTCCCGTAAGTGAGTTATGTGTGCAAGACGCCGTGTATAAAGGTATGATAACATATAGAGACCTCTTCTTCTACTTTGTTACTGTCTAGGGCTTAGTGCATCGCAGGCAAGTGAGGCCATCAAAATGGTAAAAACAACCAATTAGGCATACATTTACAAATAAAAATGAAATAAAAAACATCTTTGTTAGGCTGTGTATGACTGCAGACGGGACTTAAATCAGTCTACAGGTCCGGAGGAAGGGGGTTCCAGTCTCTGATAGTTCTAGGAAAAGACTGTGCTTGTACTGTTCATAGTACAGTGTTTGGTACATCTTTTATAGATGACAAGTTAAAATGTGTTTGATGCCCCGCTTACTTTTGATTTGTTAATATTATTATTTATTTATATATACATATGTATATGTGAATTTTTGTCTATATGTAGGGGATGGATAAATGGAATGGTACGCAGGACAGGGTAGACGAGAGAGGCAACCGATATTGTATATTTGACATTGAAGTTTATATGAAGATTTGCAAGGGGTCTTTGAACGGTATTTGATTTACACTAAAGTTAATTAGTACTCGTGTGAGACCGGTATGACAAAATATGCGAATGGGCCCTACTGGTGTATTTCTTGAATATAGTGATCTAAGCCAAACCGATGGTATGGTCGGATAGAGGAGAGTTTCTTCTACCAGCAAATGCCAAAACAACCTAGGATCGAGCTACTTTTAAACGTTTGCGATGCGGAACACAAGTTGAATACGCACATTTGCGATCAATTTGGGTATCACACTGGTGTACTTTCTCCTAAATTAATGTTTATATATATATTTTAGTTGAATGTCTTTAGAGCCATGCAGATGATACTGGCAGGTTATACATTCTTTTTCAATGATGTTTTATGCTACTTTCTAAAACACCACAGTTTGACGTGTTTCATCTCAAGGATGTTTCGTGTCACTTTTCACAATGTTTCCGTCATATCACTGTGTGAGAACAGAACATAACAGACTATAAGTTTTATTCATATATGTTTTCAAAGGTCGTTTTGAGTGCACTGTACGGAGTTTTAGGCCGTTTTCAACAGCATTTATGTCCAATCACTCTCACAGTTCACAAACTCATGGGACCTGGGAGAATCAACCCAGCTATGCGTTAGGACTGAAAACAGTGTGGAAAGATGAGCCATTGCTAAGCACGATTTCAAAGGTCGTTTCGTTTGTATTGTTGGGTGTTTTACGCCGGTTTCAACATCATATATGTCAAATCACCCGCACTGTTCACATACTCATGCGTCCTGGGTAATTCAATCCAGCTACTCAATAGTACTGAACACACTGTGACAAAGGGAGCAATTGCCCGCCCTGCTTTCAGAGGTCGTTTTGTTGGTATTGTTGGGTGTTTTAGGCCGTTTTCCACATCATTCCAGTCATACCACCCCGTCAGTTCACACACTCGTGATCCCTCGGTGAATCAATCCAGCTATGCAATAGACCTGAACTCATTGTGGCAAGAGAAGCAATTGCCCGCCATGCTTTAACATGTCGTTATGTTTGCATTGTATGGGTTTTGAACTTGGAAGCGAGTTGTTCCATGACTAAATAAGTGTGGAAAGTGGCATAAAGTATAGGCATGTGGGGAAGGGTTAGAATCTGTTCACGGGTCTTCGCACCTCTGCAGGCCAAATCCCTTTCGGCGGTACAGTGAACGATTTTCCCATAACCCCGTTCCCACATGCATACACTCCCTACAAATGAACTATCGAAAACATTGTGATAAAAACAGCCATTGCTCATCATGTTTTCAAAGGTCGTTTTGCTTGCATTGTAGGGGTTTTAGGCCGTTTTCAACAGCATGTATGCCCAATCGCCATCACAGTGCACATACTCGTGTTTTTTGGGTGATTCTACACAGCTAGGCAATAGGACTGAAAACAGTGTTGTAAGAGGAGCCATTGTTTATCATGTTTTCAAAGGTCGTTTTGATTGCGTTGTTGGTTGTCTTAGGTCGTTTTCAACAGCATTTATGTTAAATACCCCTCACCGCTCACACACACATGCTTCCTGGGTGAATCAACCAATCTACGCGATAAGACTGAAAACAGTGTGGTATAAGGAGCCATTGCTCATATATGTTTTCAAAGGTCGTTTTGAGTGCACTGTACGGAGTTTTAGGCCGTTTTCAACAGCATTTATGTCCAATCACTCTCACAGTTCACAAACTCATGGGACCTGGGAGAATCAACCCAGCTATGCGTTAGGACTGAAAACAGTGTGGAAAGATGAGCCATTGCTAAGCATGATTTCAAAGGTCGTTTCGTTTGTATTGTTGGGTGTTTTACGCCGGTTTCAACATCATATATGTCAAATCACCCGCACTGTTCACATACTCATGCGTCCTGGGTAATTCAATCCAGCTACTCAATAGTACTGAACACACTGTGACAAAGGGAGCAATTGCCCGCCCTGCTTTCAGAGGTCGTTTTGTTGGTATTGTTGGGTGTTTTAGGCCGTTTTCCACATCATTCCAGTCATACCACCCCGTCAGTTCACACACTCGTGATCCCTCGGTGAATCAATCCAGCTATGCAATAGACCTGAACTCATTGTGGCAAGAGAAGCAATTGCCCGCCATGCTTTAACATGTCGTTATGTTTGCATTGTATGGGTTTTGAACTTGGAAGCGAGTTGTTCCATGACTAAATAAGTGTGGAAAGTGGCATAAAGTATAGGCATGTGGGAAAGGGTTAGAATCTGTTCACGGGTCTTCGCACCTCTGCAGGCCAAATCCCTTTCGGCGGTACAGTGAACGATTTTCCCATAACCCCGTTCCCACATGCATACACTCCCTACAAATGAACTATCGAAAACATTGTGATAAAAACAGCCATTGCTCATCATGTTTTCAAAGGTCGTTTTGCTTGCATTGTAGGGGTTTTAGGCCGTTTTCAACAGCATGTATGCCCAATCGCCATCACAGTGCACATACTCGTGTTTTTTGGGTGATTCTACACAGCTAGGCAATAGGACTGAAAACAGTGTTGTAAGAGGAGCCATTGTTTATCATGTTTTCAAAGGTCGTTTTGATTGCGTTGTTGGTTGTCTTAGGTCGTTTTCAACAGCATTTATGTTAAATACCCCTCACCGCTCACACACACATACTTCCTGGGTGAATCAACCAATCTACGCGATAAGACTGAAAACAGTGTGGTATAAGGAGCCATTGCTCATCATGTTTTCAAAGGTCGTTTTGAGTGCACTGTACGGAGTTTTAGGCCGTTTTCAACAGCATTTATGTCCAATCACTCTCACAGTTCACAAACTCATGGGACCTGGGAGAATCAACCCAGCTATGCGTTAGGACTGAAAACAGTGTGGAAAGATGAGCCATTGCTAAGCACGATTTCAAAGGTCGTTTCGTTTGTATTGTTGGGTGTTTTACGCCGGTTTCAACATCATATATGTCAAATCACCCGCACTGTTCACATACTCATGCGTCCTGGGTAATTCAATCCAGCTACTCAATAGTACTGAACACACTGTGACAAAGGGAGCAATTGCCCGCCCTGCTTTCAGAGGTCGTTTTGTTGGTATTGTTGGGTGTTTTAGGCCGTTTTCCACATCATTCCAGTCATACCACCCCGTCAGTTCACACACTCGTGATCCCTCGGTGAATCAATCCAGCTATGCAATAGACCTGAACTCATTGTGGCAAGAGAAGCAATTGCCCGCCATGCTTTAACATGTCGTTATGTTTGCATTGTATGGGTTTTGAACTTGGAAGCGAGTTGTTCCATGACTAAATAAGTGTGGAAAGTGGCATAAAGTATAGGCATGTGGGGAAGGGTTAGAATCTGTTCACGGGTCTTCGCACCTCTGCAGGCCAAATCCCTTTCGGCGGTACAGTGAACGATTTTCCCATAACCCCGTTCCCACATGCATACACTCCCTACAAATGAACTATCGAAAACATTGTGATAAAAACAGCCATTGCTCATCATGTTTTCAAAGGTCGTTTTGCTTGCATTGTAGGGGTTTTAGGCCGTTTTCAACAGCATGTATGCCCAATCGCCATCACAGTGCACATACTCGTGTTTTTTGGGTGATTCTACACAGCTAGGCAATAGGACTGAAAACAGTGTTGTAAGAGGAGCCATTGTTTATCATGTTTTCAAAGGTCGTTTTGATTGCGTTGTTGGTTGTCTTAGGTCGTTTTCAACAGCATTTATGTTAAATACCCCTCACCGCTCACACACACATGCTTCCTGGGTGAATCAACCAATCTACGCGATAAGACTGAAAACAGTGTGGTATAAGGAGCCATTGCTCATATATGTTTTCAAAGGTCGTTTTGAGT
>JASEVX010001098.1:0-25151 GCA_031761405.1 Serripes groenlandicus
TACAGACTTAACAACATCGATTCCAGCAGTCAAAGGGTTAACAGCTTGTCTAGCGAGCCACGTTATTTTTCATTATCTCTTTTATTAGAATTTCGAAAACACGGGACAACACGACATTCTAATTTCCATTTCCTAGCAGGAAATTCAATAACGCGAACACATAAAAACTTGATTATCAACTTATTTTTGTCCTCTTCTCACATGAAAATAATCTCATCTAGAAATGTATCCGAGACAAACGTCGTAGTTTAAATTGTCGGAAGTCAAAAAAAGTCAAAAACATTTTTTAAAGTTCGTTGAGTCTTTTCATGGGTATGTGAGTAGTGCTCTACAACCACAAAAATCATCGGCATTTTGTTATGCGAGCAGTGTATATCCAGATCAGCCCGCCTCGATGTTGTAATGGCATGGTATCAGCTTCGGATGCAGAAGGTACATGCTTCGAACCCCGGCCGGATCATACACGAGGCATGGACAATTTGACATCTCTCTACACCTCTGGTCTCGCGAGATTACAATTGTCCACGCTCCTCGTAGTATAATATCAACCCCGATATCGCTGTTCCAATATAATATTACCCTCTTTATAATTCTTTAACAAGTATAGATCATTGTGCTATATATAAATTGATATATAATTACTTATTTGCACATTAAAGTTACATATTTTTATATTCAATTTCGAAAAAAAATCAGCTTCTATGTCCCTATGTCGAGCATTATCTAGAAAAAAAATAAAAATGAATTAGCTATTTCTATTTGTCTCTTTTCTCCACTACCATTAACCAGGAAGCAAATGTAAATGACAAAAATGTATATGTTCATATATGTGTGTGTTTTATGTTTGATTGTATGTACAAGATGGACATTTTGTCTTTTGGGAATAAAAACTATCTATCTATCTATATAAATATATATTGTAAATGCTATTATAATATTTTTAAAAACATGATATTCAAAATAAATACTACTTTTATGCTGGGTAGGAGTCCTATATTACAATAAAATTAATTTTATTTAATTCATTTCAGTTTAGTACAAAATGTGCGTTACATGTTTAGGTAATTTATTAACGATATTATATAAATATTGCATTGGACAACATTATTTATCAAAGTGTTTCTATATAATTGTTAAGTTGAAGTTAGTGTCGTATCCCTTATCAATTAAGTGATAAATGTCACAATTGATTCACTGACACATACACTATTCGGCTACGATCTAAGATAAATAAAATACCCTTCAACAAAAGAATTATTCGAATTGCAAACGCGTCTTTGTGTTATCCCAGGTGTATACAATGTTATTAACAAATAAAGTAACGGTGCTAACTTTAGAACATTATGCTCTTGTACAGAAGGTAAATACGAATAACTGTCGTCAAAAAAATATTTTGTCTGGGAAAATGATTAAAACAGAGAAAGAATACATAGTTTTAAATTAAGAAGCAAAAGAAAATGACAAAAACAAAACAATAAAAGTAGTAGTTTAGACGTACATGTAATAGGGAAGTTATGTGTTGAGTTTTGAGAACTTTACTACTTGACCTCAATGCACCGTTCGTATAACGAGACATAATGCCTTCAGACAAACACTTACTTGTCCCCGAAATAAGATTAGCATTTTCGAAAACAACAGTTATGAGTCTATATTTGTGAAATTGTTTCGTCTTCTTGTACTTGAAGACCTAAGATAAACCAGGGACGTAGATAATATCTATATGTTCCTGGATAAACCCTTTCTCAACTACAGACGTCTGTATTTTGACAAAAACTTAAAGTGCTCTTCATGAGAAATTTCTCCGTTTACCATATAGTTTTATTAACTCTTTTCGATAAGTAATCTCTCATGAATGGAGAATTTCTATATTTACCATAAGGCTTTTAACTCTTTCCTTGCAGGCTAATCTGGGACGACACATTCTGTCTCAGGGGGATAGAGGTATAGAGTAATCATTCAAGAAACAGAAAATCCACAGGAGGCGATACGTGTCTGTCCGTGTTAGCCTGCGCGGCATGCTTAGTCTGATCAGGGTCGATACTTTTCTCAGAGACCACAATGTTGGTTTTCTTGTGGGACGGCTCAAATGTGTGAACTTATATACAGTTACAAAGGGACGTTATTAATCAAATGTGCGATGGAGACAGTTCTAAACTAATGGACATGCAAACTGGCCGTTCTGAAAAGACTGTTATATTATTAAAAATGGCATCAAATCCAAATCATTTAAGGACTATCTCAGGTTTTATTCATGCGCATACGTTTGGAGAAACCGGGATATGGACAGTAGAAATTAACTTAGATAAAATACGTGATAGAGTTGATGTTTGTGTATGCTATGTCTACCGTGTTTAACGTTTTTAGTATGACCCGACTGAGGCTCTAACCAGTACTCTGCGGAGACGGTCAATGAGATGTTATAAGGTCCAAAATCGCCTAATATATCATAATACTATATCATTCGATTAATTCTGAAATGAACGTTTATATTAGTATTCTCATCAAATCATCCAGATGTTTTTGGTGTGCCACTGTGATTTTCTTTCCTTGTTTGTAAAGGTTTTTTTATACCGTTCTCAACAGTTTCAAAGCTATCTCGTAGAATTCCTTGAGTAAATTATCAGTACTGTCTTAATGATATCCAAGCATCCCAAAGTTTGGAGGCCTTTACTAGTTTACAATACACCAAATAAATTCCAGGCGAAAATGGTGACCGTCATTTTGGACCAAATCGAGCCCGGACAAAACCGGTTTTTAGCATACTCTTCTTTATTTCCAACAAGGTCAAAATACTAAAAGTGATCAAATCAATCTTTTCCAGTGCATCCTTAACACATTTACAATGATTTTAAACTCAATGTCATATATTCAATGCAATCTTGTGATGATATACACTAATTTCTACACAAACAAAGTTTTTGTTGTGGACTAATTGGAGTAATTTGACCTACTACCTTTTTCGGCGATAGCTGATTAACCTGGGTTTTGACCTAGATGTTAAACAAATGATCTAGATTGTAGACCAATCAAATTTTGTATTTAATGAATAATGCCGAAGAAATAAAGGAAATGAAACGTTTTGATTTGTAGTTAAGTTGGCGATCCTATGAGAGGCAATACTAATTTGAAGTTTTAAAATGAAATGTTCTGCATACTAACATTTAATTGTTCTCCTTAAGAAATAAATTTCAGTGAACAAAATCAGTGAAAACGTATGAAATAGAATATTTAAGAGCAAAATGTTAATTATTTTTGAAACATGATAAGTTTTCAGTTATTTATCGTCAATTGATGTGCATACACCTCTTGGGAGGCCCGCGTAATCTCCAATCATGTTACGGGGTATTCTCGGCCTTGATAATCTATTTATAGAAACTGAAGCTGGGTGCCGAAAAGCCTTTGGTAAACACATAGAATATTGTTATGATTTAGAAGTTGATACTGGGATAAAGATATAAACAAGTTGATTCCATCCTTTTCGTTTATTATTTAATAATTTCTGAGAGTTGACATAATTTTAGCTGACACGTGGTTCTAAAAAGAAGGAGTTAAACAAAAAACGCGCAAACTACACTCGATTACCGATTCTATATATTTTAAAGAACAATGTTCTCATGCTTACCAACCTTTTCTCATCCTCAAGGGGGAGTTTCATACTCTCAAAGTGGGGGATTGGGGTTTGAAGGGGGAGATTTTCAGCGCCATGAATTTAACAGTAGAAATGTTCACAATAGAACGGAATTTAGATAACTATGCAGGGATACATGTACAATACTTTCAATATTTAATATATATTAACAACATTTTAATTTAAAGACATACTTTTGAATGAAAAACACGGGTACCAATGGAATAAAGACACATGGAGAAGAAATATGTATTAATCATTTAGTTGAGCTACACACATTGTTTTGAACTTGTTGAAAGAAAGGGCCTTTTATCAGTGACAATATGTCAAAAAGTTGATGTAAGAAAATGATTGTAGTAATTTTCAGTACATTTATCCTCATGATTTGATTTTAATTATTTTTTTTTTTTTTTTTTTTAATTATCGAATTTTCGAAAATCGTGAGTTTCTCCCTCACGATCGTGGGGGTGGGGTTACACCCTTCAAATCGTGAGACTCACGATTGAATCTGGAGGGTTGGTAATCGAACAATGTTCTAATCGAACAATGTTCTAATCGAACAATGTTCCAACTGGTTCACGATTATAATGCATTACCAATTCAAGGAGCTGTCGAATTCTTAGATATACAACATTATTGCGCAAATTTTATAATTCATGAAAATTTACTGATTGTTTTGCGTATTAACAAAACCTTTCTGGTATTCAAGTCAAATAATATGCGCAAGCCTGCAAACTTTGTTGATCTCTAACGACATTATATGGATACGGAAATCACCGACATTATACGGAAATCACCGACATTATACGGAAATAACCGACATTATATGGAAATCACCGACATTATAGGAAATCACCGACATTATATGGAAATCACCGGCATTATACGGATATCACCGACATTATACGGAAATCACCGACATTATACGGAAATCACCGGCATTATACGGATATCACCGACATTATACGGAAATCACCGACATTATACGGAAATAACCGACATTATATGGAAATCACCGACATTATAGGAAATCACCGACATTATATGGATATCACCGACATTATACGGATATCACCGACATTATACGGAAATCACCGACATTATACGATTTCTGCCTTGTTTAAGTACAAATGAGCCGTCCCACGAGAAACCCAACATTGAAGACATTGTATGCCGCGCAGGCTAACCCGGACAAAAACTTTTCGCTTTCTGTGTATTTTCTTTTCGGGAAACATTTTTCTATACCTCTATCTTCCTGAGACGGAATGTGTCGGCTTATATGACTAATGACGGAGACTGCTTTAGGAACAATATCAAGTTGTCTCAAATAAGAAAGCATATATTCGGAGTTCTAAAGGTTTTTCTTTTTTACAATTGCAATGTTTCGAAAAAGCAACATTTCATTCATCGATTTACATGAAATAAATCAAAAATGACAAAACGTACTAATATGAAGCCATAATTAAGATTTTTTTTTCGGGCTTTTACCAATATTCAACATACGCGGTACCCTACATTGGCACTGAGGTGACATTTGTATGTTTTTATTTATTTCGTGCGCACGATATACTAAGTCATGCATACGAGATACTAAGTCGTGCGCACGAGATACTATGTCGTGTGCACGAGATAATTAAGTCGTGCGCACGAGTTACTAAGTCGTGCGCACGAGATACTATGTCGTGCGCATGAGATACTTAAGTCGTGCGCACGATATACTATGTCGTGCGCACGACTTAATTATCTCGTGCGCACGACATAGTATCTCGTGCGCACGACTTAGTATGTCGTGCGCACGAGATAAATAAAAACGTACACATGTCACCTCTGTGCCATCGTAGTACCCTGCTTTAATTTAATGGTTTGTTACGTGTTTTACAGTTCTTTCAACAAAGTTTTCGATTATAAAAAGGCGTTTTTCTGAATAAATTACCAGTTATTCTGGTTCATTTATCCTCACGCCAGCGAGTAAGTCGTAACGCTTTCCCTACAATCATGAGAAACAAGGAGGAATACTAGTGACCAACGTTTTATAAAGTCTTTGCAGTGACCCGACCGAGGATCGAACAAGTCATACCAAGTATTTTCGATAAATAACTAATGACTTTCCTTCCTTGGCCCTCATGGTTTTGAGGTTAGATATCGCTGGTGTCAGTGTAAATGAACGGGAAATATTCAGTTCAATTTTCATTGTATAAAAACCTTTCGCCAGCTCATCGAATGTCAAATCCAGAAATCGCCTCAAAAGGCACACACATTATTATCAATACTTATCCAGCCATAGATGAAATATAGATCAATGTGCACATTGAGGCAGTCTACATCCTTCTCATACTCTACGGTATGTTCGGTCTCTCTTTCTCTCTGTCTCTGTCTGTCTGTCTGTTAGTATTACGAATGACTGGCTGGAGTACTTATCCAGCCATAGCTGAAATAGAGATCAGTGCTCAAAATGAGGCAGCCTAATCTTTGTCTACATCCTTCTCATACTCTACGGTATGTTCGGTCTCTCTTTCTCTCTGTCTCTGTCTGTCTGTGTGTCTGTTAGTATTATGACTGACTGGCTAGAGTCAGGATAAACGGATAAGTTAGTACTGGTAACTTACCCAGGAAACACCGTGATATAACGGAAACATTGTGATATAATTGAAAAGTTGTTACAAGCGGCGTAAAAAGACCAAAAACAATTGTTGGAATGACCCGCGTACGGAGAAGACGCAGGTGTGCATGCATCAACACAAGCTCATTCATTTATCTGTAAATTGATGCAAACTATGCCTAGTCAATTTAAAAACACAAAATACTCACATTTATATAGTAATTATAATGATCCAATATTTCCAAAGCGCAAGCATGTAAATACCTCAGCGAATGTATTCTATAGAACTTTAACAATACAATAAAACTCCCAAGTGATATTAACAGCTCAGTGATTTTCACAGTGGCACCGTTTCCATTCCTCCGGTGACATGCAAAACCGATATATTTCAAAAATGACACCGTAAGCCGATATAATCATTCCAGGGCTGTGAACAAACACAGAATGTTGGCGAAGGGGAGAGACTGAACGTCATCGCACGGGCTGGGGGAATTTTCGATTATCACTGCTTATGACTCGTTTGTCTAAGGCAAGACATTTTCTCATTTCGCTAAGTAGGCATTATTTCTGCAGGATCGACAGAATTGATTAACGTTGACTTTTTAATGATTTAGTTTATAAGATGTTATGATGCTTTACGACGCTTTATACATTATATAAATATGCTCACAGTTTGTGCTCAAGTATGTGATTGGTCAGAAGCGATTATTCCATTCTCGATATTGACCAATCAAAAGTCTTATTTGGAGCAAATAGTTCATTCCAGAGCACCTGTTACGGGTTGATTGTTATAGTATCGGGGCCTAACCTACAGTTTTCTTCAGACCAAGGTTAGTTAAGTCGCGATAGCTTCGTCGGTAACGTCTAGGGCTATACATCCAAGGGTAGTGATTGTGAAACCTTGGTCATGCCATCGATTACTGCTGATCATTGACAAGTAAAACACGCGACTAGCATTATCTGTTGTTCACCAATTGACTAAATAGCCTATGTGGAGAGGTTGCTAATTTGATGCTTAAGATTACTGCGTGTAATTAAGACAACACACATCATTTGAGTGACTTGTCGTTATGATATGATTGAAATACAGCCATTAGTACCAGTCAGCCATTATTACCAGTCAGCCAGTATTAACAGTCAGCCAGTATTACCAGTCAGCCATTATTACCAGTCAGCCATGATTACCAGTCAACCAGTATTACCACTTAGCCAGTAGTACCAGTCAGTCAGTATTACCAGTCAGCCATTATTACCAGTCAGCCATTATTACCAGTCAGCCATTATTACCAGTCAGCCATTATTACCAGTCAGCCATTATTACCAGTCAGCCAGTAAACCAGCCAGTTGTTTTTGTGTGACCCAACCCGGGAGTATAACATTCAATTTTGATTAAGAACCTAGACAAGCAAAGAAAGCTCTTTGATACACAGACTGATCTATCTGTATCTACAGTATTCACAAAAGAAGCTATTTTGTATCTTACATTTCGTGGACGGGGTTATATTTTGTATTGATAGAATTTTACGATTTACGATTATTATTGGCAATGATATTAGTGTCTAACACGGCGGGATTATTTTTTCTCCGAAATTCAGCGGTGAATAAACATTTTCCGTGGCTGATCAATGACATTTTGATATTATGTGGTCGACCCGTCTCGAAATGAGAACAAGAAGGTTCGGTCCCAGCTCGAGTCGTTCCAAAGACCTTCAAAATGGTGACAATCGTTTCTCTACTTGGTGCGGCTTAATTCTTCCGCTGCCAACGGCAATTAAAAACTTTTGCAAACAATACAGATTCAGGTGAGACAGCTCGTAACGATCCGTCTCTCCTGAAATCTGAATTGTTTGACACTTAGACATTAAACTTTACCAAATTTCATGTTGGACGAAAAATGGAGTGGTCCAATTTTCAACATGGTAAAGTCGACTTTGTGAAATTTGGTTTTGTAAGAGGTAACGTAAAACATTTGTAAAGAGATATATATAAAGCGGCTTGTCAAAAACATCAGGAGGGCGCAGTCGAGATAGCGTAACTGGTGAATTACCCAAGGTATTCCATGATTTAACTGGTGATAATTGTATATGACATGAATACCAAATAAACAAATCGCAATCTTAAAAGGAAGTTTATCTTTAATAATAGTTTATCATTAATGACCAATTTAGAATGATACGTTGTTTTTTTGACCTGAAGCTTTAGCCCCTAGTCATAGAAGACGAAATGTGTCGGCCCGGATTATAATGCATGGCTGTTGACGGAGACTGATTGGCTGCTTTAGGAACAATATCAAGTTGTCTCTAATAAAGAAAGCATATATTCGGAGTTCTAAAGGTTTTGTTTGCATTCTTTCCAATGGCAATGTTTCGAAAAGGCAATATTTCATTAAACGATTTACATGTACTAAATCATAAATGACAAAACGTACTAATATGAAGCCATAATTAAGAATTGATTTCGGGTTAAAACCAATATTCAACATAGGTGGTACCCTGCTTTAAATGAATGGTTTGTTTCGTGTATTTACTGTTCTTTCAACAAGTTTTCGATTATATCAAGGCGTTTCCTGGATATATTACCAGTAATTTTGGTTCATTTATCCTGACACCAGTGAGTAAGTCGTAACTCTCGCCATACACTCAAGAGCCCCATGGAGGAATACTAGTTACCAACGTGTATAAGGTATTTGCAATGACCCGACCGAGGATCGAACGGGTCATTCCAAGTATTTTCGATATGAAACTAATAACTCTCCTTCCTTGGCCCTCATGATTGGGGTTATATATCGCTGGTGTCAGGGTAAAGGAACGGGAAATATGCAGTTCAATTTTCATTGTATAAAATATCTTTCGCCAGCTCATCAAATGTCAAATGCAGATTAAAGACTTTTGCAAACATTGCAGATTCAGGTGAGACAGCTCGTAACGATCTGTCTCTCCTGAAATCTGAATTTTTCGACACTTAGACATTTAACTTTACACAAATTTCCTGTTGGACGAAAAACGGAGTGGTCCAATTTTCAACATGGAAATGTCGACTTTGTGAAATTCGGCTTTGAAAGAGGTAACATAAAACATTTGGAAAGAGATCTATATAAAGCCGCGATCCGGCGTGTCAAAAACATCAGCAGGGCGCAAACGAGAGGCGTAACTGATGAATTACCCAAGGTATTCCATGATTTAACTGGTGATAATTGTATATGACATGAATACCAAATAAACAAATCGCAATCTTAAAAGTAAGATTATCTTTAATCTTAGTTTATCAATAATGACCAATTTAGGATGATACATGTTTTGGCTATGATCGATTTGCCAGTTTTTGAGAATTTGATTGAGACCACGTTAGGTTTAGCAGTCCTCGTATTAGGTTAGTAGGTTAACGGTGCTCGTTAACTTAAAAAGGTGCTTCGCCGCAATTAGTCAGAAAATAATCCCAGTTTTCATATTCTTCATGTTCATAAAAACAACGAATTAGGTGCGACAAACGAGAATAAACCTGGGAGTGCAGTAAAGTTCGCCTTGTGTCCAATATCAAGTGACTAGCGTCATTTATTTTTCTGCATATAATTGTTCTAAAATGTCTTTTTGAAAAAGTAGCCTGTTGCCTGGAAGTAAATTTATGTACTGGTGCAATGAAGCCAGGACATATACGGATACATACTATCGAGAAAGTGATTTAACTGATATACGATAGAAAACGGTGTTAAACCACACTAAATAAATACAGCAATCCATTTAAATGAAGATGATGTTACCTAATTTATCCGATATTATTGATTTGTAATGGCATGGTATTTCAAGCATCAACTATCATAACGCATATCGCAACGTATTTGAATAAAATTATCGTTTCATTTAATAAAACATGCGGCGCGGCTAGCGATTTAGAGCCAATCAAAGTAACGCATACACTTTCAATCGGTCGACAACCCAAAACGGTAAAATAAAAACTTTATTTTGTGTGGAAGTCTTTGGTCTTAATTAAAACTAATTATCATTAATAATAACGAATATTGCAATGCATTTGAATAAAATAATCATTGCATTTAATAACAAATGAGATGCATCTAATGCTTTAGGATATTATAGGCAATCCAAGTAACGCATACACTTTCAGTAGGTCGACATCCAAAACCTATTCCTTAATCATGTCTCTAATCATAACTGTGTATACATTGTTTAGTACCTGAAACAGTGGAACATTACTTTTTCCAGTGTAGACAATATGTTCACGAACGTTATCGTTTATTTCAAAGTACGCGACACCTCCATCCTCTAAACTGCATCTTATTATTGTTTGGTAATCCAAACTTCAGACAAGAAGAAAACATTATTATTGTAAACTCGGTTCACAGACACATTTTGGATTCAAAGCGCTCCAAACAGTAACAATAACTATATCATTTCAAGTGCATCCTATACACATTCCCAGTGCATTTAAACTCAATGTCATATATTCAATACATTCTGGTGATAGTTTGCGCTCATTTCTACGCAAACAAAGGTTGTGATCGCCTGGTGTCCCGCTCTTGATGTTCAAGATTTAGTCACTACACAGCCTACGAGTTTCCCTAATATGAATGAATTGGGAGTGAGCGGCAAGCTTGCAAACATTACCGATCTCTAACCACATTATATGAAAATAAACCAAAATTATACGGAAATCACCGACATTATACGGAAATCACCGGCATTATACGGAAATCACCGACATTATACGGCAATCACCGACATTATACGCAAATCACCGACATTAGATGGACATCAACGACATTGTACGTAAATCATCATATGGAAATCACCGACATTATATGGAAATTACCGACATTATATGGAAATCACCTACATTATACGGAAATCACCGACATTATATGGAAATCTGCGACATTATATGGAAATCTCCGACATTATACGGAAATCACCGACATTATACGGAAATCACCGACATTATACGGAATTCACCGATATTATATGGAAATCACCGACATTATACGGAAATCACCGAAAATATACGGAAATCACCGTGCTCTGCCTTATGTAAGTACAAATGAGACGTCCCACGAGAAACCCAACATTGTGGACATTACATACCGCGCAGGCTAACCCGGACAGACACTTTTCGCCTCCTGTGTATTTTCTTTTTCGGGAAACATTGTTCTATACCTCTATCTCCCTGAGACGGAATGTGTCGGCCCGGATTAGCATGCGTTGACTGCGCAGGCTGATCTGAGTCAATACATTACGCAGAGGCCATAATGTTGGTTTTCTCTTGGAACGGCTTATATGACTGATGGCGGAGAGTGATTGGTTGCTTTAAGAACAATATCAATTTGTCTCTAATAAAGAAATCATATATTCGGAGTTCTAAACGTTTTGCACTTTTTTTCTTTGCAATGGCAACGTTTCGAAAAAGCAAAATTTCATTCATCGATTTACATGAAATAAATCAAAAATGACAAAACGTACTAATATGAAGCCATAATTAAGAATAGATTTCTGGCTTTAACCAATACTCAATCTAGGCGGTACTCTACTATAAATGAATGGTTTGTTTCTTGTTTTTACACCGCCTTCAACAAATTTTCGATTATATCAATGCGTTTTCCTGAATAAATTACCAGTAACTTTGGTTCATTTATCCTGACGCCAGCGGGTAAGTCGTAACGATTGCCCTACAATCATGAGCACCAAGGAGGAATACTAGTTACCAACGTTTATAAAGTCATTGCAATGACCCGACCGATGATCGAACGAGTCATTCCAAGTATTTTCGATATGGAACTATTAACTTTCCTTCCTTGGCCCTCATGATTTTGGGGATGGATATCGCTGGCGTCAGGGTAAATGAACGCGAAGTATGCAGTTCAATTTTCATTGTATGAATATCTTTCGCCAGCTCATTAAATGTCAAATGCAGAATTCTCCTAAAAAGACAACCAAATTATTATTAATACTTATCCAGCCATAGATGAAATAGAGATCAGTGTGCAAATTGAGGCAGCCTGATCTTTGTCTATATCCTTCTCATACTCTACGGTATGCTCGGTCTCTCTTTTTATCTGTCTCTGTCTGTCTGTCTGTCAGTTAGTATTACGACTGACTGGCTAGAGTCAGGATAAACGGATAAGTAAGTACTGGTAAGTAGCCCAGAAAACACCGTGATATAACGGGAAAATTGTTGCAAGCGGCGTAAAACACCGAACAATCAAACATGCAATCTAACTCTCACAATTATGAATGGGTGTTAATATGAATAGGTGTTCACTTGCTGTGGGTTGCGGAATAAGCACTACGACTGACTGGCTGGTGTCAAGACAAATGAACCAGTAGGACAGGTAACTCACCCAGGAAACACCGTGATATAACGGAAAAACTGTTGAAAGCGGCTTTTATTTAAACACCAAACAATCAAACTCCGGAAAAAAAGTGGAAAACAGCTTAAACAACAAGTAAATAAACAAATCTCATCTGTATATGGGCGTTGATAAAATGCTCGCTGCGACCCTTGTACGACCACTGGCCGCTCTTAATATCCTCTAGGAAACACCGTGATATAACGGGAAAATTGTTGCAAGCGGCGTAAAAAGACCAAAATCAATTGTTGGTATGACCCGCGTACAGAGAAGAAGCAGGTGTGCATGCATCAACACACGCTCATTCGTTTATCTGTAAATTGATGCAAACTATGCCTAGTCAATTTAAAACACAAAATACTCACATTTATATAGTAATTATAATGATCCAATATATCCAAAAACGCAAGCATGTAAATGCCGCAGCGAATGTACTCTATAGAACTTTAACAATACAATAAAACTCCCAAGTGATATTAACAGCTCAGTGATTTTCACAGTGGCACCGTTTCCATTCCCCCGGTGACATGCAAAACCGATATATTTCAAAAATGACACCGTAAGCCGATATAATCAGTCCTGGGCTGTGAATAAACACGGAATATTGGCGAAGGGGAGAGACTGAACGTCATCGCACGGGCTGGGGGAATTTTCGATTATCACTGCTTACGACTCGATTGTCCTCTAAGGCAAGACATTTTCTCATTTCGCTAAGTAGGCATTATTTCTGCAGGATCGACAGAAATGATTAACGCTGACTTTGTAATGATTTAGTTTATAAAAATGTGTGTGCGTGTTGGTGTTATGATGCTGTACGCCGTTTTCAACAGCATATATGTCATATCTCACCGTTCGTGAGTCAATGACCAAGCTCCAAATCGATATAAGTAAACTTTGTACTCAGATTTTGTGCTCAAGTATCTGATCGGTCTCATTTCGCTTAGTAGGAATTATTTCTGCTTATGACTCGATTGTCCTCTAAGGCAAGACATTTTCTCATTTCGCTAAGTAGGCATTTATTCTGCATGATCGACAACATTGATAAACGTTGACTTTGTAATGATTTAGTTTATAAAATGTTATGATGCTTCAACGTTATATAAGTATGCTCAACGTTTGTGCTCAAGTATGTGATTGGTCAGAAGCAATATTTCATTCTCGAAATTGACCAATCAAAAGTCTTATTTGGAGCAAATAGTTCATTCCAGAGCACTTGTTACGGGTTGATTTTTATAGTATCGGGGCCTAACCTACAGTTTCCCCAGACCAAGGGTAGTCAAGGGTAGTCAAGTCGCGATAGCTCCGTCGGTATTGACGAGGGCTATCAATCCAAGAGTAGTGAGTGTGAAAACTTGGTCATGCCATCGATTCCTTCCGATCATTGACAAGCAAAAACGCGACTAGCATCATCTTTTGTTCACCAATTGGCTAAATAGTCTATGTGAAGAGGTAGTTAATTGACTTTGAGGAATAATGCGTGTAGTACAGGTTTCGAAATATAGAAAACAGACATTAATAGGGTAACCAGACGTTGTGATATAATTGAAATTCAGCCATTATTACAAGTCAGTCATTATTACCTGTCAGCCATTATTACCTGTCAGCCATTATTACCAGTCAGCCATTATTACCAGCCGGTCGTTTTTGTGTGACCCAACCCGGGAGTATAACATTCAATTTTGATTAAGAACCTAGACATGCGAAGAAAGCTCTTCGATACACAGACTGATATATCTGTATCTTCAGTATTCACAAAAGAAGCAATTTAGTATCTTATTTTCGTGGACGAGCTTATATTTTGTGTTGATAGAATTTCACGATTATTATTGGCAATGATATTAGTGTCTAACACGGCGGGATTTTTTTTCCTCCCAAATTCAGCTGAATAAACATTTTTCGTGGCTGATCAATGACATTTTGATATTATGTGGTCGACCCGTCTCGAAATGAGAACAAGAAAGTACGGTCCCGGCTCGAGTCGTTCCAAAGTCCTTTAAACTGGTGACAATCGCTTCTCTACTTGGTGCGGCTTAACTCATCCGCTGCCAACGGCAATTAAAAACTTTTTCAAACAATGCAGATTCAGGTGAGACAGCTCGTTACGATCTGATTCTCCTGAAATCTGAATTGTTTGACACTTAGATATTAAACTTTACCAAATTTTTTGTTTGACGAAAACTGGAGTGGTCCAATTTTCAACATGGAAAAGTCGAGTCTGTGAAATTTGGCTTTGAAAGTGGTAACATAAAACATTTGTAAAGAGATCTATATATAAAGCCGCGATCCGGCGTGTCAAAAACATCAGCAGGGCGCAGTCTAGATGGCGTAACTGTTGAATTACCTAAGGTATTTCATGATTTAACTGGTGACAATTTTATATGACATGCATACCAAATAAACAAATCGCAATCTTAAAAGTAGGATTATCTTTAATCTTAGTTTACCATTAATGACCAATTTAGGATGATATGTGTTTTGGCTATGATCGATTTGCCAAGTTTTTAGAATTTGATTCGGACCACGTTAGTTTTAGCAGTCCTCGTATTAGGTTAGTGGGTTAAAACAGTGCTCGTTAACTTATGGAAAATGCGCCGCTAAAAAGGTGCTACACCGCAATTAGCCAGATAATAATACCATTTTTATTGCAGTTGATCTTCATAAAAACGAATTAGGTGCGACAAACGAGAATGAACCTGGGAGTGCAGTAAAGTTCGCCTTGTGTTTATTATTAAGTGACTAGCTTCATTTATTTTTCGGCATATAATTGGTCTAAAAGCTCTTTTAGAAAAAGTAGCCTGTTGCCTGGGAATAAAAGTTATGTACTGCTGCAATGAAGCCAGGAAACATACGGGTAAATAATATCGAGAACGTGATATAACTGATATACGATAGCACACGGTGTTAAAACACGATAAATAAATAAAGCAATCCATTTAATTGAAGATGATATTACCTTATTTATCCGATATTATTGATTTGTAATGGCGTGGTATTTCACGCATCAACTATCATAACGCATATCGCAACGTATTTGAATAAAATTATCGTCTCATTTAATAAAACATGCAGCGCGTCTAGCGATGTACAGCCAATCCACGAAGCGCATACATTTTCAGTCGGTCGACAACCCAAACAGGTGAAATGAAAGTCCATTTTGTGTGGAAATCTTTGTTCTTAATTAATACTAATTATCATTAATAATAACGAATATTGCAATGCATTTGAATAAAATAACCATTGCATTTAATAACACATGAGGTGCATCTAAGGATTTAGGGTATTATAGGTCAAATTACGCTAAAACCATCCGCGGGCCAGGTGATCTACAGTACCGTAGTCCCTAAACAAATCTGTGTTTGCCTAGAAATGGTTATACATCTGGCCCAGACTGCATTGACTATGTGGCAATAGGTATAAATTCTTTGTAAATATGTAGAGGATGAACTGGAACTGTTTGATTTGATCATTTTAGGTATTTTGACCTTGTGTGAAAGTGAAAAGATTAGGATTTGGAAACCCAGTTTCAGCCTAGCTGGATTGTGGTAAAAAGGACGGTCCCCATCTTCACAGAGCGAGTTCTTTCTTGCACAATGCATGACCCACCATTTTCTATGGATTATTTTAAAGGTAAGAGGTATTTCTCTTCAATGAGATATGCTGTTCTACCTGGGAAACGCTTAAAGAATGTGACAAACGAGGGTTGAAGCTGGTTGATTTACATGGAAACAAAGAAGGAATTTATTTGGTGTATTGTGACCTAAAGCACATCCGGGTCAAATTATGAAAGGTCACCTTTGTATCGTCTGCAATAATGGACACCTTCTGGAATACAGTACGAGACCGACTACACTCAAAATGCATAGTAAATGTAGAAGCTGGTTGACTGGAGTGGACAGGGGGCTCATGTGGGCATTCAGCTATTAGGTACGGCAGAATGCGTGTTAACTTTCCACATGGTTCAGTAGAGGGCCATATTGGGTCCGGACCAATCCATTAGCCACCTGTGCAATAATTATTTATGCTGTTTTATTGGACATTTGAGCGTTGAGCCGTTATTGATAAATTGTCAGAGAAAGACATGCCACTCTCAGGGTATATGTTTGGGAGGTCATTTTAACCAAGAAAATATCTACCCTGACTGTGTCATACTAACCTAGATATAAAGTAAACAAAGCTGAAGTTTTCTTATGTATAGCACTATCTTTTGACCTATTGATGAATACATATGACCAAATATGGTTATTAAACAGTCATATACTACAAATATAGCTGTAAAATGTGGACATTGTGGGGTTGGTTGTTAAATGTTTAAGTAAGACCATGGACATTCAATCTTTGTTCAATGTTTTCACACACACAATATCCTATCAGTGAATTAATATAGTCAATCAATCAATCAGTGGATTATTGATATATAACTATGGTCACTGAGATGGGCTAAGCCCTGCGTATTCAACATTGGGTCAGTCATTCCCTTCCTGTAGTGTACCTTTTCGTGTAAATTATATTTTCGCAAACGTCTCGCATACCTACACGTTTTATGTTTAGATCTGTATTGTTTACTTTTGGACACGTTAATAGATCTGTGTGTACTAACCAGCTGCTTCACTACAGAGGAACCCCTGGTTATGTCTGCATGAAGCTTACTGCATTTTGTGAGGACAGAATTAGCAAGCAAAGCCTTTGTTCAACTTATTAATTTGGCCATGAATGGGATCCCGAAAATTACGCGTGAATGTGGTCGCTTTAGGCACTATTGCTTGATAGGACCTGTTTACGGCTTCACACTGTTGGGTCGATGTTAAAAACCTACCTAAGAATAAATGAATGCACCTTGTCAGTATTTCTTCATCAAGTTTCGATATTGTAAGTCTCACGTTTTGTGGCAGGAAGTATTTTACTTGAGACTTATGACCGGTACAAACGAAACGTTGCTTAGCACATGTAGAACCGCAGTCACCTTTAAAACTATTGTTTCAATGATTTTTGGCATTTTTACTGTTATTTTACACATATCACCAATGCAATACATATGTGAAGATCTCAGCAAACCTATTTTTCAAGTTTTACTTGTTACATGGAAACATTGTCTTAGTGAATGGGGCTTTATAAACCTGTCTCTTCGTAGAATTAGTAATATGTCTCAAGTCTTTAATGCTAATAACAGTGTTCTCCTGACATTTATCTACACCTTTATGACCTTTACAGTCCCCGTCACCAGTAAAATGTGTTATTTTTAGATCCTGAGATATTTAGCGCGCAGCCTTTTCATTCCATTGGTCTTCCTGCCCAATCGATGTTTCGCCTGTTATGTTTGCCGAGCAATAGCCTGCATGATTAGGGCAGGAAAATGTTTCCCTTTTGTTTCGCAACCGTGATGTCCTTACACATAATTTACTTGCTAAGTGAACCCCAATTATTTATTTCACGAGTATTGTTTTCGCAAAGAGTGGTTGTAGCCATAGTGCCGGCTTGAAACGGTGTTGATTCGCTATTGAAAAGAGGGTTATTGTAGCATGTATCTCCCTCTATACTCACTGACTTAGGGTCTTTCTGACCAATAGTTTTATTATCAGGCTCTAGTGTTGGCCTTATTTCATTAATACTCTCATTATTCAATTTTGTAAGAGCCGTTTTTTGCATACCTGTAATAGTTGGTGCACTTCAGCATGCGTGTTGCACAATGGTTACTGATTGGTGTCGAGAATAGACTTATTTGAAGTCAACATTGGCTTTTGCTGTTTGTCTACCTCTTCCCTTATGGTTCCTTTCAATCTCTTCATATACATTATAGTATATACCAATATATGTACATTTTTCACATTTAAGCCGTTAGCGCCAGACTAGACCCCATTTTAAGGAATTAGCACTGTCAAAAACCAGAATACCATTACAATTTATGCTCAACTGTGCATGTATCTTTATTTCATATTTAAACATCAGTTGCACCTTATCTGGACAGTACAGTTTATTTGTGTATGAGTTGGGGGTAATATGTATTGTTGCGGGCAACACCAAACTCATCGATAATCGTACATTTGTTTCCGAACCATCAACATCAAGAAAGGTGAATATACCCAAATGTCTATTTACACGAGCTTCAAAGGCATTTTTGGTACATCTCAAATATTTTGTTTATACTTTTTCTATACTAAAACCATGTTTTTGACCACTATTTAAACCTGGCACACCTTTCTGGAAGCCAATTGACTTGCACTGCCTTTTACGGGCCATCTTTTACTCAATTTACACGTCAATTACAAAACAAAAGCAACAGAACACAACTAATATATTAAAAATGTGTTAGGAATTTATTTTATTGGAACCAATCTGACTCAAGCACACGATCTGACCAAAGACCTAATAACACAAAGATATGAAACGATCCAATAGACAAAGAACAAATCTCGCGAATGTTACAGTTCTCAACGCGACAGACCATGTGACCAACGAGATTACGCGAGATTCCAAAAACCGAATCGGCAGCCATTTGCAATTTGAAGTAATGTGGAAACATGGATAATTAATTGATAACTCCTCAACAAATGTAAAGATTTGATGACTGAATGACTAAAAGACATTAATTGGTAAGTAGTTTACGTTTATAAATCATTTATATCAGGTGATGTTAATTTGATAATAAACATTAATTTTCTAACACAATGGTAAGAAAATTGCGGTCGGTGGTTAGTGGGTGGGGTATAATTAAATATAATTATTTAATTGAGCTTTCAGTTAAGTAGAATGTGTTTTTTCCTCGGTGCTGACATCAATCAATTATTCTTTTTGTTTTACCTCTTGATGTCGTGAACGGTTTTTATAAAATCGGCTTCTATTTGCTTTCATAATCGTATTTTGTCTGAACTGGATTCTGTCTTTTTTCTCTCATTGATTCAAAATTTTGTAATATCACTTTTCAAATATTTGCTTATAACTTCTTCGTTAGTCACCGGATTGATTTGATTGGGGTAATATTCTTTTCCAGTAACTTTTTTCTATTGAGTAAGCTTAAAACAAAAAATTGAAACAATGATTTACTGTGTTTTAAACAGTATTTAAGATTCCCTTTTGTATAGTGGATCTCGGTATGATCAATTGGTACAAAACAATAATGCTTCTAAGATTTTAGTTTACAGCTCTTATACATGCTAATAATAACCCAAAACATAAAATTCCAATTCTTACATCCACTCATCAGTGCTTAAGCCAAGAACTTTTAAGGTTTTATTTATTTTACTCATGTTTTGTATGCTAATAAGTTCTGAACTGGATTCTGTCTTTTTTCTCTCATTGATTTAAAATTTTGTAATATCACTTTTCAAATATTTGCTTAAAACTTCTTCGTTAGTCACCGGATTGATTTAATTGTGGTAAAATTCTTTTCCAGTAACTTTTTTCTATTGAGTAAGCTTAAAACAAAAAATTGAAACAATGATTTTCTGTGTTTTAAACAGTATTTAAGATTCCCTTTTGTATAGTGGATCTCGGTATGATCAATTGGTATAAAACAATGATGCTTCTAAGATTTTAGTTTACAGCTCTTATACATGCTAATTATAACCCAAAACATAAAATTCCAATTCTTACATCCCATTATCAGTGCTTAAGCCATGAACTTTTTAAGTTTTATTTATTTTTCTCATGTTTTGTATGCTAAAAGGTTCTGAACTGGATTCTGTCTTTTTTCTCTCATTGATTTAAAATTTTGTAATATCAATTTTCAAATATTTGCTTATAACTTCTTCGTTAGTCACCGGATTGATTTAATTGTGGTAATTTTCTTTTCCAGTAACTTTTTTCTATTGAGTAAGCTTAAAACAAAAGATTGAAACAATGATTTTCTGTGTTTTAAACAGTATTTAAGATTCCCTTTTGTATAGCGAATCTTGGTATGATCAATTGGTACAAAACAATGATGCTTCTAAGATTTTAGTTTACGGCTCTTAAATTATACAATGCTAAGTAACCCAAAACATAAAATTCCAATGCTTACATCCCACATCAGTGCTTAAGACATGATTTTTAAATCTTGTATTTAGTTTCTAATTATTTTGTATGTTGAAAAGTACTGAATTGGATTCTGTCTTTTTTCTCTCATTTATTATAAATGTTGTAATAACTCCATTGATATTTGTTTTAAACTTCTTTGTACGTCACAAGATTGATTAATTTGTGGTAATTTTCTTTTCAGGGAAATAGCAGAAGAGAAAACATAAACAGAGATGATCCCTTTACCAAAGAGAAAGCGAATAACTGTTTGAATTGACTTTTCATGTTGACCATGCACTTAACTGCCAATCTATCAATCCTTAGGTTAATATTTCTCCTTTGACCACAATGTTTTCAACTTTATTCAACAATAAAGCTATCTTTTATGGAGATTTTTAAGATGTTTAGCACCTTGTTTTCAAATTTTTCAGCTGCATATGTGTTGTATGTGGGAAGGAGTTATACGTATCCCACATACATCAAAAACACAGCAGACAACTTTGAAAACATCTAGAATGTATATAATTGAAAGTATAATCAATCAATGGAGTTGAAAAGGTTGTGCCAAAAGAGGGAATTGGTTCCCTTGAGCAATTTCTTCTTTTGCAACAATGTTTTCTAAGTTCTACCGCAAAGTTTTTAGAAAGAGTCTATATGTGGGAAAGGATTAACAATGTTAAATATATTTTACATAAATACCATGATCAAATCTTATTTATAATTGATGATTTTTGTTTCGTGTTGTTTAATATCACACTTAATAAACGATGCATTATGTGAGACAATCAACTATCAAAGATTGCAAACTATATACCCAAATAAAATGTATGCTGTCAGTTGTTTGAAAAGAGATTTACCTTGATATGGTAAACTTTTCATCTTTTGGATATAATTGTTTTATTTAGCAATGAGACAAAGGGTTATGTATTAAAAATAGTTCTGTTTGCCATTAAAACAGTGCAATTATGATGTTGCAATTTCGTTTGAAAGCCTTTGATGTCAAATTACATATGGTCAATCAGTGGCCTGCTAGTGTTAATCCCCAATAAGCACAATGTGTACAAACCTCCGTGTCATACTGTCGTGTTTACTTAGAGATATACCACAGTCAACTGTTTTGTTTTATAACTGGCTTTACCCCTTTTCTCAGTCCTTTATCCTTTCATAGTAGTGGAAATGGGAAATTTACACATTTTAGTAGTTTTTGTTCTGTGTATTAATAATAAAATATATTGTTATTCTCTTCTTTCAAAATGTTATGAACAAAATGTATAGCAGTAATACATAGATTAATGTTTGTTCTAAATTTAATCATTTAAATGATAGTATAAAGAAATCGGGCAAAGACCATAACTTGTATGTCAGGCCATTTAACAAAAGGAAGGACTGTAAAGAAATGGCCAGAATTGTTCCATTTTGGGTGTAATGAAACAGATCAAATGGAGATGACTTTGAAAACCTTTACTCCAAACTATGAAAACTCTTTACAACTGAAAGAACAATTATTGAATAAAATAGAAACAATGTGACAACAGGCGATAATTTGCTTATTATAAGCAATTTATCCTTTTGCCAAATTGTTATCAAAGTAAGTCTGCTACAGAGGTGTTAGAAAGTGTATGTATGTGGGAAAGGGTAACTGAAACAGCCATTTTAAATACATTGGTAGAAAGGGGGAAATTGTAGTTATTTTAGTGACTTCATTCATCTAGAAATTATTTTCATTTTTTTAAGTGCATAATATGATTATACAGTTGTATTTACAACGTTCATACCATACATATGTGTTTGTCTGCATCTTTGTAATTAGATTAAATGTTTGTAATTAAAAAATTGACTACTTTAAATTTGTTTTGTTGGATGTCTCCTGATATCAGATCACCTATGCACATGTATTTGGTATTTCACACCGCTTTCAACAATTTTTCAGTTATACCACTGTTACCTGGGTACTTAACCATGTACTGCCGGGCCATTTAAGTACATTTAATATCCATTGAATTGATCCGTTTATTAAAATAATAAGTTTCCAAAGTGCTATTAAAGACAAAAATACATAGAAGTATTGTTATTATCAAAGACCTAATAACACAAAGATATGCATCGACATACGGACATAAAGAGACAGATATAGACAGACATACAGATAAACATAGAAAGAGAGAGACAGACAGACAGACAGACAGACAGACAGATGGAGAGAGAGACAGAGATACAGACAGACAGATATACATACATACACAGAGAGGGGACATAAAGAGAGTTATGAATGGTCTCATATTTTTTATTTCTTTTATCTAGGGGATTGATTCGAAAAGATTTAATGAAAGACGGACAGACAAACTGATTTCACCTAGGAACATGCATATACACTATGGGGAAATTCTTAAATTCTTAAATTCAACAAATACAAAAGCGTTCCACAAATATTTCTTAAATTGATGGACAGCCCCTTGTATTTACAACAAGAAATCTAGATTATGTTTCATCTTATAGTCCTGATTTATGTAATTAACGAAAATACATGACCAATCAAGTGAATTGAAAACGAAAGAATATCGAGTGAAACTCTATGAACGAAGTATAAATAGTCATTTAAATTTGGATCGCAAATAGTCCGGGCAAAGCTTATTTTACTTAGATGACGTGAATTATCAAATAATAGTGTCAGATATCATTAGTCTTTGCCAAAGATATAGGTCTTTGTCCTCTGCCGATACAAGTTACAATGTAATTTTGAATTTCTCGAAGTCGAAATGTAATTAAAACAAACTATTATATATAAGTTAAATAATTGTTATTGTTCATATAAATTATTAATAATTTTCAACAAAGTCTTAATAGTACAATTATAACTAGGTATTTGGTTTTCAACCACATTTCTATAATTGTTTTCTTCTCGAGTTGATCGCTTATTTAACAAGCGATGTTTTATAAAGCGCCTGTTAAGCATCACAGCGAGATTAAAATATTTAAAGCGTCTCTGCGAGATCTCGCTCAAATCTCACGCACCTGTTTTTCTGTCACGTTGCTTAGCGAGATTTGGGATCGATGCATATCTTTGTGTTATTAGGTCTTTGATCTGACCAAATGTAAGATCTGATGGCGATCAATTCAAATTCATCTTCTTGTTTTATCGGATTTCCAATATCGCTATTTTTAGATCCACCAAGCTATTTTTATTTGAACCAATCAGAGGACTCGTTTCAACAAACGTTTGGCTTAATTTTCAAAATGTCAATGTCAATTGACGAAGTTGAGCAAATTTAAAATAGACCATTTAAAACCAGAGCAAAGAACACTTTTCGATGCTGTATGGTCAGGGAACGATTGTATCTGTGTTTTGCCTCATTTCCGCATTTGCAGCCATGATGCGGTCGTCATAAGAACTATACACGCGTGTAAATCACTATGCGAAAATTGGGATCCCATGCTAAATATAGATTTTTTTTGGGTAAATATAGACTTTTACTTTCACTTTCAAAAACGTGAAAGCAAGGTTCTGATTGGCTGGCGGAAAAGTCGTCTGAACGTGACCCTCTATCGGTTGTCCTCAGATCCTATGCGTAGGAGATGATTTTAATGAGATTGTATTGGAACCTACTTCCTAATACAACCCTCTTCAACCCCAGCTAGTCCCTTAATGAGTAGATATTTATGACATATACATGCCACAAATGTGTGCAATAAGCAGTGTTAAATTTCACACATCAAGGCAGTCACCGGTAAGGGTGTCAACAAACCTTAATTATGCACCTGGCTGGCCAGTATTGGTATTAAATTGTTTGAAATATATAAATGCTTTTTTCTTAACAAAAGGTTTGCAGAAAAACATCAAAATTGTTTGAAATATATAAATGCTTTTTTCTTAACAAAAGGTTTGCAGAAAAACATCAAAAAGCATTTAGAACAGGATTTTGCTGGAAAAAAATCCTAGCATATTTTACATTTTTCTCCCTAAAAATTGATGTTTTCAAGCTATTTAGACTTCTCTGTAAGTGTTGCATGGCCCAAGTCATGCATAAATATGAAGTTTGTTCATGTCATTACACAATGGACACAGTTTAAACTTAATATGTAACGCGTTTCTTATTTTGTTCATCTAAGACCTATATGATGCGCGATATCCCAAAACTGGGCAGACTTAAGCCGCAAAACCGAGGTTTCGGGTGGTATAAGAGAATTGAATTTTCTATAAAAATTGCCTTACTATCCTAACTTTGGCTTTTTCATTTGAATATAGATACCACTTTGAAAGTAATGGCAAGAAACTCTTATAGGCAATCCAAGTAACGCATACACTTTCATACATGTAGGTCGACAACCAAAACCTATTCAATAATCATGTCTCTGATCATAATCCTTGTATACATTGTTTAGTACCTGAAACAACTGAACATTTTGTCCAGTGTAGACAATATGTTGACGAACGTTATCGTTTATTTCAAAGAACGCGACAACTCCATCCTCTAAATTGCATCTTATTATTGTTTGGTAATCCAATCCAATTCAGAAGAAAACATTACTATTGTTAACTCGGTTCACAGATACATTTTTGGTTCAAAGCGCTTCAAACAGTA
>JASEVX010001099.1:0-25047 GCA_031761405.1 Serripes groenlandicus
AACCCAGCTATGCAATAGACCTGAACACATTGTGGCAAGAGAAGCAATTGCCCGCCATGCTTTAAAATGTCGTTTTGGTTGCACATACTCATGTTTTTAGAGTGATTCTACCCATCTAGGCAATAGGACTGAAAACAGTGTGGAAAAAGGAGCCATTGCTAATCATGATTTCAAAGATCGTTTTGTTTGTACTGTTGGGTGTTTTACGCCGTTTTCAACATCATATATGTCAAATCACACTTACTGTTCACATACTCATGCGTCCTGGGTGATTCAACCCAGCTACTCAATAGTACTGAACACACTGTGACAAAGGGAGCAATTGCCCGTCCTGCTTTCAGAGGTCGTTATGTTGGTATGTTTGGGTGTTTTAGGCCGTTTTCCACATCATTCAAGTCATACCACCCCGTCAGTTCACACACTCGTGATCCCTGGGTGAATCAACCCAGCTATGCAATAGAGCTGAACACATTGTGGCAAGAGAAGCAATTGCCCGCCATGCTTTAAAATGTCGTTTTGTTTGCATTGTGTATGGGTTTTGATCTTGGAAGCGAGTGGTTGCATGACTAAATAAGTGTTGAAAGTGGCATAACATATCTGCATGTAAGAAAGGGTGAGTTTGTGTTCACTGTCTTCGCACCTCTGCAGGTCAAATCCCTTTCGGCGGTACAGTGAACGATTTTCCAATAACCCCTTTCCCACATGCATACACTCCCTATAAATGAACTATCGAAAACATTGTGATAAAAACAGCCATTGCTCATCATGTTTTCCAAGGTCGTTTTGCTTGCATTGTTGGGGTTTTAGGCCGTTTTCAACAGCATGTATGCCCAATTGCCATCACAGTGCACATACTCGTGTTTTTTGGGTGATTCTACCCAGCTAGGCAATAGGACTGCAAACAGCGTGGTAAAAGGAGCCATTGCTCATCGAGTTTTCAAAGGTCGTTTTGATTGCGTTGTTGGTTGTTTTAGGCCGTTTTCAACAGCATTTATGTTAAATACACCTCACGGTTCACAAACTCATGGGACCTGGGAGAATCAACCAAGCTATGCGTTTGGACTGAAAACAGTGTGGAAAGAGGAGCCGTTTTCAACATCAGATATGTCAAATCACACGCTCTCTTCATATACTCATGCGTCCTGGGTGATTCAACCCAGCTATGCAATAGTACTGAACACACTGTGACAAAGGGAGCAATTGCCCGTCCTGCTTTCAGAGGTCGCTTTGTTTGTATTGTTGGGTGTTTTAGGCCGTTTTCCACATCATTCAAGTCATAAACAGTGTGGAAAGAGGAGCCATTGCTAATCATGATTTCAAAGGTCAATTTGTTCGTATTGTTGGGTGTTTTACGCCGGTTTCAACATCATATATGTCAAATCACCCGCACTGTTCACATACTCATGCGTCCTGGGTGATTCAATCCAGCTACTCAATAGTACTGAACACACTGTGACAAAGGGAGCAATTGCCCGCCCTGCTTTCAAAGGTCGTTTTGTTTGTATTATTGGGTGTTTCAGGCCGTTTTCAACATCATTCCAGTCATACCACCCCGTCATTGCTAATCAATTGCCCGCCCTGCTTTCAGAGGTCGTTTTGTTTGTATTGTTGGGTGTTTTAGGCCGTTTTCCACATCATTCAAGTCATACCACCCCGTCAGTTCACACACGCGTGATCCCTGGGTGAATCAACCCAGCTATGCAATAGACCTGAACACATTGTGGCAAGAGAAGCAATTGCCCGCCATGCTTTAAAATGTCGTTTTGTTTGCACATACTCATGTTTTTAGAGTGATTCTACCCATCTAGGCAATAGGACTGAAAACAGTGTGGAAAAGGAGCCATTGCTAATCATGATTTCAAAGATCGTTTTGTTTGTACTGTTGGGTGTTTTACGCCGTTTTCAACATCATATATGTCAAATCACACTTACTGTTCACATACTCATGCGTCCTGGGTGATTCAACCCAGCTACTCAATAGTACTGAACACACTGTGACAAAGGGAGCAATTGCCCGTCCTGCTTTCAGAGGTCGTTATGTTGGTATGTTTGGGTGTTTTAGGCCGTTTTCCACATCATTCAAGTCATACCACCCCGTCAGTTCACACACTCGTGATCCCTGGGTGAATCAACCCAGCTATGCAATAGAGCTGAACACATTGTGGCAAGAGAAGCAATTGCCCGCCATGCTTTAAAATGTCGTTTTGTTTGCATTGTGTATGGGTTTTGATCTTGGAAGCGAGTGGTTGCATGACTAAATAAGTGTTGAAAGTGGCATAACATATCTGCATGTAAGAAAGGGTGAGTTTGTGTTCACTGTCTTCGCACCTCTGCAGGTCAAATCCCTTTCGGCGGTACAGTGAACGATTTTCCCATAACCCCTTTCCCACATGCATACACTCCCTATAAATGAACTATCGAAAACATTGTGATAAAAACAGCCATTGCTCATCATGTTTTCCAAGGTCGTTTTGCTTGCATTGTTGGGGTTTTAGGCCGTTTTCAACAGCATGTATGCCCAATTGCCATCACAGTGCACATACTCGTGTTTTTTGGGTGATTCTACCCAGCTAGGCAATAGGACTGCAAACAGCGTGGTAAAAGGAGCCATTGCTCATCGAGTTTTCAAAGGTCGTTTTGATTGCGTTGTTGGTTGTTTTAGGCCGTTTTCAACAGCATTTATGTTAAATACACCTCACGGTTCACAAACTCATGGGACCTGGGAGAATCAACCAAGCTATGCGTTAGGACTGAAAACAGTGTGGAAAGAGGAGCCGTTTTCAACATCAGATATGTCAAATCACACGCTCTCTTCATATACTCATGCGTCCTGGGTGATTCAACCCAGCTACGCAATAGTACTGAACACACTGTGACAAAGGGAGCAATTGCCCGTCCTGCTTTCAGAGGTCGCTTTGTTTGTATTGTTGGGTGTTTTAGGCCGTTTTCCACATCATTCAAGTCATAAACAGTGTGGAAAGAGGAGCCATTGCTAATCATGATTTCAAAGGTCAATTTGTTCGTATTGTTGGGTGTTTTACGCCGGTTTCAACATCATATATGTCAAATCACCCGCACTGTTCACATACTCATGCGTCCTGGGTGATTCAATCCAGCTACTCAGTAGTACTGAACACACTGTGACAAAGGGAGCAATTGCCCGCCCTGCTTTCAGAGGTCGTTTTGTTTGTATTGTTGGGTGTTTCAGGCCGTTTCCAACATCATTCCAGTCATACCACACCGTCATTGCTAATCAATTGCCCGCCCTGCTTTCAGAGGTCGTTTTGTTTGTATTGTTGGGTGTTTTAGGCCGTTTTCCACATCATTCAAGTCATACCACCCCGTCAGTTCACACACGCGTGATCCCTGGGTGAATCAACCCAGCTATGCAATAGACCTGAACACATTGTGGCAAGAGAAGCAATTGCCCACCATGCTTTAGAATGTCGTTTTGGTTGCACATACTCATGTTTTTAGAGTGATTCTACCCATCTAGGCAATAGGACTGAAAACAGTGTGGAAAAAGGAGCCATTGCTAATCATGATTTCAAAGATCGTTTTGTTTGTACTGTTGGGTGTTTTACGCCGTTTTCAACATCATATATGTCAAATCACACTTACTGTTCACATACTCATGCGTCCTGGGTGATTCAACCCAGCTACTCAATAGTACTGAACACACTGTGACAAAGGGAGCAATTGCCCGTCCTGCTTTCAGAGGTCGTTATGTTGGTATGTTTGGGTGTTTTAGGCCGTTTTCCACATCATTCAAGTCATACCACCCCGTCAGTTCACACACTCGTGATCCCTGGGTGAATCAACCCAGCTATGCAATAGAGCTGAACACATTGTGGCAAGAGAAGCAATTGCCCGCCATGCTTTAAAATGTCGTTTTGTTTGCATTGTGTATGGGTTTTGATCTTGGAAGCGAGTGGTTGCATGACCAAATAAGTGTTGAAAGTGGCATAACATATCTGCATGTAAGAAAGGGTGAGTTTGTGTTCACTGTCTTCGCACCTCTGCAGGTCAAATCCCTTTCGGCGGTACAGTGAACGATTTTCCCATAACCCCTTTCCCACATGCATACACTCCCTATAAATGAACTATCGAAAACATTGTGATAAAAACAGCCATTGCTCATCATGTTTTCCAAGGTCGTTTTGCTTGCATTGTTGGGGTTTTAGGCCGTTTTCAACAGCATGTATGCCCAATTGCCATCACAGTGCACATACTCGTGTTTTTTGGGTGATTCTACCCAGCTAGGCAATAGGACTGCAAACAGCGTGGTAAAAGGAGCCATTGCTCATCGAGTTTTCAAAGGTCGTTTTGATTGCGTTGTTGGTTGTTTTAGGCCGTTTTCAACAGCATTTATGTTAAATACACCTTACGGTTCACAAACTCATGGGACCTGGGAGAATCAACCAAGCTATGCGTTAGGACTGAAAACAGTGTGGAAAGAGGAGCCGTTTTCAACATCAGATATGTCAAATCACACGCTCTCTTCATATACTCATGCGTCCTGGGTGATTCAACCCAGCTACGCAATAGTACTGAACACACTGTGACAAAGGGAGCAATTGCCCGTCCTGCTTTCAGAGGTCGCTTTGTTTGTATTGTTGGGTGTTTTAGGCCGTTTTCCACATCATTCAAGTCATAAACAGTGTGGAAAGAGGAGCCATTGCTAATCATGATTTCAAAGGTCAATTTGTTCGTATTGTTGGGTGTTTTACGCCGGTTTCAACATCATATATGTCAAATCACCCGCACTGTTCACATACTCATGCGTCCTGGGTGATTCAATCCAGCTACTCAATAGTACTGAACACACTGTGACAAAGGGAGCAATTGCCCGCCCTGCTTTCAGAGGTCGTTTTGTTTGTATTGTTGGGTGTTTCAGGCCGTTTTCAACATCATTCCAGTCATACCACCCCGTCATTGCTAATCAATTGCCCGCCCTGCTTTCAGAGGTCGTTTTGTTTGTATTGTTGGGTGTTTTAGGCCGTTTTCCACATCATTCAAGTCATACCACCCCGTCAGTTCACACACGCGTGATCCCTGGGTGAATCAACCCAGCTATGCAATAGACCTGAACACATTGTGGCAAGAGAAGCAATTGCCCGCCATGCTTTAAAATGTCGTTTTGGTTGCACATACTCATGTTTTTAGAGTGATTCTACCCATCTAGGCAATAGGACTGAAAACAGTGTGGAAAAAGGAGCCATTGCTAATCATGATTTCAAAGATCGTTTTGTTTGTACTGTTGGGTGTTTTACGCCGTTTTCAACATCATATATGTCAAATCACACTTACTGTTCACATACTCATGCGTCCTGGGTGATTCAACCCAGCTACTCAATAGTACTGAACACACTGTGACAAAGGGAGCAATTGCCCGTCCTGCTTTCAGAGGTCGTTATGTTGGTATGTTTGGGTGTTTTAGGCCGTTTTCCACATCATTCAAGTCATACCACCCCGTCAGTTCACACACTCATGATCCCTGGGTGAATCAACCCAGCTATGCAATAGAGCTGAACACATTGTGGCAAGAGAAGCAATTGCCCGCCATGCTTTAAAATGTCGTTTTGTTTGCATTGTGTATGGGTTTTGATCTTGGAAGCGAGTGGTTGCATGACTAAATAAGTGTTGAAAGTGGCATAACATATCTGCATGTAAGAAAGGGTGAGTTTGTGTTCACTGTCTTCGCACCTCTGCAGGTCAAATCCCTTTCGGCGGTACAGTGAACGATTTTCCCATAACCCCTTTCCCACATGCATACACTCCCTATAAATGAACTATCGAAAACATTGTGATAAAAACAGCCATTGCTCATCATGTTTTCCAAGGTCGTTTTGCTTGCATTGTTGGGGTTTTAGGCCGTTTTCAACAGCATGTATGCCCAATTGCCATCACAGTGCACATACTCGTGTTTTTTGGGTGATTCTACCCAGCTAGGCAATAGGACTGCAAACAGCGTGGTAAAAGGAGCCATTGCTCATCGAGTTTTCAAAGGTCGTTTTGATTGCGTTGTTGGTTGTTTTAGGCCGTTTTCAACAGCATTTATGTTAAATACACCTCACGGTTCACAAACTCATGGGACCTGGGAGAATCAACCAAGCTATGCGTTAGGACTGAAAACAGTGTGGAAAGAGGAGCCGTTTTCAACATCAGATATGTCAAATCACACGCTCTCTTCATATACTCATGCGTCCTGGGTGATTCAACCCAGCTACGCAATAGTACTGAACACACTGTGACAAAGGGAGCAATTGCCCGTCCTGCTTTCAGAGGTCGCTTTGTTTGTATTGTTGGGTGTTTTAGGCCGTTTTCCACATCATTCAAGTCATAAACAGTGTGGAAAGAGGAGCCATTGCTAATCATGATTTCAAAGGTCAATTTGTTCGTATTGTTGGGTGTTTTACGCCGGTTTCAACATCATATATGTCAAATCACCCGCACTGTTCACATACTCATGCGTCCTGGGTGATTCAATCCAGCTACTCAGTAGTACTGAACACACTGTGACAAAGGGAGCAATTGCCCGCCCTGCTTTCAGAGGTCGTTTTGTTTGTATTGTTGGGTGTTTCAGGCCGTTTCCAACATCATTCCAGTCATACCACACCGTCATTGCTAATCAATTGCCCGCCCTGCTTTCAGAGGTCGTTTTGTTTGTATTGTTGGGTGTTTTAGGCCGTTTTCCACATCATTCAAGTCATACCACCCCGTCAGTTCACACACGCGTGATCCCTGGGTGAATCAACCCAGCTATGCAATAGACCTGAACACATTGTGGCAAGAGAAGCAATTGCCCACCATGCTTTAGAATGTCGTTTTGGTTGCACATACTCATGTTTTTAGAGTGATTCTACCCATCTAGGCAATAGGACTGAAAACAGTGTGGAAAAAGGAGCCATTGCTAATCATGATTTCAAAGATCGTTTTGTTTGTACTGTTGGGTGTTTTACGCCGTTTTCAACATCATATATGTCAAATCACACTTACTGTTCACATACTCATGCGTCCTGGGTGATTCAACCCAGCTACTCAATAGTACTGAACACACTGTGACAAAGGGAGCAATTGCCCGTCCTGCTTTCAGAGGTCGTTATGTTGGTATGTTTGGGTGTTTTAGGCCGTTTTCCACATCATTCAAGTCATACCACCCCGTCAGTTCACACACTCGTGATCCCTGGGTGAATCAACCCAGCTATGCAATAGAGCTGAACACATTGTGGCAAGAGAAGCAATTGCCCGCCATGCTTTAAAATGTCGTTTTGTTTGCATTGTGTATGGGTTTTGATCTTGGAAGCGAGTGGTTGCATGACCAAATAAGTGTTGAAAGTGGCATAACATATCTGCATGTAAGAAAGGGTGAGTTTGTGTTCACTGTCTTCGCACCTCTGCAGGTCAAATCCCTTTCGGCGGTACAGTGAACGATTTTCCCATAACCCCTTTCCCACATGCATACACTCCCTATAAATGAACTATCGAAAACATTGTGATAAAAACAGCCATTGCTCATCATGTTTTCCAAGGTCGTTTTGCTTGCATTGTTGGGGTTTTAGGCCGTTTTCAACAGCATGTATGCCCAATTGCCATCACAGTGCACATACTCGTGTTTTTTGGGTGATTCTACCCAGCTAGGCAATAGGACTGCAAACAGCGTGGTAAAAGGAGCCATTGCTCATCGAGTTTTCAAAGGTCGTTTTGATTGCGTTGTTGGTTGTTTTAGGCCGTTTTCAACAGCATTTATGTTAAATACACCTTACGGTTCACAAACTCATGGGACCTGGGAGAATCAACCAAGCTATGCGTTAGGACTGAAAACAGTGTGGAAAGAGGAGCCGTTTTCAACATCAGATATGTCAAATCACACGCTCTCTTCATATACTCATGCGTCCTGGGTGATTCAACCCAGCTACGCAATAGTACTGAACACACTGTGACAAAGGGAGCAATTGCCCGTCCTGCTTTCAGAGGTCGCTTTGTTTGTATTGTTGGGTGTTTTAGGCCGTTTTCCACATCATTCAAGTCATAAACAGTGTGGAAAGAGGAGCCATTGCTAATCATGATTTCAAAGGTCAATTTGTTCGTATTGTTGGGTGTTTTACGCCGGTTTCAACATCATATATGTCAAATCACCCGCACTGTTCACATACTCATGCGTCCTGGGTGATTCAATCCAGCTACTCAATAGTACTGAACACACTGTGACAAAGGGAGCAATTGCCCGCCCTGCTTTCAGAGGTCGTTTTGTTTGTATTGTTGGGTGTTTCAGGCCGTTTTCAACATCATTCCAGTCATACCACCCCGTCATTGCTAATCAATTGCCCGCCCTGCTTTCAGAGGTCGTTTTGTTTGTATTGTTGGGTGTTTTAGGCCGTTTTCCACATCATTCAAGTCATACCACCCCGTCAGTTCACACACGCGTGATCCCTGGGTGAATCAACCCAGCTATGCAATAGACCTGAACACATTGTGGCAAGAGAAGCAATTGCCCGCCATGCTTTAAAATGTCGTTTTGGTTGCACATACTCATGTTTTTAGAGTGATTCTACCCATCTAGGCAATAGGACTGAAAACAGTGTGGAAAAAGGAGCCATTGCTAATCATGATTTCAAAGATCGTTTTGTTTGTACTGTTGGGTGTTTTACGCCGTTTTCAACATCATATATGTCAAATCACACTTACTGTTCACATACTCATGCGTCCTGGGTGATTCAACCCAGCTACTCAATAGTACTGAACACACTGTGACAAAGGGAGCAATTGCCCGTCCTGCTTTCAGAGGTCGTTATGTTGGTATGTTTGGGTGTTTTAGGCCGTTTTCCACATCATTCAAGTCATACCACCCCGTCAGTTCACACACTCATGATCCCTGGGTGAATCAACCCAGCTATGCAATAGAGCTGAACACATTGTGGCAAGAGAAGCAATTGCCCGCCATGCTTTAAAATGTCGTTTTGTTTGCATTGTGTATGGGTTTTGATCTTGGAAGCGAGTGGTTGCATGACTAAATAAGTGTTGAAAGTGGCATAACATATCTGCATGTAAGAAAGGGTGAGTTTGTGTTCACTGTCTTCGCACCTCTGCAGGTCAAATCCCTTTCGGCGGTACAGTGAACGATTTTCCCATAACCCCTTTCCCACATGCATACACTCCCTATAAATGAACTATCGAAAACATTGTGATAAAAACAGCCATTGCTCATCATGTTTTCCAAGGTCGTTTTGCTTGCATTGTTGGGGTTTTAGGCCGTTTTCAACAGCATGTATGCCCAATTGCCATCACAGTGCACATACTCGTGTTTTTTGGGTGATTCTACCCAGCTAGGCAATAGGACTGCAAACAGCGTGGTAAAAGGAGCCATTGCTCATCGAGTTTTCAAAGGTCGTTTTGATTGCGTTGTTGGTTGTTTTAGGCCGTTTTCAACAGCATTTATGTTAAATACACCTCACGGTTCACAAACTCATGGGACCTGGGAGAATCAACCAAGCTATGCGTTAGGACTGAAAACAGTGTGGAAAGAGGAGCCGTTTTCAACATCAGATATGTCAAATCACACGCTCTCTTCATATACTCATGCGTCCTGGGTGATTCAACCCAGCTACGCAATAGTACTGAACACACTGTGACAAAGGGAGCAATTGCCCGTCCTGCTTTCAGAGGTCGCTTTGTTTGTATTGTTGGGTGTTTTAGGCCGTTTTCCACATCATTCAAGTCATAAACAGTGTGGAAAGAGGAGCCATTGCTAATCATGATTTCAAAGGTCAATTTGTTCGTATTGTTGGGTGTTTTACGCCGGTTTCAACATCATATATGTCAAATCACCCGCACTGTTCACATACTCATGCGTCCTGGGTGATTCAATCCAGCTACTCAGTAGTACTGAACACACTGTGACAAAGGGAGCAATTGCCCGTCCTGCTTTCAGAGGTCGCTTTGTTTGTATTGTTGGGTGTTTTAGGCCGTTTTCCACATCATTCAAGTCATAAACAGTGTGGAAAGAGGAGCCATTGCTAATCATGATTTCAAAGGTCAATTTGTTCGTATTGTTGGGTGTTTTACGCCGGTTTCAACATCATATATGTCAAATCACCCGCACTGTTCACATACTCATGCGTCCTGGGTGATTCAATCCAGCTACTCAATAGTACTGAACACACTGTGACAAAGGGAGCAATTGCCCGCCCTGCTTTCAGAGGTCGTTTTGTTTGTATTGTTGGGTGTTTCAGGCCGTTTCCAACATCATTCCAGTCATACCACACCGTCATTGCTAATCAATTGCCCGCCCTGCTTTCAGAGGTCGTTTTGTTTGTATTGTTGGGTGTTTTAGGCCGTTTTCCACATCATTCAAGTCATACCACCCCGTCAGTTCACACACGCGTGATCCCTGGGTGAATCAACCCAGCTATGCAATAGACCTGAACACATTGTGGCAAGAGAAGCAATTGCCCACCATGCTTTAGAATGTCGTTTTGGTTGCACATACTCATGTTTTTAGAGTGATTCTACCCATCTAGGCAATAGGACTGAAAACAGTGTGGAAAAAGGAGCCATTGCTAATCATGATTTCAAAGATCGTTTTGTTTGTACTGTTGGGTGTTTTACGCCGTTTTCAACATCATATATGTCAAATCACACTTACTGTTCACATACTCATGCGTCCTGGGTGATTCAACCCAGCTACTCAATAGTACTGAACACACTGTGACAAAGGGAGCAATTGCCCGTCCTGCTTTCAGAGGTCGTTATGTTGGTATGTTTGGGTGTTTTAGGCCGTTTTCCACATCATTCAAGTCATACCACCCCGTCAGTTCACACACTCGTGATCCCTGGGTGAATCAACCCAGCTATGCAATAGAGCTGAACACATTGTGGCAAGAGAAGCAATTGCCCGCCATGCTTTAAAATGTCGTTTTGTTTGCATTGTGTATGGGTTTTGATCTTGGAAGCGAGTGGTTGCATGACCAAATAAGTGTTGAAAGTGGCATAACATATCTGCATGTAAGAAAGGGTGAGTTTGTGTTCACTGTCTTCGCACCTCTGCAGGTCAAATCCCTTTCGGCGGTACAGTGAACGATTTTCCCATAACCCCTTTCCCACATGCATACACTCCCTATAAATGAACTATCGAAAACATTGTGATAAAAACAGCCATTGCTCATCATGTTTTCCAAGGTCGTTTTGCTTGCATTGTTGGGGTTTTAGGCCGTTTTCAACAGCATGTATGCCCAATTGCCATCACAGTGCACATACTCGTGTTTTTTGGGTGATTCTACCCAGCTAGGCAATAGGACTGCAAACAGCGTGGTAAAAGGAGCCATTGCTCATCGAGTTTTCAAAGGTCGTTTTGATTGCGTTGTTGGTTGTTTTAGGCCGTTTTCAACAGCATTTATGTTAAATACACCTTACGGTTCACAAACTCATGGGACCTGGGAGAATCAACCAAGCTATGCGTTAGGACTGAAAACAGTGTGGAAAGAGGAGCCGTTTTCAACATCAGATATGTCAAATCACACGCTCTGTTCATATACTCATGCGTCCTGGGTGATTCAACCCAGCTACGCAATAGTACTGAACACACTGTGACAAAGGGAGCAATTGCCCGTCCTGCTTTCAGAGGTCGCTTTGTTTGTATTGTTGGGTGTTTTAGGCCGTTTTCCACATCATTCAAGTCATAAACAGTGTGGAAAGAGGAGCCATTGCTAATCATGATTTCAAAGGTCAATTTGTTCGTATTGTTGGGTGTTTTACGCCGGTTTCAACATCATATATGTCAAATCACCCGCACTGTTCACATACTCATGCGTCCTGGGTGATTCAATCCAGCTACTCAATAGTACTGAACACACTGTGACAAAGGGAGCAATTGCCCGCCCTGCTTTCAGAGGTCGTTTTGTTTGTATTGTTGGGTGTTTCAGGCCGTTTTCAACATCATTCCAGTCATACCACCCCGTCATTGCTAATCAATTGCCCGCCCTGCTTTCAGAGGTCGTTTTGTTTGTATTGTTGGGTGTTTTAGGCCGTTTTCCACATCATTCAAGTCATACCACCCCGTCAGTTCACACACGCGTGATCCCTGGGTGAATCAACCCAGCTATGCAATAGACCTGAACACATTGTGGCAAGAGAAGCAATTGCCCGCCATGCTTTAAAATGTCGTTTTGGTTGCACATACTCATGTTTTTAGAGTGATTCTACCCATCTAGGCAATAGGACTGAAAACAGTGTGGAAAAAGGAGCCATTGCTAATCATGATTTCAAAGATCGTTTTGTTTGTACTGTTGGGTGTTTTACGCCGTTTTCAACATCATATATGTCAAATCACACTTACTGTTCACATACTCATGCGTCCTGGGTGATTCAACCCAGCTACTCAATAGTACTGAACACACTGTGACAAAGGGAGCAATTGCCCGTCCTGCTTTCAGAGGTCGTTATGTTGGTATGTTTGGGTGTTTTAGGCCGTTTTCCACATCATTCAAGTCATACCACCCCGTCAGTTCACACACTCGTGATCCCTGGGTGAATCAACCCAGCTATGCAATAGAGCTGAACACATTGTGGCAAGAGAAGCAATTGCCCGCCATGCTTTAAAATGTCGTTTTGTTTGCATTGTGAGGGATTTTGAACTTGGAAGCGAGATGTTGCATGACTAAATAAGTGTGGAAAGTGGTATAAAATATATACATGTGGGAAAGGGTTGGTATGTTTTAAATGGTCTTCGCACCTCTGCAGGCCAAATCCCTTTCGGCGGTACAGTGAACGATATTCCCACATGCATAAACAACTCACTAAAAATGAACTATCGAAAACATTGTGATAAAAACAGCCATTGCTCATCATGTTTTCAAAGGTCGTTCTGCTTGCATTGTTGGGGTTTTAGGCCGTTTTCAACAGCGTGTATGCCCAATCGCCATCACAGTGCACATACTCATGTTTTCTGGGTGATTCTACCCAGCTAGGCAATAGGACTGAAAACAGTGTGGTAAGAGGCGCCATTGCTCATCATGTTTTCAACAGCATTTATATTAGATAGCCCTCACTGCTCACGCACACATGCTACCTGGGTGAATCAGCCCATCTACGCGATAGGACTGAACACAGTGTGGTATAAGGAGCCATTGCTCATGATGTTTTCAAAGGTCGTTTTGATTGCGTTGTTTGTTTTTTTAGGCCGTTTTCAACAGCATTTATGTTAAATACCCCTCACTGCTCACACACCCATGCTTCCTGGGTGAATCATCCCATCTACGCGATAGGACTGAAAACAGTGTGGTATAAGGAGCCATTGATGATCATCATGTCTTCAAAGGTCAATGTGATTGCATTGTTGGGGTTTATAGGCCGTTTTCAACAGCATTTATGTCCAATCACTCTCACAGTTCACAAACTCCTGGGACCTGGGTGAATCAACCCAGCTATGCGTTAGGACTGAAAACGGTGTGGAAAGAGGAGCCATTGCTAATCACGTTTGTTTGTATTGTTGGGTGTTTTACGCCGTTTTCAACATCATATATGTCCAATCACCCGCACTGTTCACATACGCATGCGTCCTGGGTGATTCAATCCAGCTACTCAATAGTACTGAACACACTGTGACGAAGGGAGCAATTGCCCGTCCTGCTTTCAGAGGTCGTCTTGTTTGTATTGTTGGGTGTTTAAGGCCGTTTTCAACATCATTCCAGTCATACCACCCCCGTCAGTTCACACACTCGTGATTCCTGGGTGAATCAACCCAGCTATCGCAATAGACCTGAACACATTGTGGCAAGAGGAGCAATTGTCCGCCATGCTTTAAAATGTCGTTTTGTTTGCATTGTAGGGATTTTGAACTTGGAAGCGAGATGTTGCATGACTAAATAAGTGTGGAAAGTGGTATAAAATATATACATGTGGGAAAGGGTTGGTATGTTTTAAATGGTCTTCGCACCTCTGCAGGCCAAATCCCTTTCGGCGGTACAGTGAACGATATTCCCACATGCATAAACAACTCACTAAAAATGAACTATCGAAAACATTGTGATAAAAACAGCCATTGCTCATCATGTTTTCAAAGGTCGTTCTGCTTGCATTGTTGGGGTTTTAGGCCGTTTTCAACAGCGTGTATGCCCAATCGCCATCACAGTGCACATACTCATGTTTTCTGGGTGATTCTACCCAGCTAGGCAATAGGACTGAAAACAGTGTGGTAAGAGGCGCCATTGCTCATCATGTTTTCAACAGCATTTATATTAGATAGCCCTCACTGCTCACGCACACATGCTACCTGGGTGAATCAGCCCATCTACGCGATAGGACTGAACACAGTGTGGTATAAGGAGCCATTGCTCATGATGTTTTCAAAGGTCGTTTTGATTGCGTTGTTTGTTTTTTTAGGCCGTTTTCAACAGCATTTATGTTAAATACCCCTCACTGCTCACACACCCATGCTTCCTGGGTGAATCATCCCATCTACGCGATAGGACTGAAAACAGTGTGGTATAAGGAGCCATTGATGATCATCATGTCTTCAAAGGTCAATGTGATTGCATTGTTGGGGTTTATAGGCCGTTTTCAACAGCATTTATGTCCAATCACTCTCACAGTTCACAAACTCCTGGGACCTGGGTGAATCAACCCAGCTATGCGTTAGGACTGAAAACGGTGTGGAAAGAGGAGCCATTGCTAATCACGTTTGTTTGTATTGTTGGGTGTTTTACGCCGTTTTCAACATCATATATGTCCAATCACCCGCACTGTTCACATACGCATGCGTCCTGGGTGATTCAATCCAGCTACTCAATAGTACTGAACACACTGTGACGAAGGGAGCAATTACCCGTCCTGCTTTCAGAGGTCGTCTTGTTTGTATTGTTGGGTGTTTAAGGCCGTTTTCAACATCATTCCAGTCATACCACCCCCGTCAGTTCACACACTCGTGATTCCTGGGTGAATCAACCCAGCTATCGCAATAGACCTGAACACATTGTGGCAAGAGGAGCAATTGTCCGCCATGCTTTAAAATGTCGTTTTGTTTGCATTGTAGGGATTTTGAACTTGGAAGCGAGATGTTGCATGACTAAATAAGTGTGGAAAGTGGTATAAAATATATACATGTGGGAAAGGGTTGGTATGTTTTAAATGGTCTTCGCACCTCTGCAGGCCAAATCCCTTTCGGCGGTACAGTGAACGATATTCCCACATGCATAAACAACTCACTAAAAATGAACTATCGAAAACATTGTGATAAAAACAGCCATTGCTCATCATGTTTTCAAAGGTCGTTCTGCTTGCATTGTTGGGGTTTTAGGCCGTTTTCAACAGCGTGTATGCCCAATCGCCATCACAGTGCACATACTCATGTTTTCTGGGTGATTCTACCCAGCTAGGCAATAGGACTGAAAACAGTGTGGTAAGAGGCGCCATTGCTCATCATGTTTTCAACAGCATTTATATTAGATAGCCCTCACTGCTCACGCACACATGCTACCTGGGTGAATCAGCCCATCTACGCGATAGGACTGAACACAGTGTGGTATAAGGAGCCATTGCTCATGATGTTTTCAAAGGTCGTTTTGATTGCGTTGTTTGTTTTTTTAGGCCGTTTTCAACAGCATTTATGTTAAATACCCCTCACTGCTCACACACCCATGCTTCCTGGGTGAATCATCCCATCTACGCGATAGGACTGAAAACAGTGTGGTATAAGGAGCCATTGATGATCATCATGTCTTCAAAGGTCAATGTGATTGCATTGTTGGGGTTTATAGGCCGTTTTCAACAGCATTTATGTCCAATCACTCTCACAGTTCACAAACTCCTGGGACCTGGGTGAATCAACCCAGCTATGCGTTAGGACTGAAAACGGTGTGGAAAGAGGAGCCATTGCTAATCACGTTTGTTTGTATTGTTGGGTGTTTTACGCCGTTTTCAACATCATATATGTCCAATCACCCGCACTGTTCACATACGCATGCGTCCTGGGTGATTCAATCCAGCTACTCAATAGTACTGAACACACTGTGACGAAGGGAGCAATTGCCCGTCCTGCTTTCAGAGGTCGTCTTGTTTGTATTGTTGGGTGTTTAAGGCCGTTTTCAACATCATTCCAGTCATACCACCCCCGTCAGTTCACACACTCGTGATTCCTGGGTGAATCAACCCAGCTATCGCAATAGACCTGAACACATTGTGGCAAGAGGAGCAATTGTCCGCCATGCTTTAAAATGTCGTTTTGTTTGCATTGTAGGGATTTTGAACTTGGAAGCGAGATGTTGCATGACTAAATAAGTGTGGAAAGTGGTATAAAATATATACATGTGGGAAAGGGTTGGTATGTTTTAAATGGTCTTCGCACCTCTGCAGGCCAAATCCCTTTCGGCGGTACAGTGAACGATATTCCCACATGCATAAACAACTCACTAAAAATGAACTATCGAAAACATTGTGATAAAAACAGCCATTGCTCATCATGTTTTCAAAGGTCGTTCTGCTTGCATTGTTGGGGTTTTAGGCCGTTTTCAACAGCGTGTATGCCCAATCGCCATCACAGTGCACATACTCATGTTTTCTGGGTGATTCTACCCAGCTAGGCAATAGGACTGAAAACAGTGTGGTAAGAGGCGCCATTGCTCATCATGTTTTCAACAGCATTTATATTAGATAGCCCTCACTGCTCACGCACACATGCTACCTGGGTGAATCAGCCCATCTACGCGATAGGACTGAACACAGTGTGGTATAAGGAGCCATTGCTCATGATGTTTTCAAAGGTCGTTTTGATTGCGTTGTTTGTTTTTTTAGGCCGTTTTCAACAGCATTTATGTTAAATACCCCTCACTGCTCACACACCCATGCTTCCTGGGTGAATCATCCCATCTACGCGATAGGACTGAAAACAGTGTGGTATAAGGAGCCATTGATGATCATCATGTCTTCAAAGGTCAATGTGATTGCATTGTTGGGGTTTATAGGCCGTTTTCAACAGCATTTATGTCCAATCACTCTCACAGTTCACAAACTCCTGGGACCTGGGTGAATCAACCCAGCTATGCGTTAGGACTGAAAACGGTGTGGAAAGAGGAGCCATTGCTAATCACGTTTGTTTGTATTGTTGGGTGTTTTACGCCGTTTTCAACATCATATATGTCCAATCACCCGCACTGTTCACATACGCATGCGTCCTGGGTGATTCAATCCAGCTACTCAATAGTACTGAACACACTGTGACGAAGGGAGCAATTGCCCGTCCTGCTTTCAGAGGTCGTCTTGTTTGTATTGTTGGGTGTTTAAGGCCGTTTTCAACATCATTCCAGTCATACCACCCCCGTCAGTTCACACACTCGTGATTCCTGGGTGAATCAACCCAGCTATCGCAATAGACCTGAACACATTGTGGCAAGAGGAGCAATTGTCCGCCATGCTTTAAAATGTCGTTTTGTTTGCATTGTAGGGATTTTGAACTTGGAAGCGAGATGTTGCATGACTAAATAAGTGTGGAAAGTGGTATAAAATATATACATGTGGGAAAGGGTTGGTATGTTTTAAATGGTCTTCGCACCTCTGCAGGCCAAATCCCTTTCGGCGGTACAGTGAACGATATTCCCACATGCATAAACAACTCACTAAAAATGAACTATCGAAAACATTGTGATAAAAACAGCCATTGCTCATCATGTTTTCAAAGGTCGTTCTGCTTGCATTGTTGGGGTTTTAGGCCGTTTTCAACAGCGTGTATGCCCAATCGCCATCACAGTGCACATACTCATGTTTTCTGGGTGATTCTACCCAGCTAGGCAATAGGACTGAAAACAGTGTGGTAAGAGGCGCCATTGCTCATCATGTTTTCAACAGCATTTATATTAGATAGCCCTCACTGCTCACGCACACATGCTACCTGGGTGAATCAGCCCATCTACGCGATAGGACTGAACACAGTGTGGTATAAGGAGCCATTGCTCATGATGTTTTCAAAGGTCGTTTTGATTGCGTTGTTTGTTTTTTTAGGCCGTTTTCAACAGCATTTATGTTAAATACCCCTCACTGCTCACACACCCATGCTTCCTGGGTGAATCATCCCATCTACGCGATAGGACTGAAAACAGTGTGGTATAAGGAGCCATTGATGATCATCATGTCTTCAAAGGTCAATGTGATTGCATTGTTGGGGTTTATAGGCCGTTTTCAACAGCATTTATGTCCAATCACTCTCACAGTTCACAAACTCCTGGGACCTGGGTGAATCAACCCAGCTATGCGTTAGGACTGAAAACGGTGTGGAAAGAGGAGCCATTGCTAATCACGTTTGTTTGTATTGTTGGGTGTTTTACGCCGTTTTCAACATCATATATGTCCAATCACCCGCACTGTTCACATACGCATGCGTCCTGGGTGATTCAATCCAGCTACTCAATAGTACTGAACACACTGTGACGAAGGGAGCAATTGCCCGTCCTGCTTTCAGAGGTCGTCTTGTTTGTATTGTTGGGTGTTTAAGGCCGTTTTCAACATCATTCCAGTCATACCACCCCCGTCAGTTCACACACTCGTGATTCCTGGGTGAATCAACCCAGCTATCGCAATAGACCTGAACACATTGTGGCAAGAGGAGCAATTGTCCGCCATGCTTTAAAATGTCGTTTTGTTTGCATTGTAGGGATTTTGAACTTGGAAGCGAGATGTTGCATGACTAAATAAGTGTGGAAAGTGGTATAAAATATATACATGTGGGAAAGGGTTGGTATGTTTTAAATGGTCTTCGCACCTCTGCAGGCCAAATCCCTTTCGGCGGTACAGTGAACGATATTCCCACATGCATAAACAACTCACTAAAAATGAACTATCGAAAACATTGTGATAAAAACAGCCATTGCTCATCATGTTTTCAAAGGTCGTTCTGCTTGCATTGTTGGGGTTTTAGGCCGTTTTCAACAGCGTGTATGCCCAATCGCCATCACAGTGCACATACTCATGTTTTCTGGGTGATTCTACCCAGCTAGGCAATAGGACTGAAAACAGTGTGGTAAGAGGCGCCATTGCTCATCATGTTTTCAACAGCATTTATATTAGATAGCCCTCACTGCTCACGCACACATGCTACCTGGGTGAATCAGCCCATCTACGCGATAGGACTGAACACAGTGTGGTATAAGGAGCCATTGCTCATGATGTTTTCAAAGGTCGTTTTGATTGCGTTGTTTGTTTTTTTAGGCCGTTTTCAACAGCATTTATGTTAAATACCCCTCACTGCTCACACACCCATGCTTCCTGGGTGAATCATCCCATCTACGCGATAGGACTGAAAACAGTGTGGTATAAGGAGCCATTGATGATCATCATGTCTTCAAAGGTCAATGTGATTGCATTGTTGGGGTTTATAGGCCGTTTTCAACAGCATTTATGTCCAATCACTCTCACAGTTCACAAACTCCTGGGACCTGGGTGAATCAACCCAGCTATGCGTTAGGACTGAAAACGGTGTGGAAAGAGGAGCCATTGCTAATCACGTTTGTTTGTATTGTTGGGTGTTTTACGCCGTTTTCAACATCATATATGTCCAATCACCCGCACTGTTCACATACGCATGCGTCCTGGGTGATTCAATCCAGCTACTCAATAGTACTGAACACACTGTGACGAAGGGAGCAATTGCCCGTCCTACTTTCAGAGGTCGTCTTGTTTGTATTGTTGGGTGTTTAAGGCCGTTTTCAACATCATTCCAGTCATACCACCCCCGTCAGTTCACACACTCGTGATTCCTGGGTGAATCAACCCAGCTATCGCAATAGACCTGAACACATTGTGGCAAGAGGAGCAATTGTCCGCCATGCTTTAAAATGTCGTTTTGTTTGCATTGTAGGGATTTTGAACTTGGAAGCGAGATGTTGCATGACTAAATAAGTGTGGAAAGTGGTATAAAATATATACATGTGGGAAAGGGTTGGTATGTTTTAAATGGTCTTCGCACCTCTGCAGGCCAAATCCCTTTCGGCGGTACAGTGAACGATATTCCCACATGCATAAACAACTCACTAAAAATGAACTATCGAAAACATTGTGATAAAAACAGCCATTGCTCATCATGTTTTCAAAGGTCGTTCTGCTTGCATTGTTGGGGTTTTAGGCCGTTTTCAACAGCGTGTATGCCCAATCGCCATCACAGTGCACATACTCATGTTTTCTGGGTGATTCTACCCAGCTAGGCAATAGGACTGAAAACAGTGTGGTAAGAGGCGCCATTGCTCATCATGTTTTCAACAGCATTTATATTAGATAGCCCTCACTGCTCACGCACACATGCTACCTGGGTGAATCAGCCCATCTACGCGATAGGACTGAACACAGTGTGGTATAAGGAGCCATTGCTCATGATGTTTTCAAAGGTCGTTTTGATTGCGTTGTTTGTTTTTTTAGGCCGTTTTCAACAGCATTTATGTTAAATACCCCTCACTGCTCACACACCCATGCTTCCTGGGTGAATCATCCCATCTACGCGATAGGACTGAAAACAGTGTGGTATAAGGAGCCATTGATGATCATCATGTCTTCAAAGGTCAATGTGATTGCATTGTTGGGGTTTATAGGCCGTTTTCAACAGCATTTATGTCCAATCACTCTCACAGTTCACAAACTCCTGGGACCTGGGTGAATCAACCCAGCTATGCGTTAGGACTGAAAACGGTGTGGAAAGAGGAGCCATTGCTAATCACGTTTGTTTGTATTGTTGGGTGTTTTACGCCGTTTTCAACATCATATATGTCCAATCACCCGCACTGTTCACATACGCATGCGTCCTGGGTGATTCAATCCAGCTACTCAATAGTACTGAACACACTGTGACGAAGGGAGCAATTGCCCGTCCTGCTTTCAGAGGTCGTCTTGTTTGTATTGTTGGGTGTTTAAGGCCGTTTTCAACATCATTCCAGTCATACCACCCCCGTCAGTTCACACACTCGTGATTCCTGGGTGAATCAACCCAGCTATCGCAATAGACCTGAACACATTGTGGCAAGAGGAGCAATTGTCCGCCATGCTTTAAAATGTCGTTTTGTTTGCATTGTAGGGATTTTGAACTTGGAAGCGAGATGTTGCATGACTAAATAAGTGTGGAAAGTGGTATAAAATATATACATGTGGGAAAGGGTTGGTATGTTTTAAATGGTCTTCGCACCTCTGCAGGCCAAATCCCTTTCGGCGGTACAGTGAACGATATTCCCACATGCATAAACAACTCACTAAAAATGAACTATCGAAAACATTGTGATAAAAACAGCCATTGCTCATCATGTTTTCAAAGGTCGTTCTGCTTGCATTGTTGGGGTTTTAGGCCGTTTTCAACAGCGTGTATGCCCAATCGCCATCACAGTGCACATACTCATGTTTTCTGGGTGATTCTACCCAGCTAGGCAATAGGACTGAAAACAGTGTGGTAAGAGGCGCCATTGCTCATCATGTTTTCAACAGCATTTATATTAGATAGCCCTCACTGCTCACGCACACATGCTACCTGGGTGAATCAGCCCATCTACGCGATAGGACTGAACACAGTGTGGTATAAGGAGCCATTGCTCATGATGTTTTCAAAGGTCGTTTTGATTGCGTTGTTTGTTTTTTTAGGCCGTTTTCAACAGCATTTATGTTAAATACCCCTCACTGCTCACACACCCATGCTTCCTGGGTGAATCATCCCATCTACGCGATAGGACTGAAAACAGTGTGGTATAAGGAGCCATTGATGATCATCATGTCTTCAAAGGTCAATGTGATTGCATTGTTGGGGTTTATAGGCCGTTTTCAACAGCATTTATGTCCAATCACTCTCACAGTTCACAAACTCCTGGGACCTGGGTGAATCAACCCAGCTATGCGTTAGGACTGAAAACGGTGTGGAAAGAGGAGCCATTGCTAATCACGTTTGTTTGTATTGTTGGGTGTTTTACGCCGTTTTCAACATCATATATGTCCAATCACCCGCACTGTTCACATACGCATGCGTCCTGGGTGATTCAATCCAGCTACTCAATAGTACTGAACACACTGTGACGAAGGGAGCAATTGCCCGTCCTGCTTTCAGAGGTCGTCTTGTTTGTATTGTTGGGTGTTTAAGGCCGTTTTCAACATCATTCCAGTCATACCACCCCCGTCAGTTCACACACTCGTGATTCCTGGGTGAATCAACCCAGCTATCGCAATAGACCTGAACACATTGTGGCAAGAGGAGCAATTGTCCGCCATGCTTTAAAATGTCGTTTTGTTTGCATTGTAGGGATTTTGAACTTGGAAGCGAGATGTTGCATGACTAAATAAGTGTGGAAAGTGGTATAAAATATATACATGTGGGAAAGGGTTGGTATGTTTTAAATGGTCTTCGCACCTCTGCAGGCCAAATCCCTTTCGGCGGTACAGTGAACGATATTCCCACATGCATAAACAACTCACTAAAAATGAACTATCGAAAACATTGTGATAAAAACAGCCATTGCTCATCATGTTTTCAAAGGTCGTTCTGCTTGCATTGTTGGGGTTTTAGGCCGTTTTCAACAGCGTGTATGCCCAATCGCCATCACAGTGCACATACTCATGTTTTCTGGGTGATTCTACCCAGCTAGGCAATAGGACTGAAAACAGTGTGGTAAGAGGCGCCATTGCTCATCATGTTTTCAACAGCATTTATATTAGATAGCCCTCACTGCTCACGCACACATGCTACTGGGTGAATCAGCCCATCTACGCGATAGGACTGAACACAGTGTGGTATAAGGAGCCATTGCTCATGATGTTTTCAAAGGTCGTTTTGATTGCGTTGTTTGTTTTTTTAGGCCGTTTTCAACAGCATTTATGTTAAATACCCCTCACTGCTCACACACCCATGCTTCCTGGGTGAATCATCCCATCTACGCGATAGGACTGAAAACAGTGTGGTATAAGGAGCCATTGATGATCATCATGTCTTCAAAGGTCAATGTGATTGCATTGTTGGGGTTTATAGGCCGTTTTCAACAGCATTTATGTCCAATCACTCTCACAGTTCACAAACTCCTGGGACCTGGGTGAATCAACCCAGCTATGCGTTAGGACTGAAAACGGTGTGGAAAGAGGAGCCATTGCTAATCACGTTTGTTTGTATTGTTGGGTGTTTTACGCCGTTTTCAACATCATATATGTCCAATCACCCGCACTGTTCACATACGCATGCGTCCTGGGTGATTCAATCCAGCTACTCAATAGTACTGAACACACTGTGACGAAGGGAGCAATTGCCCGTCCTGCTTTCAGAGGTCGTCTTGTTTGTATTGTTGGGTGTTTAAGGCCGTTTTCAACATCATTCCAGTCATACCACCCCCGTCAGTTCACACACTCGTGATTCCTGGGTGAATCAACCCAGCTATCGCAATAGACCTGAACACATTGTGGCAAGAGGAGCAATTGTCCGCCATGCTTTAAAATGTCGTTTTGTTTGCATTGTAGGGATTTTGAACTTGGAAGCGAGATGTTGCATGACTAAATAAGTGTGGAAAGTGGTATAAAATATATACATGTGGGAAAGGGTTGGTATGTTTTAAATGGTCTTCGCACCTCTGCAGGCCAAATCCCTTTCGGCGGTACAGTGAACGATATTCCCACATGCATAAACAACTCACTAAAAATGAACTATCGAAAACATTGTGATAAAAACAGCCATTGCTCATCATGTTTTCAAAGGTCGTTCTGCTTGCATTGTTGGGGTTTTAGGCCGTTTTCAACAGCGTGTATGCCCAATCGCCATCACAGTGCACATACTCATGTTTTCTGGGTGATTCTACCCAGCTAGGCAATAGGACTGAAAACAGTGTGGTAAGAGGCGCCATTGCTCATCATGTTTTCAACAGCATTTATATTAGATAGCCCTCACTGCTCACGCACACATGCTACCTGGGTGAATCAGCCCATCTACGCGATAGGACTGAACACAGTGTGGTATAAAGGAGCCATTGCTCATGATGTTTTCAAAGGTCGTTTTGATTGCGTTGTTTGTTTTTTTAGGCCGTTTTCAACAGCATTTATGTTAAATACCCCTCACTGCTCACACACCCATGCTTCCTGGGTGAATCATCCCATCTACGCGATAGGACTGAAAACAGTGTGGTATAAGGAGCCATTGATGATCATCATGTCTTCAAAGGTCAATGTGATTGCATTGTTGGGGTTTATAGGCCGTTTTCAACAGCATTTATGTCCAATCACTCTCACAGTTCACAAACTCCTGGGACCTGGGTGAATCAACCCAGCTATGCGTTAGGACTGAAAACGGTGTGGAAAGAGGAGCCATTGCTAATCACGTTTGTTTGTATTGTTGGGTGTTTTACGCCGTTTTCAACATCATATATGTCCAATCACCCGCACTGTTCACATACGCATGCGTCCTGGGTGATTCAATCCAGCTACTCAATAGTACTGAACACACTGTGACGAAGGGAGCAATTGCCCGTCCTGCTTTCAGAGGTCGTCTTGTTTGTATTGTTGGGTGTTTAAGGCCGTTTTCAACATCATTCCAGTCATACCACCCCCGTCAGTTCACACACTCGTGATTCCTGGGTGAATCAACCCAGCTATCGCAATAGACCTGAACACATTGTGGCAAGAGGAGCAATTGTCCGCCATGCTTTAAAATGTCGTTTTGTTTGCATTGTAGGGATTTTGAACTTGGAAGCGAGATGTTGCATGACTAAATAAGTGTGGAAAGTGGTATAAAATATATACATGTGGGAAAGGGTTGGTATGTTTTAAATGGTCTTCGCACCTCTGCAGGCCAAATCCCTTTCGGCGGTACAGTGAACGATATTCCCACATGCATAAACAACTCACTAAAAATGAACTATCGAAAACATTGTGATAAAAACAGCCATTGCTCATCATGTTTTCAAAGGTCGTTCTGCTTGCATTGTTGGGGTTTTAGGCCGTTTTCAACAGCGTGTATGCCCAATCGCCATCACAGTGCACATACTCATGTTTTCTGGGTGATTCTACCCAGCTAGGCAATAGGACTGAAAACAGTGTGGTAAGAGGCGCCATTGCTCATCATGTTTT
>JASEVX010000011.1:0-302965 GCA_031761405.1 Serripes groenlandicus
GAAAACGAATTCCGAGTGCTCGTGAAATGCAGTTGCGCGGGTGGCCCGCAGAGCACTCGGTGGTTTCAGGCTGGACGTGCGGGCTGGGAGTTTTGGAATTCCGCCTGAGACGCAGAAAACAGGTTTGTCCAACCAAAAAGCGGAACGCAATGGGGAGTGCTCGGCCCGTATAGTAGGGTGGGTGGTTGGTCTGAAAACGAATTCCGAGTGCTCGTGAAATGCAGTTGCGCGGGTGGACCGCAGAGCACTCGGTGGTTTCAGGCAGGACGTGCGGACTGGAAGTTTTGGAATTCCGCTTGAGACGCAGAAAACAGGTTTGTCCAACCAAAAAACAGTTTTGCGGGGTGGACCGCAGAGCACTCGGTGGTTTCAGGCAGGACGTGCGGGCTGGGAGTTTTGGAATTCCGCCTGAGACGCAGAAAACAGGTTTGTCCAACCAAAAAGCGGAACGCAATGGGGAGTGCTCGGCCCGTATAGTAGGGTAGGTGGTTGGTCTGAAAACGAATTCCGAGTGCTCGTGAAATGCAGTTGCGCGGGTGGACCGCAGAGCACTCGGTGGTTTCAGGCAGGACGTGCGGACTGGAAGTTTTGGAATTCCGCTTGAGACGCAGAAAACAGGTTTGTCCAACCAAAAAACAGTTGTGCGGGGTGGACCGCAGAGCACTCGGTGGTTTCAGGCAGGACGTGCGGGCTGGGAGTTTTGGAATTCCGCCTGAGACGCAGAAAACAGGTTTGTCCAACCAAAAAGCGGAACGCAATGGGGAGTGCTCGGCCCGTATAGTAGGGTAGGTGGTTGGTCTGAAAACGAATTCCGAGTGCTCGTGAAATGCAGTTGCGCGAGTGGACCGCAGAGCACTCGGTGGTTTCAGGCAGGACGTGCGGACTGGAAGTTTTGGAATTCCGCTTGAGACGCAGAAAACAGGTTTGTCCAACCAAAAAACAGTTGCGCGGGGTGGACCGCAGAGCACTCGGTGGTTTCAGGCAGGACGTGCGGGCTGGGAGTTTTGGAATTCCGCCTGAGACGCAGAAAACAGGTTTGTCCAACCAAAAAGCGGAACGCAATGGGGAGTGCTCGGCCCGTATAGTAGGGTAGGTGGTTGGTCTGAAAACGAATTCCGAGTGCTCGTGAAATGCAGTTGCGCGGGTGGACCGCAGAGCACTCGGTGGTTTCAGGCAGGACGTGCGGACTGGAAGTTTTGGAATTCCGCTTGAGACGCAGAAAACAGGTTTGTCCAACCAAAAAGCGGAACGCAATGGGGAGTGCTCGGCCCGTATAGTAGGGTAGGTGGTTGGTCTGAAAACGAATTCCGAGTGCTCGTGAAATGCAGTTGCGCGGGTGGACCGCAGAGCACTCGGTGGTTTCAGGCAGGACGTGCGGACTGGAAGTTTTGGAATTCCGCTTGAGACGCAGAAAACAGGTTTGTCCAACCAAAAAACAGTTTTGCGGGGTGGACCGCAGAGCACTCGGTGGTTTCAGGCAGGACGTGCGGGCTGGGAGTTTTGGAATTCCGCCTGAGACGCAGAAAACAGGTTTGTCCAACCAAAAAGCGGAACGCAATGGGGAGTGCTCGGCCCGTATAGTAGGGTAGGTGGTTGGTCTGAAAACGAATTCCGAGTGCTCGTGAAATGCAGTTGCGCGGGTGGACCGCAGAGCACTCGGTGGTTTCAGGCAGGACGTGCGGACTGGAAGTTTTGGAATTCCGCTTGAGACGCAGAAAACAGGTTTGTCCAACCAAAAAACAGTTGCGCGGGGTGGACCGCAGAGCACTCGGTGGTTTCAGGCAGGACGTGCGGGCTGGGAGTTTTGGAATTCCGCCTGAGACGCAGAAAACAGGTTTGTCCAACCAAAAAGCGGAACGCAATGGGGAGTGCTCGGCCCGTATAGTAGGGTAGGTGGTTGGTCTGAAAACGAATTCCGAGTGCTCGTGAAATGCAGTTGCGCGGGTGGACCGCAGAGCACTCGGTGGTTTCAGGCAGGACGTGCGGACTGGAAGTTTTGGAATTCCGCTTGAGACGCAGAAAACAGGTTTGTCCAACCAAAAAGCGGAACGCAATGGGGAGTGCTCGGCCCGTATAGTAGGGTAGGTGGTTGGTCTGAAAACGAATTCCGAGTGCTCGTGAAATGCAGTTGCGCGGGTGGACCGCAGAGCACTCGGTGGTTTCAGGCAGGACGTGCGGACTGGAAGTTTTGGAATTCCGCTTGAGACGCAGAAAACAGGTTTGTCCAACCAAAAAACAGTTTTGCGGGGTGGACCGCAGAGCACTCGGTGGTTTCAGGCAGGACGTGCGGGCTGGGAGTTTTGGAATTCCGCCTGAGACGCAGAAAACAGGTTTGTCCAACCAAAAAGCGGAACGCAATGGGGAGTGCTCGGCCCGTATAGTAGGGTAGGTGGTTGGTCTGAAAACGAATTCCGAGTGCTCGTGAAATGCAGTTGCGCGGGTGGACCGCAGAGCACTCGGTGGTTTCAGGCAGGACGTGCGGACTGGAAGTTTTGGAATTCCGCTTGAGACGCAGAAAACAGGTTTGTCCAACCAAAAAACAGTTGCGCGGGGTGGACCGCAGAGCACTCGGTGGTTTCAGGCAGGACGTGCGGGCTGGGAGTTTTGGAATTCCGCCTGAGACGCAGAAAACAGGTTTGTCCAACCAAAAAGCGGAACGCAATGGGGAGTGCTCGGCCCGTATAGTAGGGTAGGTGGTTGGTCTGAAAACGAATTCCGAGTGCTCGTGAAATGCAGTTGCGCGAGTGGACCGCAGAGCACTCGGTGGTTTCAGGCAGGACGTGCGGACTGGAAGTTTTGGAATTCCGCTTGAGACGCAGAAAACAGGTTTGTCCAACCAAAAAACAGTTTTGCGGGGTGGACCGCAGAGCACTCGGTGGTTTCAGGCAGGACGTGCGGGCTGGGAGTTTTGGAATTCCGCCTGAGACGCAGAAAACAGGTTTGTCCAACCAAAAAGCGGAACGCAATGGGGAGTGCTCGGCCCGTATAGTAGGGTAGGTGGTTGGTCTGAAAACGAATTCCGAGTGCTCGTGAAATGCAGTTGCGCGGGTGGACCGCAGAGCACTCGGTGGTTTCAGGCAGGACGTGCGGACTGGAAGTTTTGGAATTCCGCTTGAGACGCAGAAAACAGGTTTGTCCAACCAAAAAACAGTTTTGCGGGGTGGACCGCAGAGCACTCGGTGGTTTCAGGCAGGACGTGCGGGCTGGGAGTTTTGGAATTCCGCCTGAGACGCAGAAAACAGGTTTGTCCAACCAAAAAGCGGAACGCAATGGGGAGTGCTCGGCCCGTATAGTAGGGTAGGTGGTTGGTCTGAAAACGAATTCCGAGTGCTCGTGAAATGCAGTTGCGCGGGTGGACCGCAGAGCACTCGGTGGTTTCAGGCAGGACGTGCGGACTGGAAGTTTTGGAATTCCGCTTGAGACGCAGAAAACAGGTTTGTCCAACCAAAAAACAGTTTTGCGGGGTGGACCGCAGAGCACTCGGTGGTTTCAGGCAGGACGTGCGGGCTGGGAGTTTTGGAATTCCGCCTGAGACGCAGAAAACAGGTTTGTCCAACCAAAAAGCGGAACGCAATGGGGAGTGCTCGGCCCGTATAGTAGGGTAGGTGGTTGGTCTGAAAACGAATTCCGAGTGCTCGTGAAATGCAGTTGCGCGAGTGGACCGCAGAGCACTCGGTGGTTTCAGGCAGGACGTGCGGACTGGAAGTTTTGGAATTCCGCTTGAGACGCAGAAAACAGGTTTGTCCAACCAAAAAACAGTTGCGCGGGGTGGACCGCAGAGCACTCGGTGGTTTCAGGCAGGACGTGCGGGCTGGGAGTTTTGGAATTCCGCCTGAGACGCAGAAAACAGGTTTGTCCAACCAAAAAGCGGAACGCAATGGGGAGTGCTCGGCCCGTATAGTAGGGTAGGTGGTTGGTCTGAAAACGAATTCCGAGTGCTCGTGAAATGCAGTTGCGCGGGTGGACCGCAGAGCACTCGGTGGTTTCAGGCAGGACGTGCGGACTGGAAGTTTTGGAATTCCGCTTGAGACGCAGAAAACAGGTTTGTCCAACCAAAAAGCGGAACGCAATGGGGAGTGCTCGGCCCGTATAGTAGGGTAGGTGGTTGGTCTGAAAACGAATTCCGAGTGCTCGTGAAATGCAGTTGCGCGGGTGGACCGCAGAGCACTCGGTGGTTTCAGGCAGGACGTGCGGACTGGAAGTTTTGGAATTCCGCTTGAGACGCAGAAAACAGGTTTGTCCAACCAAAAAACAGTTTTGCGGGGTGGACCGCAGAGCACTCGGTGGTTTCAGGCAGGACGTGCGGGCTGGGAGTTTTGGAATTCCGCCTGAGACGCAGAAAACAGGTTTGTCCAACCAAAAAGCGGAACGCAATGGGGAGTGCTCGGCCCGTATAGTAGGGTAGGTGGTTGGTCTGAAAACGAATTCCGAGTGCTCGTGAAATGCAGTTGCGCGGGTGGACCGCAGAGCACTCGGTGGTTTCAGGCAGGACGTGCGGACTGGAAGTTTTGGAATTCCGCTTGAGACGCAGAAAACAGGTTTGTCCAACCAAAAAACAGTTGCGCGGGGTGGACCGCAGAGCACTCGGTGGTTTCAGGCAGGACGTGCGGGCTGGGAGTTTTGGAATTCCGCCTGAGACGCAGAAAACAGGTTTGTCCAACCAAAAAGCGGAACGCAATGGGGAGTGCTCGGCCCGTATAGTAGGGTAGGTGGTTGGTCTGAAAACGAATTCCGAGTGCTCGTGAAATGCAGTTGCGCGGGTGGACCGCAGAGCACTCGGTGGTTTCAGGCAGGACGTGCGGACTGGAAGTTTTGGAATTCCGCTTGAGACGCAGAAAACAGGTTTGTCCAACCAAAAAGCAGTTGTGCGGGGTGGCCCGCAGAGCACTCGGTGGTTTCAGGCTGGACGTGCGGGCTGGGAGTTTTGGAATTCAGCCTACTCCGCAGAGGAAGCCCACGATTACGCTGGACAGCGGGGTTGAGAGTGCTGGAGTCGTGCTTGCTTCGCACAACATCACCGTCAGACCGCATGCTTGCATGCGCCACCGGGAGTTTTCAGGTACCTGAAACCGAACCGGTGCTGTCTGTGTGTCATGTCAGGCCGTACATGCTAGTGTATGCTAGTGTACGCTAGTGTACGCCACCGGGAGTTTTCGGGCAACCGAAACAGGATCGGTGCAGCCTTAGCGCTCTTGTCAGACCGTACGCTCGCGTACGCTACCGGGTAGATTCTAGGTACCTGGAATCCTAACCGCTGCAGTCTGGAAAATCACTGGGGGTAGGCGCGGGCTTGGGAGTCGAATTGGCTGGATTCGTCCCTGCTTCGCTAGAAGAACAGAAAAACCCCTGTGCAGCAAGCAGTCGAACGACAAACCGCCTACCGAGCAAGGTGGTTGATCCGTGGCCGGGTTTGGGGGAATTTGCAACCCCCCCAAAGAGAGACAGACCCGCGCAAAAACACGGTTGGGAGGAGTGACCCCGTAAAATGCTGCGCAACGAGAGAGACGCCTTGGCCCTTCGGGCGTCGACCGAGTTTTGGTTGAAGAAGGTGCCGGGTGAAGCTGGGTCACCCGGTGTGCACTACTTGCCGTTCGTTGGCTGAGAAACGAATGAAAAGTCCGGCTGACGCACACGGGGTCACTCCGCCCAACTAGGTAACCATGCTTTTACATGGCTTATTACCTGGTTGGGCGGAGTGACCCCGTAAAATGCTGCCTAACGAGAGAGACGCCTTGGCCCTTCGGGCGTCGACCGAGTTTTGGTTGAAGAAGGTGCCGGGTGAAGCTGTGTCACCCGGTGTGCACTACTTGCCGCTCGTTGGCTGAGAAACGAATGAAAAGTCCGGCTGATGCTGGCTCGCTCGCTCGCTGCCCTGTGCAGCAGTCGCAGCGACAGAAACAAGAGAAAGCTCGCGGGCTTTTACGTGGCTTGTTACCTGGTTGGGAGGAGTGACCCCGTAAAATGCTGCCTAACGAGAGAGACGCCTTGGCCCTTCGGGCGTCGACCGAGTTTTGGTTGAAGAAGGTGCCGGGTGAAGCTGTGTCACCCGGTGTGCACTACTTGCCGCTCGTTGGCTGAGAAACGAATGAAAAGTCCGGCTGATGCTGGCTCGCTCGCTCGCTGCCCTGTGCAGCAGTCGCAGCGACAGAAACAAGAGAAAGCTCGCGGGCTTTTACGTGGCTTGTTACCTGGTTGGGAGGAGTGACCCCGTAAAATGCTGCCTAACGAGAGAGACGCCTTGGCCCTTCGGGCGTCGACCGAGTTTTGGTTGAAGAAGGTGCCGGGTGAAGCTGGGTCACCCGGTGTGCACTACTTGCCGCTCGTTCTAATGCAGGGTAGTTCGAGAGAATGCTTAGGCAGCGCGGACGAAACCGTGGATTTTATTTACGGGGATGGGACAATGCAACTAGTCGAGGCTGGCCGGCCGGGGCCCTCGTCCAGTCTGGGCTTTTACGTGGCTTGTTACCTGGTTGGGAGGAGTGACCCCGTAAAATGCTGCCTAACGAGAGAGACGCCTTGGCCCTTCGGGCGTCGACCGAGTTTTGGTTGAAGAAGGTGCCGGGTGAAGCTGGGTCACCCGGTGTGCACTACTTGCCGTTCGTTGGCTGAGAAACGAATGAAAAGTCCGGCTGATGCTGGCTCGCTCGCTCGCTGCCCTGTGCAGCAGTCGCAGCGACAGAAACAAGAGAAAGCTCGCGGGCTTTTACGTGGCTTGTTACCTGGTTGGGAGGAGTGACCCCGTAAAATGCTGCCTAACGAGAGAGACGCCTTGGCCCTTCGGGCGTCGACCGAGTTTTGGTTGAAGAAGGTGCCGGGTGAAGCTGTGTCACCCGGTGTGCACTACTTGCCGCTCGTTGGCTGAGAAACGAATGAAAAGTCCGGCTGATGCTGGCTCGCTCGCTCGCTGCCCTGTGCAGCAGTCGCAGCGACAGAAACAAGAGAAAGCTCGCGGGCTTTTACGTGGCTTGTTACCTGGTTGGGAGGAGTGACCCCGTAAAATGCTGCCTAACGAGAGAGACGCCTTGGCCCTTCGGGCGTCGACCGAGTTTTGGTTGAAGAAGGTGCCGGGTGAAGCTGGGTCACCCGGTGTGCACTACTTGCCGTTCGTTGGCTGAGAAACGAATGAAAAGTCCGGCTGACGCACACGGGGTCACTCCGCCCAACTAGGTAACCATGCTTTTACATGGCTTATTACCTGGTTGGGCGGAGTGACCCCGTAAAATGCTGCCTAACGAGAGAGACGCCTTGGCCCTTCGGGCGTCGACCGAGTTTTGGTTGAAGAAGGTGCCGGGTGAAGCTGTGTCACCCGGTGTGCACTACTTGCCGCTCGTTGGCTGAGAAACGAATGAAAAGTCCGGCTGATGCTGGCTCGCTCGCTCGCTGCCCTGTGCAGCAGTCGCAGCGACAGAAACAAGAGAAAGCTCGCGGGCTTTTACGTGGCTTGTTACCTGGTTGGGAGGAGTGACCCCGTAAAATGCTGCCTAACGAGAGAGACGCCTTGGCCCTTCGGGCGTCGACCGAGTTTTGGTTGAAGAAGGTGCCGGGTGAAGCTGTGTCACCCGGTGTGCACTACTTGCCGCTCGTTGGCTGAGAAACGAATGAAAAGTCCGGCTGATGCTGGCTCGCTCGCTCGCTGCCCTGTGCAGCAGTCGCAGCGACAGAAACAAGAGAAAGCTCGCGGGCTTTTACGTGGCTTGTTACCTGGTTGGGAGGAGTGACCCCGCAAAATGCTGCCTAACGAGAGAGACGCCTTGGCCCTTCGGGCGTCGACCGAGTTTTGGTTGAAGAAGGTGCCGGGTGAAGCTGGGTCACCCGGTGTGCACTACTTGCCGCTCGTTCTAATGCAGGGTAGTTCGAGAGAATGCTTAGGCAGCGCGGACGAAACCGTGGATTTTATTTACGGGGATGGGACAATGCAACTAGTCGAGGCTGGCCGGCCGGGGCCCTCGTCCAGTCTGTCCCGCGTTTGCTGCCGTCTTTCATTCAATTTACCAGAATATACGCGGCTTTCTTCTGTCACGGAAGAAGCCGCGTACAGGTGTGTGTGCTGGAAAACTCTCCCCCGAATTAGGGGGTTTTGTTGGAAGGCCGCGCACCTCATCAAACACGCATGACGCTGCCTGGAAGGGAAACCAGACACTTTAAATAAGTAAAAAACTCCCAGACACATTGTGACTACTCTGTGCGGTGGATCACTCGTGTCTATGAAGATGAAGTTGTGTGTCAATTACAGGACCACACTGAAAGGGTTCGCTGTAGTGGCTCTAGTAACGGCGAGTGAAGTAGGAATGGCAGGCTGTGTGTCGATGAAGAGCCTCTAGTCGATAGAACGATGTAGGTAAGGGAAGGATTGGCTCTAAAAACGAGGCTGGACGGGCTAGGGTGCGAAGCGCATGAATGTATTAACGTGATTCCGACCGTCGCTATCTACTATCTAGCGAAATCACAGGCAAGGAAACAGGCTTTTTGATCCTTCGATCTCGGCAATTCTTTTTGATCCTTCGATCTCGGCAATTCCTATCATTGTGAAGCAGAACCGCACATACTGTCGTTCGAAGGCAACGATAAGGTCTCGTTTTAAGGGGGCAGGCGTCCGGCCCGGCTTAACCGCCGTGCCCGTTCGCGTCCCCGGCGGACCGTGGTCAGGCCACAGCAACTAGCCTCCTTCGCCACGGCGATTCCATTCCGTGGCGCTTGGCTTGCGGTGTTAGATCACTTGTAGACGGCTTAGCTTTCTTGGGTCGGGGTGTCGTAAATAGTAGAGCAGCCACCACACTGCGATCTATTGAGACTTAGCCCTCGACACCGAGATTTGTCCGCTTAAGACGGACATATTCCCGGTAATACGAGAAAGTCACCTGTCCTTTCCCCCTTGCGGGAACGTTCCGGACTGACCGTCTGCCTGTTTGTGGCCGGGTTTGGGGGACTTGCGACCCCCCGGAGAGAGAGAGAGACAGACCGGCACAGACGGTTGGGAGTAGTGACCCCATAAAATGCTGCGCAACGAGTTACGCCTTCGGCGTGGTTGACGAAGGGTCCGGGTGAAGCTGAGTCACCCGGTGTGCTCGGGTATCCCATCGTGGAACAAAACTGGGGGTAGGGCGGGCTTGGGAGTCGAATTGGCTGGATTCGTTCCCTGCTTCGCTAGAACAAACCCCCCCCCCCGTGTAGCAATCAAAGGACAACCGTCTACCGAGCAAGATGGTTGACCCGTGGTCGGGTTTGGGGGGACTCTTAATCCCCCCAAAGAGAGACAGACTCGAACACACGGTTGGGAATAGTGACCCCGTAAAATGCTGCTCAACGAGAGACGTTTTTGGCCCTTCGGCGTGGTTGAAGAAGGCTCCGGGTGAAGCTGAGTCACCCGGTGTGCTCGGGTATTCCATCGCGGACACTCGGGAGCCGTATATATCTTGGTAAAGGCAACACGATAGCCCCACATGTAGCGAACCTGCCTCTGCGTGGTTCCTGCTACGGCGGCTGATACGAAAGGCGCACCCGACGTTTCCCGCATGACGGGACGGTGGGAGGAGGGAAATATACCATTGGATGGTGTCGCGGTGTCGCTCTCGGTCTCGAGCGACTTTGGTCGGCGAGAGAAGCGAAAAGAAAGGTACGAACGTCTGACTCGGACCTGTGCTTTCCGGGCCTATGAACAGATGGGCTCGGAGACGCGAGAGAAATTGAGACAAAAAACCCTGCTTGTTCGCGCTGCGCATAGGGCAACCCCCTGCAGAGAGTGGCAAGCTGGGTTCACGCTCTTTTCTTCCCTTCCGCTCGTCGCGCCAGCTGTGTGGTGGCGTCGTCGGATCAGCGAAGAAGGAGCGCGCGGTGGCTGAGAGAGTGGCTGAGCACCACCGCTCGTTGGCTGAGAAACGAATGAAAAGTCCGGCTGACGCACACACACGAGAGTGGAGAGAGGTGGTGTGCTGCTGATGCCGGCTCGCTCGCTGCTGCAGCAGTCGCAGCGAAAGAAACAAGAGAAAGCTCTCGGGCTTTTACATGGCTTGTTACCTGGTTGATCCTGCCAGTAATTATATGCTTGTCTTAAACATTAAGCCTTGCAAGTGTAAGTACGGCCCTTCCATTGTGGGGGCGAGACTGCGGACGGCTCATTAAATCAGTTATGATTCCCAGGAGCCAGCGAAATCTACTTGGATAACTGTGGCAATTCTAGAGCTAATACATGCTACTGAAACTTCGCCGCTGCCTCCCTCGTGGAGGCGACAGCAGGAGTGCACTTGTTAGCCTCAAACCAATCCGGCCGTCACGGGTGTTCGTCTGCCTTTTGGGCAGTAGCGGCCATGTGGTGCGTCGGTACCTTTGGGTGAATTCTGGACAACTTTGCCGATCGCACGGCCTTCGTGCCGGCGACATTTCTTTCAAGTGTCTGACCTATCACACTAGATGGTTTGCGCTCTGCGCACCATGGTGACAACGGGTGACGGGGAATCAGGGTTCGATTCCGGAGAGGGAGCATGAGAAACGGCTGCCACATCCAGGGAAGGCAGCAGGCACGCAACTTACCCAATGCCGAAACGGCGAGGTAGTGAGGAAAAATGACAATACGGGACCCTCTTTACGAGTTCCCGCAATTGAAATGAGTACATTCCAGATCCTTTAACGAGGATCAATTGGAGGGCAATTCCAGCTCCAATCCCTAACCCAATAGCGTATGTCAAAGTTGTTGCGGTTGAAAAGCTCGTAGTTGGATCTCGATGCTGGGCTGGCGGTGCGCCCGTTGTGGCGTGTCTACTGCCAGTGCCGGCGATAAAAAGAGGCCGGCAGATATATTCCCTTGGCGCTCTTGACTGAGTGGCTTGGGTAGCCGGAACGTTTACTGTGAAAAAATTAGAGTGCTACGTGCCCGAATACTGGTGCATGGAATAATAGAGAAGGACCTCAGCGCCACGTTTGTTGGTTTACGGTGCTCGAGGTAATGATTGAGAGGGACTGCCGGGGGCCTACGTACTGCGGCGCGAGAGGTGAAATTCTGTGACCGTCGCTGGACGAACGAACGCGAAAGCATTTGCCAAGAATGTTTTCCTTAATCAAGAACGAAAGTCAGAGGTTCGAAGACGATCAGATACCGTCGTAGTTCTGACCGTAAACTATGCCAACTGACCCTCCGCCGTTGGTTGCTTTATTGACTGGGCGAGGAGCCCCCGGGAAACCAAAGTCTTTGGGTTCCGGGGGGAGTACGGTTGCAAGGCTGAAACTTAAGGAATTGTACGGGAGGGCTAGGGTTACCCTAGCCTGTGGCATTATTTTACTCAAACACTACTTTACGGCTCGTTCTAATGCAGGGTAGTTCGAGAGAATGCTTAGGCAGCGCGGACGAAACCGTGGATTTTATTTACGGGGAAGGGACAAGGCAACATGACGAGAGGCGCCCTCGTCGTCGAGTCTGTCCCGCGTTTGCTGCCGTCTTTCATTCAATTTACCAGAATACAGGTGTGTGTGCCCGAAAACTCTCCCCCGAGACCTACCTCCCCCTCGGGAGCATGGGAATTAGGGGTTTTTGTTAGAAGGCCGCGCACCTCATCAAAAACACGCATGACGCTGCCTGGAAGGGAAACCAGACACTTTAAATAAGTAAAAAACTCCCAGACACATTGCGACTACTCTGTGCGGTGGATCACTTGGCTCGTGTGTCGATGAAGAGAAGTGGTGTGAAATTGCACGACCACACTGAAAGCGTGACTCTAGTAACATGCTGGCTTATAGTAACGGCGAGTGAAGAAGCGGGCGTAGCACAGCGTCGTGGCACTGAACAATGATGTTATGTGGGACAGGTTAGTTTTCCCCTACTGTTGACCTAGAAGAAGAGAGAAACTCGGTAATTTGATTCGAAAGATGGTAGTCTTGCTCGGTACGATAACGGCGAGTGAAGAATTTGCAGGACCACCCTGAAACCATGAAAGCGTTCGGCACTTCGGGGGAAACCGCGGCGCTGTAAAGGCGCTGCATGGAACCCGTAGGATCTCGGAAGACGGCTGCGCGATGTGCTCGTATCATTCCAAGTAGGGCCGCCTAACAGCGGTTCAAAAGGTTTGCACTACGCAGCTCCCCTCGCCCGCCCGATTCGAGTGTCAGCGTGGGATTGGCATGCGGTGTGTCGATGTAGAGCGGTAATGTTATTTGCAGCATCACACTGAATCGTGACTGTAGTAACACGCTGGAGAGGGTTCATTAAAAGGCTAAGGGGGTGAGCAAAAAAAGTGTTCCACTCCATTGTGAGTGTTCCACTCCATTGCTCGAACGCGGCCTTCGGCCGCGTTCCCCCCCCCCCCGCACCTGGGAACTTGGAGAAAAAAAAAACGGGAAAAAAAAAGACCCCCTTCAGAGTGTTCGGCCGCGCGGCCGAACACTCTGAAGGGGGTCTTTTTTTTTCCCGTTTTTTTTTTCTCCAAGTTCCCAGGTGCGGGGGGTGAATGCAAATCGCCCAGACAGAGGGTCTGTCGTTCTCACAGCGCGGATAGACGGCGGGAGTAACAGCCACTCTCTTCGGGCAGGCACGCACATTTCCCCCTGATATACGCAGGGTGCTGCCTACAAACTCGAGGCGTAACGGGAAAAAAAAAGACCCCCTTCAGAGTCACTCTGAAGGGGGTCTTTTTTTTTCCCGTTTTTTTTTTCTCCAAGTTCCCAGGTGCGGGAGTGAATGCAAATCGCCCAGACAGAGGGTCTGTCGTTCTCACAGCGCGGATAGACGGCGGGAGTAACAGCCACTCTCTTCGGGCAGGCACGCACATTTCCCCCTGATATACGCAGGGTGCTGCCTACAAACTCGAGGCGTAACGGGAAAAAAAAAGACCCCCTTCAGAGTCACTCTGAAGGGGGTCTTTTTTTTTCCCGTTTTTTTTTTCTCCAAGTTCCCAGGTGCGGGAGTGAATGCAAATCGCCCAGACAGAGGGTCTGTCGTTCTCACAGCGCGGATAGACGGCGGGAGTAACAGCCACTCTCTTCGGGCAGGCACGCACATTTCCCCCTGACATACGCAGGGTGCTGCCTACAAACTCGAGGCGTAACGGGAAAAAAAAAGACCCCCTTCAGAGTCACTCTGAAGGGGGTCTTTTTTTTTCCCGTTTTTTTTCTCCAAGTTCCCAGGTGGGGGGGTGAATGCAAATCGCCCAGACAGAGGGTCTGTCTTATAGCCGCTACGGGCCCAGCACACATTTTCCCACAGCCATACGCAGGGTGCTGCCTACAGACTCGAGGCGAGCACTTCCCCGTCAGCAGCGCGGGTAGACGGCGGGAGTAACGGCGGCCACTCTCTTCGGGCAGGCTCGCAGGGGGACTGCCTTATAGCCGCATACGCGGAGTGCTGCCTACAGACTCGAGGGGAGCACTTCCCCGTCAGCGCGGATAGACGGCGGGAGTAACGGCCACTCTCTTCGGGCAGGCACGCATGGCGGACTGCCTTATAGCCGCTGCGGGCCCAGCGCACATTTCCCCCCAGCCATACGCAGAGTGCTGCCTACAGACTCGAGGGGAGCACTTCCCCGTCAGCGCGGATAGACGGCGGGAGTAACGGCCACACTGTTCGGGCAGGCACGCAGGGGGACTGCCTTATAGCCGCTGCGGGCCCGGCGCACATTTCCCCCAGCCATACGCAGAGTGCTGCCTACAGACTCGAGGCGAGCACTTCCCCGTCAGCGGCGCGGATAGACGGCGGGAGTGACAGCCACTCTCTTCGGCCAGGCGCGTGGGGGACTGCCGTGTAGCCCCAGCGCACATTTCCCCCAGCCATACGCAGAGTGCTGCCTACAGACTCGAGGCGAACACTTCCCCGTCAGCAGCGCGGATGGACGCCGGGAGTAACAGCCACTCTCTTCGGGCAGGCTCGCAGGGGGACTGCCTTATAGCCGCATGCGCGGAGTTCTGCCTACAGACTCGAGGGGAGCACTTCCCCGTCAGCGCGGATAGACGGCGGGAGTAACGGCCACTCTCTTCGGGCAGGCACGCAGGGGACAGCCGTATAGCCCCAGCCATACGCAGAGTGCTGCCTACAGACTCGAGGCGAGCACTTCCCCGCCAGCAGCGCGGATAGACGGCGGGAGTAACAGCCACTCTCTTCGGGCAGGCACGCGGGGGGGACAGCCGTATAGCCCCAGCGCACATTTCCCCCAGCCATACGCAAGAGTGCTGCCTACAGACTCGGGGCGAGCACTTCCCCGTCAGCGCGGACAGACGGCGGATGTAACGGCCACTCTCTTCGGGCAGGCACGCGGGGGACTGCCTTATAGCCCCAAGCGCACATTTCCCCCCAGCCATACGCAGACTGCTTGCTTAAATACTCGAGGGGAGCACTTCCCCGTCAGCGCGGATAGACGGCGGGAGTAACCGGCCACTCTCTTCGGGCAGGCACGCAGGGGGACTGCCTTATAGCCGCTTCGGGCCCAGCGCACATTTCTCCCCAGCCATACGCAGAGTGCTCGCTTAAAGACTCGAGGGGAGCACTTCCCCGTCAGCGCGGATAGACGGCGGGAGTAACCGGCCACTCTCTTCGGGCAGGCACGCAGGGGGACTGCCTTATAGCCGCTTCGGGCCCAGCGCACATTTCTCCCCCAGCCATACGCAGAGTGCTTGCTTAAAGACTCGAGGGGAGCACTTCCCCGTCAGCGCGGAGAGACGGCGGGAGTAACCGGCCACTCTCTTCGGGCAGGCACGCAGGGGGACTGCCTTATAGCCGCTTCGGGCCCAGCGCACATTTCTCCCCAGCCATACGCAGACTGCTTGCTTAAAGACTCGAGGGGAGCACTTCCCCGTCAGCGCGGATAGACGGCGGGAGTAACAGCCGATCTCTTCGGGCAGGCACGCAGGGGTCTGCCGTATAGCCCCAGCGCACATTTCCCCCAGCCATACGCAGAGTGCTGCCTACAGACTCGAGGCGAGCACCTCCCCGTCAGCAGCGCGGGTAGACGGCGGGAGTAACGGCCACTCTCTTCGGGCAGGCACGCGGGGGACAGCCGTATAGCCCCAGCGCACATTTCCCCCAGCCATACGCAAGAGTGCTGCCTACAGACTCGGGGCGAGCACTTCCCCGTCAGCGCGGACAGACGGCGGATGTAACAGCCACTCTCTTCGGGCAGGCACGCGGGGGACTGCCTTATAGCCCCAAGCGCACATTTCCCCCCAGCCATACGCAGACTGCTGCCTACAGACTCGAGGCGAGCAGTTCGCCGTCAGCGCTGGTAACCGTCGGGACTGGTGTACAGCGACTCTAGGTCCCGGCGCGCCCATTTCCCCCAGCCATAATCAGAGGGCTGCCTGGACACGCGAGCGCGGGTAAACGGCGGGAGTAACATCCACTCCCTTAAGGTAGGGACGCAGGACTGCCATCTAGCGACTTCGGTCCCAGCTCACATTTCGCCCCAGCCATACGCAGACTGCTCGCTTAAAGACTCGAGGGGAGCACTTCCCCGTCAGCGCGGATAGACGGCGGGAGTAACCGGCCACTCTCTTCGGGCAGGCACGCATGGGGACTGCCTTATAGCCGCCTCGGGCCCAGCGCACATTTCTCCCCAGCCATACGCAGAGTGCTTGCTTAAAGACTCGAGGGGAGCACTTCCCCGTCAGCGCGGATAGACGGCGGGAGTAACCGGCCACTCTCTTCGGGCAGGCACGCAGGGGGACTGCCTTATAGCCGCTTCGGGCCCAGCGCACATTTCTCCCCAGCCATACGCAGAGTGCTTGCTTAAAGACTCGAGGGGAGCACTTCCCCGTCAGCGCGGAGAGTCGGCGGGAGTAACCGGCCACTCTCTTCGGGCAGGCACGCAGGGGGACTGCCTTATAGCCGCTTCGGGCCCAGCGCACATTTCTCCCCCAGCCATACGCAGACTGCTTGCTTAAAGACTCGAGGGGAGCACTTCCCCGTCAGCGCGGATAGACGGCGGGAGTAACCGGCCACTCTCTTCGGGCAGGCACGCAGGGGGACTGCCTTATAGCCGCTTCGGGCCCAGCGCACATTTCTCCCCAGCCATACGCAGAGTGCTTGCTTAAAGACTCGAGGGGAGCACTTCCCCGTCAGCGCGGATAGACGGCGGGAGTAACCGGCCACTCTCTTCGGGCAGGCACGCAGGCGGGACTGCCTTATAGCCGCTTCGGGCCCAGCGCACATTTCTCCCCCAGCCATACGCAGAGTGCTTGCTTAAAGACTCGAGGGGAGCACTTCCCCGTCAGCGCGGATAGACGGCGGGAGTAACGGCCACAATGTGAATCACATTGAACGTTTTCTTGCAATGTTAGCATTTCAGACAGTGCTTCCCTTATGTTTGAAAATAAAAGTCAAGCCCACGGTATTATGCATAATTTATGTATATTTCCTCAATATCCAACACTCAACCCTTTAATAAAACAGGCACGCAGGGGGACTGCCTTATAGCCGCATACGCGGAGTGCTGCCTACAGACTCGAGGGGAGCACTTCCCCGTCAGCGCGGATAGACGGCGGGAGTAACGGCCACTCTCTTCGGGCAGGCACGCATGGCGGACTGCCTTATAGCCGCTGCGGGCCCAGCGCACATTTCCCCCCAGCCATACGCAGAGTGCTGCCTACAGACTCGAGGGGAGCACTTCCCCGTCAGCGCGGATAGACGGCGGGAGTAACGGCCACACTGTTCGGGCAGGCACGCATGGGGGACTGCCTTATAGCCGCTGCGGGCCCAGCGCACATTTCCCCCAGCCATACGCAGAGTGCTGCCTACAGACTCGAGGCGAGCACTTCCCCGTCAGCGGCGCGGATAGACGGCGGGAGTGACAGCCACTCTCTTCGGGCAGGCGCGCGGGGGACTGCCGTATAGCCCCAGCGCACATTTCCCCCAGCCATACGCAGAGTGCTGCCTACAGACCCGAGGCGAACACTTCCCCGTCAGCAGCGCGGATGGACGGCGGGAGTAACGGCCACTCTCTTCGGGCAGGCTCGCAGGGGGACTGCCTTATAGCCGCATACGCGGAGTGCTGCCTACAGACTCGAGGCGAGCACTTCCCCGTCAGCAGCGCGGATGGACGGCGGGAGTAACGGCCACTCTCTTCGGGCAGGCACGCAGGGGGACTGCCTTATAGCCGCTACGGGCCCAGCGCACATTTCCCCCCAGCCATACGCAGAGTGCTGCCTTGCCGACAGACTCGGGGCGAGCACTTCCCCGTCAGCGCGGACAGACGGCGGATGTAACGGCCACTCTCTTCGGGCAGGCACGCAGGGGACTGCCTTATAGCCGCTGCGGGCCCAGCGCACATTTTCCCCCAGCCATTCGCAGAGTGCTGTCTTAGACGAGAGGCGAGGTTTTTACCTGGGTTTTTTGAAATTTTTGACCTTCACCTTTGACCTAGGCCTTAATCCCGACAATCCGCATCAGCACTCGGACAGTCCTTTGTCTGTGCAAAATTTCGAGTCAATCGGAGACACTTTTTTGTTTGGCCCGAAAAATCCGTAAGCCTAACCCCTTACGACTTTTTTAGGTAAAAAAAAAAAGTGTCTCCGATTATCCCGAAAATTGGCACGGATCAAGAACTGTCCGAGTGCAGATGCGGATTGTCGGGATTAAGGCCTAGGTTAAAGGTCAAGGTCAAAATTTTCAAAAACCCACGTAAACACCTAGGACTGAGTGCCCTGTCGCGATTTCGGCCCCAGCCATACGCGAAGTGCGAGCACTTCCCCGTCAGCAGCGCGGATAGACGGCGGGAGTAACGGCCACTCTCTTCGGGCAGGCACGCAGGGGACTGCCGTATAGCCCCAGCGCGCATTTCCCCCAGCCATAGGCAAGAGTGCTGCCTACAGACGCGAGGCGAGCACTTCCCCGTCAGCAGCGCGGATAGACGGCGGGAGTGACAGCCACTCTCCTCGGGCAGGCACGCAGGGGGACTGCCTTAAAGCCGCTACGGGCCCAGCGCACATTTCAACAGCCACTTTCTTGCATTCAGTGCTTCGGCATTTATGGAGGTCATTATGGCCTAGTACGATAACTATGCATTTCCTCTCTCCGCGACATTCACGCAAAAACCGAGCAACGTCATGGTCCGCGATAGCTGTTCTGGCCTCACGACCATGAATAGCAAAAGTGTATGACTTGAAAGTCATCCTCTCAGCATTTTGGTCTCCGAATACTAGCATGTTTCTGTTTCAAGTAACTGGATAGCGAATGATGATCCTTGATTTCCCGAATTCCCCTATAAGGTCATGCAGCTAGGAATACTCGCTAGAATTCACACGTGTCCAGACACCTGTCTACTGACTGGCTGGCTGGCTGGCTGTCTGTCTGTCTGTCTATGTCAGGTGTCAACATACTCAATGCATGTCGCTTTCACACGTGTCCAGACACCTGTCTACTGACTGGCTGGCTGTCTGTCTGTCTATGTCAGGTGTCAACATACTCAATGCATGTCGCTTTCACACGTGTCCAGACACCTGTCTACTGTCTGGCTGGCACGAGTAGTGTCGATAATCCGTAATGACTACTCAATGTATGTCGCTATATACCCATTGGGCAATGTCATCTATGTCACAATCGGCTGAATATCTTTAGCAGAAACATGAATTTGATATATGGAGACTCTCACGTCCGTCGATTGCAGTTAAGAGGATTCCTGAAATTGTTTAAAGGCGGCAGAAAGGCCAGGAGCTGTACGGAAGACACGGACTGGCCAGAGATGATGAAACGGGTCACGACGGCAGAGAACATTGTCATCGTCCTAGGATCCAACGATGTTGAATGTACTGCACATGGCGAACGTATTATTGAAAGCCTACAGAACGTTTGTAATAAGATACGTGCAGTTAGTCCGACTGTCCGAATCTTTGTGACAGATTTCTGGCGCAGGTCGAGTTACAGTGCGGGACAGATAGATATCAGACTCCGTGTTAACAGCTTGCTAACCAAAACCAAGGCTGAAATCCTCCGAGTAGCGAAGCTCATCCGGCCTAACCATTTAGGGAAGGATGGGGTACATTTGAATGGCAGCGGCAATGATGTATTACGCAAAGCCATACTTGATGCAGTCCCCAACAGTCGGAACGAGCCGAGAACTCGCAGGAAAACGATTCCTCGTAATGTCGCCGATAGGAAAGACAGTCTGACATGATCGTAAGGAGCGGCGTGCCATCGCCGGTCTGACACTGATTCTATATGTTAAAATTATATTTGAACTTAAAAAGGAATTGTAGTTTTCATTCTATATTCTTCAAATGATTAAAATCCGTGACCTACTTCGGTAGAAAAAACCACAACGACAAACCGCTCAACCAACACATCAATTTCCACGTAATGATCGAGCGTATTGTTGTTGACACATTCTGATTTTCAGTCCGAATAGTAGGCCGGGGTTATTTTCTAAGGCTAAACCTTATATCTAGTACCTACTTCAGCTAGAGCGTTGACACACACACACACGGGCTTGTTCATCTGCCAGACACGGTCTCTCTCCGTCGCCAGGGAAGAGTCGAGGCTTCATATGACGGAAATTCGATGAAAATAAGGATTCCAAATTGTGACCTACTTCTGTAAAATTTAAAATAGAAATCTAAAAATAGAAATATACGCTTAACTAACACGTCAGTAAAGAATTGTAGTAGAGGTCATCTCTACACCAACGATTTCCGTTTTACTTACTTCATAGAAGTGGTTGACTACAACGCCTCCCGTATTAATTATTAATCATGACTTAATTACGTGTGTTTGCCAACAAACATCATATATTCCCTTTTTACTTTTTTCTCTCTCAAGAATTGCATTTTCATATTGATTTACATTCTATATGTTAAACCTATATTCTAACTTAACGAGGTATTGTAGTTTTTCATTTTAAATTGTTGGTGATTTTTAGGTTTTCCGCCAAAATGCCTATATATGTGCCTTTGGTGAAATTGGTCATTTCTATATGTTAAAGTTATATTTCAACTATTTAATTATTTTTTAATTATTACTTAATTACGTGTGTTTGCCAACAAACATCATATATTCCCTTTTTACTTTTTTCTCTCTCAAGAATTGCATTTTCGAATTGATTTACATTCTATATGTTCGAACATATATTAGAACTTAAGAAGGAATTGTCGTTTTCATTTTAACTTGTTGGTGATTTTTAGGTTTTCCGCCCAAATGCCTATATGTTTGCCTTTGGTGAAATTGGTCAGTTCTCTATGTTAAAGTTATATTTGAACTATTTAATTATTTTATAATTATTACTTAATTATTACTTAATTACGTGTGTTTGCCAACAAACATCATATATTCCCTTTTTACTTGTTTTCTCTCAAGAATTACATTTTCGAATTGATTTACATTCTATATGTTCAAACATATATTAGAACTTAAGAAGGAATTGTAGTTTTCATTTTATATTCTTCAAATGATTGAAATCCGTGACCTACTTCGGTAGAAAAAACATCAACGACAAACCGCTCAACCAACACATATATTTCCACGTGATGATTGAGCGTATTGTTGTTGTTGTTGTTGTTGACACATTCTGATTTTCAGTCCGAATAGTACGCAGGGGTTATTTTCTAAGGCTAAACCGTATATCTAGTACCTACTTCAGCTAGAGCGTTGACACACACGGGGTTGTCCATCCGCCAGACACTGCCTCTGTCCCGGCTCCAGGTTAACAGTCGAGGCTTCATATGAAGGAAATTAGATGAAAATAAGGATTCCAAATTGTGACCTGCTTCTGTAAAATTAAAAATAGAAATCTAAAAATAGAAATATACGCTTAACTAACACGTCAGTAAAAAATTGTAGTAGAGGTCATCTCTACACCTACGCTTTCCGTTTTACTTACTTCATAGAAGTGGTTGACTACAATGTCACAGTTTCGAAACCGATATCACTGCCCCGTGTGCGGCAGTGCTGTTGTGCGGTTGACGCAGCATATAGTCAGTCAGCACGCTCGACTTCTGGGCAGCGAGTACCGCTGCCGTCTCTTTGCAAACCATCGCAGGTTGGACGGGAAGGAAAGAACCGACAGAGGGCGATTGTATAGAGTCTGTCCGGTACCGATGTGTGCAGCGATCACTGCTAATATCCCGGTCCATCTCAGAACGGCTCACAGTTTCAGTACGCCTTCCAGTCTAACGGATTCGAGTAGAGCACAGCGCGTTTCTCATTTAGATTGGTCAATCCCAGTTGAACCTGATTGTGAAGAACGGTCCGAGGCAAGTTCGCGAGTTCGCGATCCATCACAGCACGGTTCCGAAACCGGCCCTGAGCATCCAGAGACATCGCCCGTGAATTCGTCCATCGGCTCTCCCTCGTCCGTGTCTGATGCGGCAATCCGTCGCCCTTCTCCAGACGTACCACCTACAAAGGAGCAAAGACCAGTGTCTCCCCATCAGAAGACCGTGTTTGAAGGGCCGAGGGGTGTGTCCTCCATTACCAACGAATGGAGACACCACATGATTACAGAACGGGGCGGCTCGACAAAGCCCGAGCGGGCTTTAGAATACGCCCGGGCGGTGGATAGATATTTACAGTTCCACGATTTGTCCGAGTCCCCGGCCGCTGCCGCTAGTTTAGATCGGATTGACATGTTCGTAGCTAACAGAAGGAGCATCGGCTGTAGCACGAGTGCTGCATGGAAGGCGAGTCTGTTAGGCTATCTGGCGAAGTTCTTTAAGTTCTTAGCTCTGTCGCATATAGGCAAAATGGAGGCAACAGTGTTACGTGATTTCTTGGCGTCCATCGTGGGAACTCGGACCTCTGTTCAGAGACGACGCAGGACCGACAGAGTGGAAAAGGCCTCGAGGGAACGCACCTCGGTTATGGCTCCAGACATGGAGCTGCTGTTGAATAGTACCTGTGTCCAGTCGTGCATCACCAGACTGAGTGAGTGCACGGACACGAGTACGTATTCCAACGTCCGAGGGATCATCGCCTGCATGATAGTAAGGAGCGGAGCTAGGCCGAGTGCCATCGCCGGTCTGACACTGACGGAGGTTGCGTCGCCCAGTTACCAAACCGAGGGTGGTGTGGGCTATGCTGTGCTCTCGGTCACCGATCACAAAACGGCGCAGTTAGGGCCTTTTAATTTGGTCTTAACTCTACCCGAGTACCGTTCTCTGAGAAAGGTAAGAGAATTTCTCCTGAGGTCATTTCGGGGAATCACACACCCATTTGTTTCTCTTCCTGTTGACGGATCGAGTGAAGGGGGCAAACCCTACAACTCTGCCAGAATAGGGAAAGTTTTTGGCAGAGTGTGGGCCGAATCGGGTTGTCAGGCAAAGTACGGAACATACAATGCCACGATGAATCGGAAACGGATAGCAACACAGATGGCGACAGACCATCCTCAGCTTCGAGAGCAGACCGCCCGCCAGCTACGACATTCAGCGACCACAGAAGCGATATATTACGACTTGGGCGACGCGCCCCGGGGTGCTGCACGAATTGCATCGTTGACGAAACGGAAAAAAGCGTCGGAAACACCTGCGCCACCGTCAACGGAGGTTGACCAAACAGTGTCAGTCCAGGCGACATCCAAGACAAGAAGCTGTTCATTGCCGCCACGGTTCTCCGGCAGCAATATGGAACCTTTTGAACGGGCCTCTAGCGAGCCGATGCGATTAGTCGACTATTGTTTAGCTCCAGTCACTGGAACCTCGTGTCCTACAGCAGCCTGCGTCGAGACCACAGACTTCGATCCCGTAACCACGGGACCGGTGGCCGGAACTTCGTGTCCAACTTCCGCATGGGTCGAGACCCAAGATTTCTCGCAAGTTCCAACTGGCGTTAACCACCACCACCAGCAGAGACCATCAGTCATTTTCGAAAGCGTCTCGACGGTTATGCGTGGCGGTGTGCCGTTTCAACGGCGCAAATGGACGGAAGATTCCAATAGGAGATTTGCTTCGGACTGGGCTGTAGAAATAGTCTTATGCGAGGCAACCGGCAAGAAAGCTAGTCTCGTCGTCATAAAGCGTAAACTGGAACAGCTCGACCTTCAAAATCAATGGTCAGACCTGTCCCCTGCTAATATCAGGGACAAGATCGTAACGGAAGTGAAACGAAGGACAAAGAAGGACAGCAATAAGGTAAGTGTATAATTAATAAGGTAAGTGTCTTTTATGATTTCTTTGTTTATTGCGTTTATGTGTGGACAGGGTAAGTGTGTGTATATGAGGATAACAATGAAACCAAGAAGCTTCAGATGGCAAGACTATCGAATGCTAAAGATTATCGGAAAAGGTTTAAGAAATCATCGGTCAGAAATGATAAGTCGACCCTTGAAGCGTTTTGCGCGTTTGTGTGTGTGTTATATTCCGTGGATTAATCAGTGCTTTTACTATTGTGTTTGTGTGTGCTTCCAGCAAGGCTTCCCCGCGGAATGCAACCCTGGCATGTCAGCAAGGTTTTTCTTATGAAAAGCAACCCTGATAGGTGGACCATGATTTAGAGCGCCTCCTCGTGGTGTGGTCTGGATATATCATTGCCCTTGCAATGTGAACCAAACGCTCTAGTCGCGACGTAGATAATGTTAAATGTTAAATTTGGTAATATCCCTTGGACGTGCCTCTGTAGAACAGTGTGTCCTTGACAGGACTAACCTCGCGACTTCCTGTAGAAGCGAAGCGAGCACTTCGCCGTCAAGCGCGGGTAAAGCACACACTGTTCTACAGACGCCCGGCCAAGGGATATTACCAAAATTGAACACAGAGTGCTGCCAAACATACCATTTAAATGCGCAATCGGTCATTTATAGCATGACATTGCTTACATTTTAACGGCAGCACTGACCTCGCGACTTCCTGTAGAAGCGAAGCGAGCACTTCGCCGTCAAGCGCGGGTAAAGCACACACTGTTCTACAGACGCCCGGCCAAGGGATATTACCAAAATTGAACACAGAGTGCTGCCAAACATACCATTTAAATGCGCAATCGGTCATTTATAGCATGACATTGCTTACATTTTAACGGCAGCACTGACCTCGCGACTTCCTGTAGAAGCGAAGCGAGCACTTCGCCGTCAAGCGCGGGTAAAGCACACACTGTTCTACAGACGCCCGGCCAAGGGATATTACCAAAATTGAACACAGAGTGCTGCCAAACATACCATTTAAATGCGCAATCGGTCATTTATAGCATGACATTGCTTACATTTTAACGGCAGCACTGACCCTAATCCAGTGGTATTGGTTAGAGGTTAGAGGTTAGACGTTAGAGGTTAGAGGTTGAAAGAGGTCAAAGGGTATTTCTGTAAACATTTACTGACACCTATTTTACCTTGACCCTAGCAGTGACCTGGCTTAGAGGTTAGAGGTTAAATTCGGCAATATCCCTAGTCCGCGCCTCTGCAGAACAGTGTGTGCGCGAGAGGACTAATCTCGGGACTCCCTTAATAAGCGAAGCGAGCACTTCGCCGTCAGCGCGGGTGAAGCACACACTGTTGGTGGGAGTAACAGCTACTCTCTTCGGGCAGGCACGCAGGGGAACTGCCTTATAGCCGGTGAGCGCCCAGCGCACATTTCCCCCAGCCATACATACAGAATCGCCTATACATGACATCGCGTGATACAGAGGCGTTCGGGAAAGCTTTTGTGCTGGACAATGAATAAAAGTGTTCCACTCCATTGTGGAATGTGTGTCGTTCCACTCCCCGTGACAAGGGCCGCTAGGACGAAGGGCTCCTCTTAAATTACGCGGGTAGAAATGACTGCGGTAGAAATCCTGCCCTGACAAAAGGCTAGCACTTTGATTCGAACGTCGGAACTGCCCTAACACGCGAAGCGAGCACTCATCGCGGGTAGACGGCGGGAGTAACAGCTACTCTCTTCGGGCAGGCACGCAGGGGAACTGCCTTATGGGCCGGTGAGCGCCCAGCGCACATTTCCCCCAGCCATACATACAGAATCGCCTTTACAGCACATCGCGTGATACACAGGCGTTCGGGAAAGCTTTTGTGCTGGACAATGAATAAAAGTGTTCCACTCCATTGTGGAATGTGTGTCGTTCCACTCCCCGTGACAAGGGCCGCTAGGACGAAGGGCTCCTCTTAAATTACGCGGGTAGAAATGACTGGGGTAGAAATCCTGCCCTGTCAAAAGGCTAGCACTTCGATTCTAACGTCGTGCCTGCCCGAAGAGAGTAGCTGTTACTCCCGCCGTCTACACGCGATGAGTGCTCGCTTCGCGGGTAGACGGCGGGAGTAACAGCTACTCTCTTCGGGCAGGCAGGCAGGCAGGGGAACTGCCTTATAGCCGCTAGGCGCCCAGCGCACATTTCCCCCCAGCCATACATACAGAATCGCCTATACATGACATCGCGTGATACAGAGGCGTTCGGGAAAGCTTTTGTGCTGGAGGATGAACAAAAGTGTTCCATTCCGTTGTGAGAATCATCCCACGATAATATGGTACCCACGATAATATGTTACCCACGATAATATGGTACCCACGATAATATGGTACCCACGATAATATGGTACTCACGATAATATGGTACCCACGATAATATGTTACCCACGATAATATGGTACCCACGATAATATGTTACCCACGATAATATGTTACCCACGATAATATGGTACCCACGATAATATGGTACCCACGATAATATGGTACTCACGATAATATGGTACCCACGATAATATGTTACCCACGATAATATGGTACCCACGATAATATGATACCCACGATAATATGGTACCCACGATAATATGGTACCCACGATAATATGGTACCCACGATAATATGTTACCCACGATAATATGTTACCCACGATAATATGTTACCCACGATAATATGGTACCCACGATAATATGTTACCCACGATAATATGGTACCCACGATAATATGTTACCCACGATAATATGGTACCCACGATAATATGGTACCCACGATAATATGTTACCCACGATAATATGGTACCCACGATAATATGTTACCCACGATAATATGGTACATGCAACACAGAGGGAAATCGGGAAACTGCGTGTTGTTTTTTTTTTTAACATAGCTGGACCCGTAAAGGCGACAGTTTAAGCGTCCTGCCTACCCACTCTACGGATCGCGCCAGTCCCCCAGCCATACGCAGAGTGCTGCCAACAGACTCCGGGCGAGCTCTTCCCCGTCAGCGCGGACAGACGGCGGGAGTGACAGCCACTCTCTTCGGGCAGACACGCAGGGCGGACTGCCTTATAGCCGCTACGGGCCCGGCGCGCGTTTTAACCCAGCCATACGCAGAGTGCTGCCTACAGACTCCGGGCGAGCTCTTCCCCGTCAGCGCGGACAGACGGCGGGAGTGACAGCCACTCTCTTCGGGCAGGCACGCAGGGGGACTGCCTTGTAGCCGCTACGGGCCCGGCGCGCGTTTTCCCTGAGCCATACGCAGAGTGCTGCATACAGACTCCGGGCGAGCTCTTCCCCGTCAGCGCGGATCGACGGCGGGAGTGACAGCCTATTTCTTCGGGCAGACACGCAGGGGGGACTGCCTTCTGGCCGCTACGGGCCCGGCGCGCGTTTTCCCCGAGCCATACGCAGAGAGCTGCCTACAGACTCCGGGCGAGCTCTTCCCCGTCAGCGCGGACAGACGGCGGGAGTGACAGCCACTCTCTTCGGGCAGACACGCAGGGCGGACTGCCTTATAGCCGCTACGGGCCCGGCGCGCGTTTTAACCCAGCCATACGCAGAGTGCTGCCTACAGACTCCGGGCGAGCTCTTCCCCGTCAGCGCGGACAGACGGCGGGAGTGACAGCCACTCTCTTCGGGCAGGCACGCAGGGGGACTGCCTTGTAGCCGCTACGGGCCCGGCGCGCGTTTTCCCCGAGCCATACGCAGAGTGCTGCATACAGACTCCGGGCGAGCTCTTCCCCGTCAGCGCGGATCGACGGCGGGAGTGACAGCCTATTTCTTCGGGCAGACACGCAGGGGGGACTGCCTTCTGGCCGCTACGGGCCCGGCGCGCGTTTTCCCCGAGCCATACGCAGAGAGCTGCCTACAGACTCCGGGCGAGCTCTTCCCCGTCAGCGCGGACAGACGGCGGGAGTGACAGCCACTCTCTTCGGGCAGACACGCAGGGCGGACTGCCTTATAGCCGCTACGGGCCCGGCGCGCGTTTTAACCCAGCCATACGCAGAGTGCTGCCTACAGACTCCGGGCGAGCTCTTCCCCGTCAGCGCGGACAGACGGCGGTAGTGACAGCCACTCTCTTCGGGCAGACACGCAGGGCGGACTGCCTTGTAGCCGCTACGGGCCCGGCGCGCGTTTTCCCCGAGCCATACGCAGAGTGCTGCCTACAGACTCCGGGCGAGCTCTTCCCCGTCAGCGCGGATCGACGGCGGGAGTGACAGCCTATTTCTTCGGGCAGACACGCAGGGGGGACTGCCTTCTGGCCGCTACGGGCCCGGCGCGCGTTTTCCCCGAGCCATACGCAGAGAGCTGCCTACAGACTCCGGGCGAGCTCTTCCCCGTCAGCGCGGACAGACGGCGGGAGTGACAGCCACTCTCTTCGGGCAGACACGCAGGGCGGACTGCCTTATAGCCGCTACGGGCCCGGCGCGCGTTTTAACCCAGCCATACGCAGAGTGCTGCCTACAGACTCCGGGCGAGCTCTTCCCCGTCAGCGCGGACAGACGGCGGGAGTGACAGCCACTCTCTTCGGGCAGACACGCAGGGCGGACTGCCTTATAGCCGCTACGGGCCCGGCGCGCGTTTTAACCCAGCCATACGCAGAGTGCTGCCTACAGACTCCGGGCGAGCTCTTCCCCGTCAGCGCGGATCGACGGCGGGAGTAACAGCCTATTTCTTCGGGCAGGCACGCAGGGGGACTGCCTTGTAGCCGCTACGGGCCCGGCGCGCGTTTTCCCCGAGCCATACGCAGAGTGCTGCCTACAGACTCCGGGCGAGCTCTTCCCCGTCAGCGCGGATCGACGGCGGGAGTGACAGCCTATTTCTTCGGGCAGACACGCAGGGGGGACTGCCTTCTGGCCGCTACGGGCCCGGCGCGCGTTTTCCCCGAGCCATACGCAGAGAGCTGCCTACAGACTCCGGGCGAGCTCTTCCCCGTCAGCGCGGACAGACGGCGGGAGTGACAGCCTATTTCTTCGGGCAGGCACGCAGGGGGACTGCCTTGTAGCCGCTACGGGCCCGGCGCGCGTTTTCCCCGAGCCATACGCAGAGTGCTGCCTACAGACTCCGGGCGAGCTCTTCCCCGTCAGCGCGGATCGACGGCGGGAGTGACAGCCTATTTCTTCGGGCAGACACGCAGGGGGGACTGCCTTCTGGCCGCTACGGGCCCGGCGCGCGTTTTCCCCGAGCCATACGCAGAGAGCTGCCTACAGACTCCGGGCGAGCTCTTCCCCGTCAGCGCGGACAGACGGCGGGAGTGACAGCCACTCTCTTCGGGCAGACACGCAGGGCGGACTGCCTTATAGCCGCTACGGGCCCGGCGCGCGTTTTAACCCAGCCATACGCAGAGTGCTGCCAACAGACTCCGGGCGAGCTCTTCCCCGTCAGCGCGGACAGACGGCGGGAGTGACAGCCACTCTCTTCGGGCAGACACGCAGGGCGGACTGCCTTATAGCCGCTACGGGCCCGGCGCGCGTTTTAACCCAGCCATACGCAGAGTGCTGCCTACAGACTCCGGGCGAGCTCTTCCCCGTCAGCGCGGATCGACGGCGGGAGTAACAGCCTATTTCTTCGGGCAGGCACGCAGGGGGACTGCCTTGTAGCCGCTACGGGCCCGGCGCGCGTTTTCCCCGAGCCATACGCAGAGTGCTGCCTACAGACTCCGGGCGAGCTCTTCCCCGTCAGCGCGGATCGACGGCGGGAGTGACAGCCTATTTCTTCGGGCAGACACGCAGGGGGGACTGCCTTCTGGCCGCTACGGGCCCGGCGCGCGTTTTCCCCGAGCCATACGCAGAGAGCTGCCTACAGACTCCGGGCGAGCTCTTCCCCGTCAGCGCGGACAGACGGCGGGAGTGACAGCCACTCTCTTCGGGCAGGCACGCAGGGGGACTGCCTTGTAGCCGCTACGGGCCCGGCGCGCGTTTTCCCCGAGCCATACGCAGAGTGCTGCATACAGACTCCGGGCGAGCTCTTCCCCGTCAGCGCGGATCGACGGCGGGAGTGACAGCCTATTTCTTCGGGCAGACACGCAGGGGGGACTGCCTTCTGGCCGCTACGGGCCCGGCGCGCGTTTTCCCCGAGCCATACGCAGAGAGCTGCCTACAGACTCCGGGCGAGCTCTTCCCCGTCAGCGCGGACAGACGGCGGGAGTGACAGCCACTCTCTTCGGGCAGACACGCAGGGCGGACTGCCTTATAGCCGCTACGGGCCCGGCGCGCGTTTTAACCCAGCCATACGCAGAGTGCTGCCAACAGACTCCGGGCGAGCTCTTCCCCGTCAGCGCGGACAGACGGCGGGAGTGACAGCCACTCTCTTCGGGCAGACACGCAGGGCGGACTGCCTTATAGCCGCTACGGGCCCGGCGCGCGTTTTAACCCAGCCATACGCAGAGTGCTGCCTACAGACTCCGGGCGAGCTCTTCCCCGTCAGCGCGGATCGACGGCGGGAGTAACAGCCTATTTCTTCGGGCAGGCACGCAGGGGGACTGCCTTGTAGCCGCTACGGGCCCGGCGCGCGTTTTCCCCGAGCCATACGCAGAGTGCTGCCTACAGACTCCGGGCGAGCTCTTCCCCGTCAGCGCGGATCGACGGCGGGAGTGACAGCCTATTTCTTCGGGCAGACACGCAGGGGGGACTGCCTTCTGGCCGCTACGGGCCCGGCGCGCGTTTTCCCCCGAGCCATACGCAGAGAGCTGCCTACAGACTCCGGGCGAGCTCTTCCCCGTCAGCGCGGACAGACGGCGGGAGTGACAGCCACTCTCTTCGGGCAGACACGCAGGGCGGACTGCCTTATAGCCGCTACGGGCCCGGCGCGCGTTTTAACCCAGCCATACGCAGAGTGCTGCCTACAGACTCCGGGCGAGCTCTTCCCCGTCAGCGCGGATCGACGGCGGGAGTAACAGCCTATTTCTTCGGGCAGGCACGCAGGGGGACTGCCTTGTAGCCGCTACGGGCCCGGCGCGCGTTTTCCCCGAGCCATACGCAGAGTGCTGCCTACAGACTCCGGGCGAGCTCTTCCCCGTCAGCGCGGATCGACGGCGGGAGTGACAGCCTATTTCTTCGGGCAGACACGCAGGGGGGACTGCCTTCTGGCCGCTACGGGCCCGGCGCGCGTTTTCCCCCGAGCCATACGCAGAGAGCTGCCTACAGACTCCGGGCGAGCTCTTCCCCGTCAGCGCGGACAGACGGCGGGAGTGACAGCCACTCTCTTCGGGCAGGCACGCAGGGGGACTGCCTTGTAGCCGCTACGGGCCCGGCGCGCGTTTTCCCCGAGCCATACGCAGAGTGCTGCATACAGACTCCGGGCGAGCTCTTCCCCGTCAGCGCGGATCGACGGCGGGAGTGACAGCCTATTTCTTCGGGCAGACACGCAGGGGGGACTGCCTTCTGGCCGCTACGGGCCCGGCGCGCGTTTTCCCCGAGCCATACGCAGAGAGCTGCCTACAGACTCCGGGCGAGCTCTTCCCCGTCAGCGCGGACAGACGGCGGGAGTGACAGCCACTCTCTTCGGGCAGACACGCAGGGCGGACTGCCTTATAGCCGCTACGGGCCCGGCGCGCGTTTTAACCCAGCCATACGCAGAGTGCTGCCTACAGACTCCGGGCGAGCTCTTCCCCGTCAGCGCGGACAGACGGCGGGAGTGACAGCCACTCTCTTCGGGCAGACACGCAGGGCGGACTGCCTTATAGCCGCTACGGGCCCGGCGCGCGTTTTAACCCAGCCATACGCAGAGTGCTGCCTACAGACTCCGGGCGAGCTCTTCCCCGTCAGCGCGGATCGACGGCGGGAGTGACAGCCTATTTCTTCGGGCAGACACGCAGGGGGGACTGCCTTCTGGCCGCTACGGGCCCGGCGCGCGTTTTCCCCGAGCCATACGCAGAGAGCTGCCTACAGACTCCGGGCGAGCTCTTCCCCGTCAGCGCGGACAGACGGCGGGAGTGACAGCCACTCTCTTCGGGCAGGCACGCAGGGGGACTGCCTTGTAGCCGCTACGGGCCCGGCGCGCGTTTTCCCCGAGCCATACGCAGAGTGCTGCATACAGACTCCGGGCGAGCTCTTCCCCGTCAGCGCGGATCGACGGCGGGAGTGACAGCCTATTTCTTCGGGCAGACACGCAGGGGGGACTGCCTTCTGGCCGCTACGGGCCCGGCGCGCGTTTTCCCCGAGCCATACGCAGAGAGCTGCCTACAGACTCCGGGCGAGCTCTTCCCCGTCAGCGCGGACAGACGGCGGGAGTGACAGCCACTCTCTTCGGGCAGACACGCAGGGCGGACTGCCTTATAGCCGCTACGGGCCCGGCGCGCGTTTTCCCCGAGCCATACGCAGAGTGCTGCATACAGACTCCGGGCGAGCTCTTCCCCGTCAGCGCGGATCGACGGCGGGAGTGACAGCCTATTTCTTCGGGCAGACACGCAGGGGGGACTGCCTTCTGGCCGCTACGGGCCCGGCGCGCGTTTTAACCCAGCCATACGCAGAGTGCTGCCTACAGACTCCGGGCGAGCTCTTCCCCGTCAGCGCGGACAGACGGCGGGAGTGACAGCCACTCTCTTCGGGCAGACACGCAGGGCGGACTGCCTTATAGCCGCTACGGGCCCGGCGCGCGTTTTAACCCAGCCATACGCAGAGTGCTGCCTACAGACTCCGGGCGAGCTCTTCCCCGTCAGCGCGGATCGACGGCGGGAGTAACAGCCTATTTCTTCGGGCAGGCACGCAGGGGGACTGCCTTGTAGCCGCTACGGGCCCGGCGCGCGTTTTCCCCGAGCCATACGCATAGTGCTGCCTACAGACTCCGGGCGAGCTCTTCCCCGTCAGCGCGGATCGACGGCGGGAGTGACAGCCTATTTCTTCGGGCAGACACGCAGGGGGGACTGCCTTCTGGCCGCTACGGGCCCGGCGCGCGTTTTCCCCGAGCCATACGCAGAGAGCTGCCTACAGACTCCGGGCGAGCTCTTCCCCGTCAGCGCGGACAGACGGCGGGAGTGACAGCCTATTTCTTCGGGCAGGCACGCAGGGGGACTGCCTTGTAGCCGCTACGGGCCCGGCGCGCGTTTTCCCCGAGCCATACGCAGAGTGCTGCCTACAGACTCCGGGCGAGCTCTTCCCCGTCAGCGCGGATCGACGGCGGGAGTGACAGCCTATTTCTTCGGGCAGACACGCAGGGGGGACTGCCTTCTGGCCGCTACGGGCCCGGCGCGCGTTTTCCCCGAGCCATACGCAGAGAGCTGCCTACAGACTCCGGGCGAGCTCTTCCCCGTCAGCGCGGACAGACGGCGGGAGTGACAGCCACTCTCTTCGGGCAGACACGCAGGGCGGACTGCCTTATAGCCGCTACGGGCCCGGCGCGCGTTTTAACCCAGCCATACGCAGAGTGCTGCCAACAGACTCCGGGCGAGCTCTTCCCCGTCAGCGCGGACAGACGGCGGGAGTGACAGCCACTCTCTTCGGGCAGACACGCAGGGCGGACTGCCTTATAGCCGCTACGGGCCCGGCGCGCGTTTTAACCCAGCCATACGCAGAGTGCTGCCTACAGACTCCGGGCGAGCTCTTCCCCGTCAGCGCGGATCGACGGCGGGAGTAACAGCCTATTTCTTCGGGCAGGCACGCAGGGGGACTGCCTTGTAGCCGCTACGGGCCCGGCGCGCGTTTTCCCCGAGCCATGCGCAGAGTGCTGCCTACAGACTCCGGGCGAGCTCTTCCCCGTCAGCGCGGATCGACGGCGGGAGTGACAGCCTATTTCTTCGGGCAGACACGCAGGGGGGACTGCCTTCTGGCCGCTACGGGCCCGGCGCGCGTTTTCCCCGAGCCATACGCAGAGAGCTGCCTACAGACTCCGGGCGAGCTCTTCCCCGTCAGCGCGGACAGACGGCGGGAGTGACAGCCACTCTCTTCGGGCAGGCACGCAGGGGGACTGCCTTGTAGCCGCTACGGGCCCGGCGCGCGTTTTCCCCGAGCCATACGCAGAGTGCTGCATACAGACTCCGGGCGAGCTCTTCCCCGTCAGCGCGGATCGACGGCGGGAGTGACAGCCTATTTCTTCGGGCAGACACGCAGGGGGGACTGCCTTCTGGCCGCTACGGGCCCGGCGCGCGTTTTCCCCGAGCCATACGCAGAGAGCTGCCTACAGACTCCGGGCGAGCTCTTCCCCGTCAGCGCGGACAGACGGCGGGAGTGACAGCCACTCTCTTCGGGCAGACACGCAGGGCGGACTGCCTTATAGCCGCTACGGGCCCGGCGCGCGTTTTAACCCAGCCATACGCAGAGTGCTGCCAACAGACTCCGGGCGAGCTCTTCCCAGTCAGCGCGGACAGACGGCGGGAGTGACAGCCACTCTCTTCGGGCAGACACACAGGGCGGACTGCCTTATAGCCGCTACGGGCCCGGCGCGCGTTTTAACCCAGCCATACGCAGAGTGCTGCCTACAGACTCCGGGCGAGCTCTTCCCCGTCAGCGCGGATCGACGGCGGGAGTAACAGCCTATTTCTTCGGGCAGGCACGCAGGGGGACTGCCTTGTAGCCGCTACGGGCCCGGCGCGCGTTTTCCCCGAGCCATGCGCAGAGTGCTGCCTACAGACTCCGGGCGAGCTCTTCCCCGTCAGCGCGGATCGACGGCGGGAGTGACAGCCTATTTCTTCGGGCAGACACGCAGGGGGGACTGCCTTCTGGCCGCTACGGGCCCGGCGCGCGTTTTCCCCGAGCCATACGCAGAGAGCTGCCTACAGACTCCGGGCGAGCTCTTCCCCGTCAGCGCGGACAGACGGCGGGAGTGACAGCCACTCTCTTCGGGCAGGCACGCAGGGGGACTGCCTTGTAGCCGCTACGGGCCCGGCGCGCGTTTTCCCCGAGCCATACGCAGAGTGCTGCATACAGACTCCGGGCGAACTCTTCCCCGTCAGCGCGGATCGACGGCGGGAGTGACAGCCTATTTCTTCGGGCAGACACGCAGGGGGGACTGCCTTCTGGCCGCTACGGGCCCGGCGCGCGTTTTCCCCGAGCCATACGCAGAGAGCTGCCTACAGACTCCGGGCGAGCTCTTCCCCGTCAGCGCGGACAGACGGCGGGAGTGACAGCCACTCTCTTCGGGCAGACACGCAGGGCGGACTGCCTTATAGCCGCTACGGGCCCGGCGCGCGTTTTAACCCAGCCATACGCAGAGTGCTGCCTACAGACTCCGGGCGAGCTCTTCCCCGTCAGCGCGGACAGACGGCGGGAGTGACAGCCACTCTCTTCGGGCAGGCACGCAGGGGGACTGCCTTGTAGCCGCTACGGGCCCGGCGCGCGTTTTCCCCGAGCCATACGCAGAGAGCTGCCTACAGACTCCGGGCGAGCTCTTCCCCGTCAGCGCGGACAGACGGCGGGAGTGACAGCCACTCTCTTCGGGCAGACACGCAGGGCGGACTGCCTTATAGCCGCTACGGGCCCGGCGCGCGTTTTAACCCAGCCATACGCAGAGTGCTGCCTACAGACTCCGGGCGAGCTCTTCCCCGTCAGCGCGGACAGACGGCGGGAGTGACAGCCACTCTCTTCGGGCAGGCACGCAGGGGGACTGCCTTGTAGCCGCTACGGGCCCGGCGCGCGTTTTCCCCGAGCCATACGCAGAGTGCTGCCTACAGACTCCGGGCGAGCTCTTCCCCGTCAGCGCGGATCGACGGCGGGAGTGACAGCCTATTTCTTCGGGCAGACACGCAGGGGGGACTGCCTTCTGGCCGCTACGGGCCCGGCGCGCGTTTTCCCCGAGCCATACGCAGAGAGCTGCCTACAGACTCCGGGCGAGCTCTTCCCCGTCAGCGCGGACAGACGGCGGGAGTGACAGCCACTCTCTTCGGGCAGACACGCAGGGCGGACTGCCTTATAGCCGCTACGGGCCCGGCGCGCGTTTTAACCCAGCCATACGCAGAGTGCTGCCTACAGACTCCGGGCGAGCTCTTCCCCGTCAGCGCGGACAGACGGCGGGAGTGACAGCCACTCTCTTCGGGCAGGCACGCAGGGGGACTGCCTTGTAGCCGCTACGGGCCCGGCGCGCGTTTTCCCCGAGCCATACGCAGAGTGCTGCCTACAGACTCCGGGCGAGCTCTTCCCCGTCAGCGCGGATCGACGGCGGGAGTGACAGCCACTCTCTTCGGGCAGACACGCAGGGCGGACTGCCTTATAGCCGTTACGGGCCCGGCGCGCGTTTTAACCCAGCCATACGCAGAGTGCTGCCTACAGACTCCGGGCGAGCTCTTCCCCGTCAGCGCGGACAGACGGCGGGAGTGACAGCCACTCTCTTCGGGCAGGCACGCAGGGGGACTGCCTTGTAGCCGCTACGGGCCCGGCGCGCGTTTTCCCCGAGCCATACGCAGAGTGCTGCCTACAGACTCCGGGCGAGCTCTTCCCCGTCAGCGCGGATCGACGGCGGGAGTGACAGCCTATTTCGTCGGGCAGACACGCAGGGGGGACTGCCTTCTGGCCGCTACGGGCCCGGCGCGCGTTTTAACCCAGCCATACGCAGAGTGCTGCCTACAGACTCCGGGCGAGCTCTTCCCCGTCAGCGCGGACAGACGGCGGGAGTGACAGCCACTCTCTTCGGGCAGACACGCAGGGCGGACTGCCTTATAGCCGCTACGGGCCCGGCGCGCGTTTTAACCCAGCCATACGCAGAGTGCTGCCTACAGACTCCGGGCGAGCTCTTCCCCGTCAGCGCGGACAGACGGCGGGAGTGACAGCCACTCTCTTCGGGCAGGCACGCAGGGGGACTGCCTTGTAGCCGCTACGGGCCCGGCGCGCGTTTTCCCCGAGCCATACGCAGAGTGCTGCCTACAGACTCCGGGCGAGCTCTTCCCCGTCAGCGCGGATCGACGGCGGGAGTGACAGCCTATTTCTTCGGGCAGACACGCAGGGGGGACTGCCTTCTGGCCGCTACGGGCCCGGCGCGCGTTTTAACCCAGCCATACGCAGAGTGCTGCCTACAGACTCCGGGCGAGCTCTTCCCCGTCAGCGCGGACAGACGGCGGGAGTGACAGCCACTCTCTTCGGGCAGACACGCAGGGCGGACTGCCTTATAGCCGCTACGGGCCCGGCGCGCGTTTTAACCCAGCCATACGCAGAGTGCTGCCTACAGACTCCGGGCGAGCTCTTCCCCGTCAGCGCGGACAGACGGCGGGAGTGACAGCCACTCTCTTCGGGCAGGCACGCAGGGGGACTGCCTTGTAGCCGCTACGGGCCCGGCGCGCGTTTTCCCCGAGCCATACGCAGAGTGCTGCATACAGACTCCGGGCGAGCTCTTCCCCGTCAGCGCGGATCGACGGCGGGAGTGACAGCCTATTTCTTCGGGCAGACACGCAGGGGGGACTGCCTTCTGGCCGCTACGGGCCCGGCGCGCGTTTTCCCCGAGCCATACGCAGAGAGCTGCCTACAGACTCCGGGCGAGCTCTTCCCCGTCAGCGCGGACAGACGGCGGGAGTGACAGCCACTCTCTTCGGGCAGACACGCAGGGCGGACTGCCTTATAGCCGCTACGGGCCCGGCGCGCGTTTTAACCCAGCCATACGCAGAGTGCTGCCTACAGACTCCGGGCGAGCTCTTCCCCGTCAGCGCGGACAGACGGCGGGAGTGACAGCCACTCTCTTCGGGCAGGCACGCAGGGGGACTGCCTTATAGCCGCTACGGGCCCGGCGCGCGTTTTAACCCAGCCATACGCAGAGTGCTGCCTACAGACTCCGGGCGAGCTCTTCCCCGTCAGCGCGGACAGACGGCGGGAGTGACAGCCACTCTCTTCGGGCAGGCACGCAGGGGGACTGCCTTCTGGCCGCTACGGGCCCGGCGCGCGTTTTCCCCTAGCCATACGCAGAGAGCTGCCTACAGACTCCGGGCGAGCTCTTCCCCGTCAGCGCGGACAGACGGCGGGAGTGACAGCCACTCTCTTCGGGCAGACACGCAGGGCGGACTGCCTTATAGCCGCTACGGGCCCGGCGCGCGTTTTAACCCAGCCATACGCAGAGTGCTGCCTACAGACTCCGGGCGAGCTCTTCCCCGTCAGCGCGGACAGACGGCGGGAGTGACAGCCACTCTCTTCGGGCAGGCACGCAGGGGGACTGCCTTGTAGCCGCTACGGGCCCGGCGCGCGTTTTCCCCGAGCCATACGCAGAGTGCTGCCTACAGACTCCGGGCGAGCTCTTCCCCGTCAGCGCGGATCGACGGCGGGAGTGACAGCCTATTTCTTCGGGCAGACACGCAGGGGGGACTGCCTTCTGGCCGCTACGGGCCCGGCGCGCGTTTTAACCCAGCCATACGCAGAGTGCTGCCTACAGACTCCGGGCGAGCTCTTCCCCGTCAGCGCGGACAGACGGCGGGAGTGACAGCCACTCTCTTCGGGCAGACACGCAGGGCGGACTGCCTTATAGCCGCTACGGGCCCGGTGCGCGTTTTAACCCAGCCATACGCAGAGTGCTGCCTACAGACTCCGGGCCAGCTCTTCCCCGTCAGCGCGGACAGACGGCGGGAGTGACAGCCACTCTCTTCGGGCAGACACGCAGGGGGACTGCCTTCTGGCCGCTACGTTTTAACCCAGCCATACGCAGAGTGCTGCCTACAGACTCCGGGCGAGCTCTTCCCCGTCAGCGCGGACAGACGGCGGGAGTGACAGCCACTCTCTTCGGGCAGACACGCAGGGCGGACTGCCTTATAGCCGCTACGGGCCCGGCGCGCGTTTTAACCCAGCCATACGCAGAGTGCTGCCTACAGACTCCGGGCGAGCTCTTCCCCGTCAGCGCGGACAGACGGCGGGAGTGACAGCCACTCTCTTCGGGCAGACACGCAGGGCGGACTGCCTTATAGCCGCTACGGGCCCGGCGCGCGTTTTAACCCAGCCATACGCAGAGTGCTGCTTACAGACTCCGGGCGAGCTCTTCCCCGTCAGCGCGGACAGACGGCGGGAGTGACAGCCACTCTCTTCGGGCAGACACGCAGGGCGGACTGCCTTATAGCCGCTACGGGCCCGGCGCGCGTTTTAACCCAGCCATACGCAGAGTGCTGCCTACAGACTCCGGGCGAGCTCTTCCCCGTCAGCGCGGACAGACGGCGGGAGTGACAGCCACTCTCTTCGGGCAGGCACGCAGGGGGACTGCCTTGTAGCCGCTACGGGCCCGGCGCGCGTTTTCCCCGAGCCATACGCAGAGTGCTGCCTACAGACTCCGGGCGAGCTCTTCCCCGTCAGCGCGGATCGACGGCGGGAGTGACAGCCTATTTCTTCGGGCAGACACGCAGGGGGGACTGCCTTCTGGCCGCTACGGGCCCGGCGCGCGTTTTCCCCGAGCCATACGCAGAGAGCTGCTTACAGACTCCGGGCGAGCTCTTCCCCGTCAGCGCGGACAGACGGCGGGAGTGACAGCCACTCTCTTCGGGCAGACACGCAGGGCGGACTGCCTTATAGCCGCTACGGGCCCGGCGCGCGTTTTAACCCAGCCATACGCAGAGTGCTGCCTTCAGACTCGAGGGGAGCACTTCCCCGTCATAGCGGATAGACGGCGGGAGTAACGGCCACACTGTTCGGGCAGGCACGCAGGGGAACTGCCTTATAGCCGCTGCGGGCCCAGCGCACATTTCCCCCAGCCATACGCAGAGTGCTGCCTACAGACTCGAGGGGAGCACTTCCCCGTCAGCGCGGATAGACGGCGGGAGTAACGGCCACACTGTTCGGGCAGGCACGCAGGGGGACTGCCTTATAGCCGCTGCGGGCCCAGCGCACATTTCCCCCGGCCATACGCAGAGTGCTGCCTACAGACTCGAGGCGAGCACTTCCCCGTCAGCGGCGCGGATAGACGGCGGGAGTGACAGCCACTCTCTTCGGGCAGGCGCGCGGGGGACTGCCGTATAGCCCCAGGGCACATTTCCCCCAGCCATACGCAGAGTGCTGCCTACAGACTCGAGGCGAGCACTTCCCCGTCAGCGGCGCGGATAGACGGCGGGAGTAACGGCCACTCTCTTCGGGCAGGCACGCAGGGGGACTGCCTTATAGCCGCATACGCTGAGTGCTGCCTACAGACTCGAGGGGAGCACTTCCCCGTCAGCGCGGAGAGACGGCGGGAGTAACGGCCACTCTCTTCGGACAGGCACGCAGGGGACAGCCGTATAGCCCCAGCGCACATTTCCCCCAGCCATACGCAAGAGTGCTGCCTACAGACTCGAGGGGAGCACTTCCCCGTCAGCGCGGAGAGACGGCGGGAGTAACGGCCACTCTCTTCGGGCAGGCACGCATGGGAACTGCCTTATAGCCGCTGCGGGCCCAGCGCACATTTCCCCCAGCGCACATTTCCCCCCAGCCATACGCAGAGTGCTGCCTTCAGACTCGAGGGGAGCACTTCCCCGTCAGAGCGGATAGACGGCGGGAGTAACGGCCACACTGTTCGGGCAGGCACGCAGGGGAACTGCCTTATAGCCGCTGCGGGCCCAGCGCACATTTCCCCCAGCCATACGCAGAGTGCTGCCTACAGACTCGAGGCGAGCACTTCCCCGTCAGCGGCGCGGATAGACGGCGGATGTAACAGCCACTCTCTTCGGGCAGGCACGCAGGGGACTGCCTTAGAGCCGCTACGGGCCCGGCGCACATTTCCCCCAGCCATACGCAGAGTGCCGCCTACAGAAAAAAAAGTGTTCCACTCCGTTGTGAAATGTCGGAGCTTCCCCTGCCGCGGCTAGGGCCTCTAGGACGGGAGTGCTCCGCTTAAATTACGCGGGCGACCCGGGCGAATAATTCGACGTACGGCCGTTGGGTCTGTCTCGTGAGGAAAAAAAAAAAAAAAAGTGTTCCACTCCGTTGTGAAATGTCGGAGCTTCCCCTGCCGCGGCTAGGGCCTCTAGGACGGGAGTGCTCCGCTTAAATTACGCGGGCGACCCGGGCGAATAATTCGACGTACGGCCGTTGGGTCTGTCCCGTGAGGAAAAAAAAAAAAAAAAGTGTTCCACTCCGTTGTGAAATGTCGGAGCTTCCCCTGCCGCGGCTAGGGCCTCTAGGACGGGAGTGCTCCGCTTAAATTACGCGGGCGACCCGGGCGAATAATTCGACGTACGGCCGTTGGGTCTGTCCCGTGAGGAAAAAAAAAAAACAAAGTGTTCCACTCCGTTGTGAAATGTCCGTGCTTCCCCTGCCGCGGCTAGGGCCTCTAGGACGGGAGTGCTCCGCTTAAATTACGCGGGCGACCCGGGCGAATAATTCGACGTACGGCCGTTGGGTCTGTCCCGTGAGGAAAAAAAAAAAAAAAAGTGTTCCACTCCGTTGTGAAATGTCCGTGCTTCCCCTGCCGCGGCTAGGGCCTCTAGGACGGGAGTGCTCCGCTTAAATTACGCGGGCGACCCGGGCGAATAATTCGACGTACGGCCGTTGGGTCGGTCCAGTGAGGAAAAAAAAAAAAAAAAGTGTTCCACTCCGTTGTGAAATGTCGGAGCTTCCCCTGCCGCGGCTAGGGCCTCTAGGACGGGAGTGCTCCGCTTAAATTACGCGGGCGACCCGGGCGAATAATTCGACGTACGGCCGTTGGGTCGGTCCCGTGAGGAACAAAAAAAAAAAAAGTGTTCCACTCCGTTGTGAAATGTCGGAGGTTCCCCTGCCGCGGCTAGGGCCTCTAGGACGGGAGTGCTCCGCTTAAATTACGCGGGCGACCCGGGCGAATAATTCGACGTACGGCCGTTGGGTCTGTCCCGTGAGGAAAAAAAAAAAAAAAAGTGTTCCACTCCGTTGTGAAATGTCCGTGCTTCCCCTGCCGCGGCTAGGGCCTCTAGGACGGGAGTGCTCCGCTTAAATTACGCGGGCGACCCGGGCGAATAATTCGACGTACGGCCGTTGGGTCGGTCCCGTGAGGAAAAAAAAAAAAAAAAGTGTTCCACTCCGTTGTGAAATGTCGGAGCTTCCCCTGCCGCGGCTAGGGCCTCTAGGACGGGAGTGCTCCGCTTAAATTACGCGGGCGACCCGGGCGAATAATTCGACGTACGGCCGTTGGGTCGGTCCCGTGAGGAAAAAAAAAAAAAAAAGTGTTCCACTCCGTTGTGAAATGTCGGAGGTTCCCCTGCCGCGGCTAGGGCCTCTAGGACGGGAGTGCTCCGCTTAAATTACGCGGGCGGCCCGGGCGAGCAATTCGACGTACGGCCGTTGGGTCTGTCCCGTGAGGAAAAAAAAAAAAAAAAGTGTTCCACTCCGTTGTGAAATGTCGGAGCTTCCCCTGCCGCGGCTAGGGCCTCTAGGACGGGAGTGCTCCGCTTAAATTACGCGGGCGACCCGGGCGAATAATTCGACGTACGGCCGTTGGGTCTGTCCCGTGAGGAAAAAAAAAAAAAAAAGTGTTCCACTCCGTTGTGAAATGTCCGTGCTTCCCCTGCCGCGGCTAGGGCCTCTAGGACGGGAGTGCTCCGCTTAAATTACGCGGGCGACCCGGGCGAATAATTCGACGTACGGCCGTTGGGTCGGTCCCGTGAGGAAAAAAAAAAAAAAAAGTGTTCCACTCCGTTGTGAAATGTCGGAGCTTCCCCTGCCGCGGCTAGGGCCTCTAGGACGGGAGTGCTCCGCTTAAATTACGCGGGCGACCCGGGCGAATAATTCGACGTACGGCCGTTGGGTCTGTCCCGTGAGGAAAAAAAAAAAAGAAAGTGTTCCACTCCGTTGTGAAATGTCCGTGCTTCCCCTGCCGCCGCTAGGGCCTCTAGGACGGGAGTGCTCCGCTTAAATTACGCGGGCGACCCGGGCGAATAATTCGACGTACGGCCGTTGGGTCGGTCCCGTGAGGAAAAAAAAAAAAAAAAGTGTTCCACTCCGTTGTGAAATGTCGGAGGTTCCCCTGCCGCGGCTAGGGCCTCTAGGACGGGAGTGCTCCGCTTAAATTACGCGGGCGGCCCGGGCGAGCAATTCGACGTACGGCCGTTGGGTCTGTCCCGTGTGGAAAAAAAAAAAAAAAAGTGTTCCACTCCGTTGTGAAATGTCCGTGCTTCCCCTGCCGCGGCTAGGGCCTCTAGGACGGGAGTGCTCCGCTTAAATTACGCGGGCGACCCGGGCGAATAATTCGACGTACGGCCGTTGGGTCGGTCCAGTGAGGAAAAAAAAAAAAAAAAGTGTTCCACTCCGTTGTGAAATGTCGGAGCTTCCCCTGCCGCGGCTAGGGCCTCTAGGACGGGAGTGCTCCGCTTAAATTACGCGGGCGACCCGGGCGAATAATTCGACGTACGGCCGTTGGGTCGGTCCCGTGAGGAAAAAAAAAAAAAAAAGTGTTCCACTCCGTTGTGAAATGTCGGAGGTTCCCCTGCCGCGGCTAGGGCCTCTAGGACGGGAGTGCTCCGCTTAAATTACGCGGGCGACCCGGGCGAATAATTCGACGTACGGCCGTTGGGTCTGTCCCGTGAGGAAAAAAAAAAAAAAAAGTGTTCCACTCCGTTGTGAAATGTCGGAGCTTCCCCTGCCGCGGCTAGGGCCTCTAGGACGGGAGTGCTCCGCTTAAATTACGCGGGCGACCCGGGCGAATAATTCGACGTACGGCCGTTGGGTCTGTCCCGTGAGGAAAAAAAAAAAAAAAAGTGTTCCACTCCGTTGTGAAATGTCCGTGCTTCCCCTGCCGCGGCTAGGGCCTCTAGGACGGGAGTGCTCCGCTTAAATTACGCGGGCGACCCGGGCGAATAATTCGACGTACGGCCGTTGGGTCGGTCCCGTGAGGAAAAAAAAAAAAAAAAGTGTTCCACTCCGTTGTGAAATGTCGGAGCTTCCCCTGCCGCGGCTAGGGCCTCTAGGACGGGAGTGCTCCGCTTAAATTACGCGGGCGACCCGGGCGAATAATTCGACGTACGGCCGTTGGGTCTGTCCCGTGAGGAAAAAAAAAAAAAAAAGTGTTCCACTCCGTTGTGAAATGTCCGTGCTTCCCCTGCCGCCGCTAGGGCCTCTAGGACGGGAGTGCTCCGCTTAAATTACGCGGGCGACCCGGGCGAATAATTCGACGTACGGCCGTTGGGTCGGTCCCGTGAGGAAAAAAAAAAAAAAAAGTGTTCCACTCCGTTGTGAAATGTCGGAGGTTCCCCTGCCGCGGCTAGGGCCTCTAGGACGGGAGTGCTCCGCTTAAATTACGCGGGCGGCCCGGGCGAGCAATTCGACGTACGGCCGTTGGGTCTGTCCCGTGAGGAAAAAAAAAAAAAAAAGTGTTCCACTCCGTTGTGAAATGTCGGAGCTTCCCCTGCCGCGGCTAGGGCCTCTAGGACGAGAGTGCTCCGCTTAAATTACGCGGGCGACCCGGGCGAATAATTCGACGTACGGCCGTTGGGTCTGTCCCGTGAGGAAAAAAAAAAAAAAAAGTGTTCCACTCCGTTGTGAAATGTCCGTGCTTCCCCTGCCGCGGCTAGGGCCTCTAGGACGGGAGTGCTCCGCTTAAATTACGCGGGCGACCCGGGCGAATAATTCGACGTACGGCCGTTGGGTCGGTCCCGTGAGGAAAAAAAAAAAAAAAAGTGTTCCACTCCGTTGTGAAATGTCGGAGCTTCCCCTGCCGCGGCTAGGGCCTCTAGGACGGGAGTGCTCCGCTTAAATTACGCGGGCGACCCGGGCGAATAATTCGACGTACGGCCGTTGGGTCTGTCCCGTGAGGAAAAAAAAAAAAAAAAGTGTTCCACTCCGTTGTGAAATGTCGGAGGTTCCCCTGCCGCGGCTAGGGCCTCTAGGACGGGAGTGCTCCGCTTAAATTACGCGGGCGGCCCGGGCGAGCAATTCGACGTACGGCCGTTGGGTCTGTCCCGTGAGGAAAAAAAAAAAAAAAAGTGTTCCACTCCGTTGTGAAATGTCGGAGCTTCCCCTGCCGCGGCTAGGGCCTCTAGGACGAGAGTGCTCCGCTTAAATTACGCGGGCGACCCGGGCGAATAATTCGACGTACGGCCGTTGGGTCTGTCCCGTGAGGAAAAAAAAAAAAAAAAGTGTTCCACTCCGTTGTGAAATGTCCGTGCTTCCCCTGCCGCGGCTAGGGCCTCTAGGACGGGAGTGCTCCGCTTAAATTACGCGGGCGACCCGGGCGAATAATTCGACGTACGGCCGTTGGGTCGGTCCCGTGAGGAAAAAAAAAAAAAAAAGTGTTCCACTCCGTTGTGAAATGTCGGAGCTTCCCCTGCCGCGGCTAGGGCCTCTAGGACGGGAGTGCTCCGCTTAAATTACGCGGGCGACCCGGGCGAATAATGCGACGTACGGCCGTTGGGTCTGTCCCGTGAGGAAAAAAAAAAAAAAAAGTGTTCCACTCCGTTGTGAAATGTCCGTGCTTCCCCTGCCGCCGCTAGGGCCTCTAGGACGGGAGTGCTCCGCTTAAATTACGCGGGCGACCCGGGCGAATAATTCGACGTACGGCCGTTGGGTCGGTCCCGTGAGGAAAAAAAAAAAAAAAAGTGTTCCACTCCGTTGTGAAATGTCGGAGGTTCCCCTGCCGCGGCTAGGGCCTCTAGGACGGGAGTGCTCCGCTTAAATTACGCGGGCGGCCCGGGCGAGCAATTCGACGTACGGCCGTTGGGTCTGTCCCGTGAGGAAAAAAAAAAAAAAAAGTGTTCCACTCCGTTGTGAAATGTCGGAGCTTCCCCTGCCGCGGCTAGGGCCTCTAGGACGAGAGTGCTCCGCTTAAATTACGCGGGCGACCCGGGCGAATAATTCGACGTACGGCCGTTGGGTCTGTCCCGTGAGGAAAAAAAAAAAAAAAAGTGTTCCACTCCGTTGTGAAATGTCCGTGCTTCCCCTGCCGCCGCTAGGGCCTCTAGGACGGGAGTGCTCCGCTTAAATTACGCGGGCGACCCGGGCGAATAATTCGACGTACGGCCGTTGGGTCGGTCCCGTGAGGAAAAAAAAAAAAAAAAGTGTTCCACTCCGTTGTGAAATATCGGAGCTTCCCCTGCCGCGGCTAGGGCCTCTAGGACGGGAGTGCTCCGCTTAAATTACGCGGGCGACCCGGGCGAATAATTCGACGTACGGCCGTTGGGTCTGTCCCGTGAGGAAAAAAAAAAAAGAAAGTGTTCCACTCCGTTGTGAAATGTCCGTGCTTCCCCTGCCGCCGCTAGGGCCTCTAGGACGGGAGTGCTCCGCTTAAATTACGCGGGCGACCCGGGCGAATAATTCGACGTACGGCCGTTGGGTCTGTCCCGTGAGGAAAAAAAAAAAAAAAAGTGTTCCACTCCGTTGTGAAATGTCCGTGCTTCCCCTGCCGCGGCTAGGGCCTGTCAGACGGAGTGCTCCCCTTAAATTACGCGGTAGACTCGGGCAGAAATCCGACTTACGGCCGTGGGAAAAAAAAAAAAAAAAAAAAGTGTTCCACTCCGTTGTGAAACGTTCGTGCTTCCACCGCCGGCCACTAGGGCCTGTCAGACGGAGTGCTCCCCTTAAATTACGCGGTAGACTCGGGCAGAAATCCGACTTACGGCCGTGGGAAAAAAAAAAAAAAAAAACTGTTCCACTCCATTGTGAAAAAAAAAAAAAAAAAAAAAAAACCACTAGGGCCTTTCGGACGGAGTGCTCCCCTTAAATGAATTATGCGTGGGAGAAAAAAAAAAAAAAAAAAAAAAAAAAAAAAAAAAACCACTAGGGCCTTTCGGACGGAGTGCTCCCCTTAAATGAATTATGCGTGGGAGAAAAAAAAAAAAAAAAAAAAAAAAAAAAAAAGTGTTCCACTCCGTTGTGAAATGTCCGTGCTTCCCCTGCCGCGGCTAGGGCCTCTAGGACGGGAGTGCTCCGCTTAAATTACGCGGGCGACCCGGGCGAATAATTCGACGTACGGCCGTTGGGTCGGTCCAGTGAGGAAAAATAATAAACTCAAAATGCAGGTTTGTCCAACCTAAAAGCGGAACGCAATGGGAAGTGCTCGGTCAACCCCCGATTTCGTTCCACTCCGTTGTGAAAAAAAAAAAATTAAAAAATTAAGAAAAAACATTGTCCCACTCCCGTTACGGGGCCCCGGTTGGTACCCAAATACACGCCGTAAACTCGGCGAGAAATCCCCGTAAAGTCCGGCTTTCCACATCCATGAGAAAAAAAAAAAAAACTAAAAATGCAGGTTTGTCCAACCTAAAAGCGGAACGCAATGGGAAGTGCTCGGTCAACCCCCGATTTCGTTCCACTCCGTTGTGAAAAAAAAAAAATTAAAAAATTAAGAAAAAACATTGTCCCACTCCCGTTACGGGGCCCCGGTTGGTACCCAAATACACGCCGTAAACTCGGCGAGAAATCCCCGTAAAGTCCGGCTTTCCACATCCATGAGAAAAAAAAAAAAAACTAAAAATGCAGGTTTGTCCAACCTAAAAGCGGAACGCAATGGGAAGTGCTCGGCCCTATATATAAGGGAGACGGTTGGTGTGGATTATAAAAAAATAAAAAATTATAATTTTTATTTCCTGCTGTCGAGCCTCTCCCGGGGAGCCCATCACGCCTACCCGTACACAAGGCCTAGCAATTCGCTGCGTACGCGCTGGGCCCGAAGCGGCTATAAGGCAGTCCCCTGCGTGCCTGCCCGAAGAGAGTGGCTGTTACTCGCGCCGTCTACCCGCGCTGACGGGGAAGTGCTCCCCTCGAGTCTGTAGGCAGCACTCTGCGTATGGCTGGGGGAAATGTGCGCTGGGCCCGAAGCGGCTGTCAGGCAGTCCCCCGCGTGCCTGCCCGAAGAGAGTGGCCGTTACTCGCGCCGTCTACCCGCGCTGACGGGGAAGTGCTCCCCTCGGGTTTGTAGGCAGCACTCTGCGTATGGCTGGGGGAAATGTGCGCTGGGCCCGAAGCGGCTATAAGGCAGTCCCCTGCCTGCCTGCCTGCCTGCCTGCCTGCCCGCCCGAAGAGAGTGGCCGTTACTCGCGCCGTCTACCCGCGCTGACGGGGAAGTGCTCCCCTCGAGTCTTTAAGCAGGCACTCTGCGTATGGCTGGGGAGAATGTGCGCTGGGCCCGAAGCGGCTATAAGGCAGTCCCCTGCCTGCCTGCCCGCCCGAAGAGAGTGGCCGTTACTCGCGCCGTCTACCCGCGCTGACGGGGAAGTGCTCCCCTCGAGTCTTTAAGCAGGCACTCTGCGTATGGCTGGGGAGAAATGTGCGCTGGGCCCGAAGCGGCTATAAGGCAGTCCGCCATGCGTGCCTGCCCGAAGAGAGTGGCTGTTAGTCGCGCCGTCTACCCGCGCTGACGGGGAAGTGCTCCCCTCGAGTCTTTAAGCAGGCACTCTGCGTATGGCTGGGGAGAAATGTGCGCTGGGCCCGAAGCGGCTATAAGGCAGTCCGCCATGCGTGCCTGCCCGAAGAGAGTGGCTGTTAATCGCGCCGTCTACCCGCGCTGACGGGGAAGTGCTCGCCTCGGGTTTGTAAGCAGCACTCTGCGTATGGCTGGGGGAAATGTGCGCTGGGCCCGAAGCGGCTATAAGGCAGTCCTGCGTCCCCGCAGCAGCCCCGAGAGCACTCGCTCGTTTTAGGCTGGAGGTGCGGGCGAACGGCGGAGTGCTCGCCTTACACAAAGCACAGAAATGCATTTACGCAGGAGTCCCGAGAGCACTCGGTGGTTTCAGGCTGGACGTGCGGGCTGGGAGATTCGGAATTCCGCTTGAGACGCAGAAAACGGGTTTGTCCAACCAAAAAGCGGAACGCAATGGGAAGTGCTCGGCCCTGGGAGTTGAAAATAATTCCGAGTGCTCGTGAAATGCAGTTGCGCGGGTGGCCCGCAGAGCACTCGGTGGTTTCAGGCTGGACGTGCGGGCTGGGAGTTTTGGAATTCCGCCTGAGACGCAGAAAACAGGTTTGTCCAACCAAAAAGCGGAACGCAATGGGGAGTGCTCGGCCCGTATAGTAGGGTGGGTGGTTGGTCTGAAAACGAATTCCGAGTGCTCGTGAAATGCAGTTGCGCGGGTGGACCGCAGAGCACTCGGTGGTTTCAGGCAGGACGTGCGGGCTGGGAGTTTTGGAATTCCGCCTGAGACGCAGAAAACGGGTTTGTCCAACCAAAAAGCGGAACGCAATGGGAAGTGCTCGGCCCTGGGAGTTGAAAATAATTCCGAGTGCTCGTGAAATGCAGTTGCGCGGGTGGACCGCAGAGCACTCGGTGGTTTCAGGCAGGACGTGCGGGCTGGGAGTTTTGGAATTCCGCCTGAGACGCAGAAAACAGGTTTGTCCAACCAAAAAGCGGAACGCAATGGGGAGTGCTCGGCCCGTATAGTAGGGTGGGTGGTTGGTCTGAAAACGAATTCCGAGTGCTCGTGAAATGCAGTTGCGCGGGTGGACCGCAGAGCACTCGGTGGTTTCAGGCAGGACGTGCGGGCTGGGAGTTTTGGAATTCCGCCTGAGACGCAGAAAACGGGTTTGTCCAACCAAAAAGCGGAACGCAATGGGAAGTGCTCGGCCCTGGGAGTTGAAAATAATTCCGAGTGCTCGTGAAATGCAGTTGCGCGGGTGGACCGCAGAGCACTCGGTGGTTTCAGGCAGGACGTGCGGGCTGGGAGTTTTGGAATTCCGCCTGAGACGCAGAAAACAGGTTTGTCCAACCAAAAAGCGGAACGCAATGGGGAGTGCTCGGCCCGTATAGTAGGGTAGGTGGTTGGTCTGAAAACGAATTCCGAGTGCTCGTGAAATGCAGTTGCGCGGGTGGCCCGCAGAGCACTCGGTGGTTTCAGGCTGGACGTGCGGGCTGGGAGTTTTGGAATTCCGCCTGAGACGCAGAAAACAGGTTTGTCCAACCAAAAAGCGGAACGCAATGGGGAGTGCTCGGCCCGTATAGTAGGGTGGGTGGTTGGTCTGAAAACGAATTCCGAGTGCTCGTGAAATGCAGTTGCGCGGGTGGACCGCAGAGCACTCGGTGGTTTCAGGCAGGACGTGCGGACTGGAAGTTTTGGAATTCCGCTTGAGACGCAGAAAACAGGTTTGTCCAACCAAAAAACAGTTTTGCGGGGTGGACCGCAGAGCACTCGGTGGTTTCAGGCAGGACGTGCGGGCTGGGAGTTTTGGAATTCCGCCTGAGACGCAGAAAACAGGTTTGTCCAACCAAAAAGCGGAACGCAATGGGGAGTGCTCGGCCCGTATAGTAGGGTAGGTGGTTGGTCTGAAAACGAATTCCGAGTGCTCGTGAAATGCAGTTGCGCGGGTGGACCGCAGAGCACTCGGTGGTTTCAGGCAGGACGTGCGGACTGGAAGTTTTGGAATTCCGCTTGAGACGCAGAAAACAGGTTTGTCCAACCAAAAAACAGTTGTGCGGGGTGGACCGCAGAGCACTCGGTGGTTTCAGGCAGGACGTGCGGGCTGGGAGTTTTGGAATTCCGCCTGAGACGCAGAAAACAGGTTTGTCCAACCAAAAAGCGGAACGCAATGGGGAGTGCTCGGCCCGTATAGTAGGGTAGGTGGTTGGTCTGAAAACGAATTCCGAGTGCTCGTGAAATGCAGTTGCGCGAGTGGACCGCAGAGCACTCGGTGGTTTCAGGCAGGACGTGCGGACTGGAAGTTTTGGAATTCCGCTTGAGACGCAGAAAACAGGTTTGTCCAACCAAAAAACAGTTGCGCGGGGTGGACCGCAGAGCACTCGGTGGTTTCAGGCAGGACGTGCGGGCTGGGAGTTTTGGAATTCCGCCTGAGACGCAGAAAACAGGTTTGTCCAACCAAAAAGCGGAACGCAATGGGGAGTGCTCGGCCCGTATAGTAGGGTAGGTGGTTGGTCTGAAAACGAATTCCGAGTGCTCGTGAAATGCAGTTGCGCGGGTGGACCGCAGAGCACTCGGTGGTTTCAGGCAGGACGTGCGGACTGGAAGTTTTGGAATTCCGCTTGAGACGCAGAAAACAGGTTTGTCCAACCAAAAAGCGGAACGCAATGGGGAGTGCTCGGCCCGTATAGTAGGGTAGGTGGTTGGTCTGAAAACGAATTCCGAGTGCTCGTGAAATGCAGTTGCGCGGGTGGACCGCAGAGCACTCGGTGGTTTCAGGCAGGACGTGCGGACTGGAAGTTTTGGAATTCCGCTTGAGACGCAGAAAACAGGTTTGTCCAACCAAAAAACAGTTTTGCGGGGTGGACCGCAGAGCACTCGGTGGTTTCAGGCAGGACGTGCGGGCTGGGAGTTTTGGAATTCCGCCTGAGACGCAGAAAACAGGTTTGTCCAACCAAAAAGCGGAACGCAATGGGGAGTGCTCGGCCCGTATAGTAGGGTAGGTGGTTGGTCTGAAAACGAATTCCGAGTGCTCGTGAAATGCAGTTGCGCGGGTGGACCGCAGAGCACTCGGTGGTTTCAGGCAGGACGTGCGGACTGGAAGTTTTGGAATTCCGCTTGAGACGCAGAAAACAGGTTTGTCCAACCAAAAAACAGTTGCGCGGGGTGGACCGCAGAGCACTCGGTGGTTTCAGGCAGGACGTGCGGGCTGGGAGTTTTGGAATTCCGCCTGAGACGCAGAAAACAGGTTTGTCCAACCAAAAAGCGGAACGCAATGGGGAGTGCTCGGCCCGTATAGTAGGGTAGGTGGTTGGTCTGAAAACGAATTCCGAGTGCTCGTGAAATGCAGTTGCGCGGGTGGACCGCAGAGCACTCGGTGGTTTCAGGCAGGACGTGCGGACTGGAAGTTTTGGAATTCCGCTTGAGACGCAGAAAACAGGTTTGTCCAACCAAAAAGCGGAACGCAATGGGGAGTGCTCGGCCCGTATAGTAGGGTAGGTGGTTGGTCTGAAAACGAATTCCGAGTGCTCGTGAAATGCAGTTGCGCGGGTGGACCGCAGAGCACTCGGTGGTTTCAGGCAGGACGTGCGGACTGGAAGTTTTGGAATTCCGCTTGAGACGCAGAAAACAGGTTTGTCCAACCAAAAAACAGTTTTGCGGGGTGGACCGCAGAGCACTCGGTGGTTTCAGGCAGGACGTGCGGGCTGGGAGTTTTGGAATTCCGCCTGAGACGCAGAAAACAGGTTTGTCCAACCAAAAAGCGGAACGCAATGGGGAGTGCTCGGCCCGTATAGTAGGGTAGGTGGTTGGTCTGAAAACGAATTCCGAGTGCTCGTGAAATGCAGTTGCGCGGGTGGACCGCAGAGCACTCGGTGGTTTCAGGCAGGACGTGCGGACTGGAAGTTTTGGAATTCCGCTTGAGACGCAGAAAACAGGTTTGTCCAACCAAAAAACAGTTGCGCGGGGTGGACCGCAGAGCACTCGGTGGTTTCAGGCAGGACGTGCGGGCTGGGAGTTTTGGAATTCCGCCTGAGACGCAGAAAACAGGTTTGTCCAACCAAAAAGCGGAACGCAATGGGGAGTGCTCGGCCCGTATAGTAGGGTAGGTGGTTGGTCTGAAAACGAATTCCGAGTGCTCGTGAAATGCAGTTGCGCGAGTGGACCGCAGAGCACTCGGTGGTTTCAGGCAGGACGTGCGGACTGGAAGTTTTGGAATTCCGCTTGAGACGCAGAAAACAGGTTTGTCCAACCAAAAAACAGTTTTGCGGGGTGGACCGCAGAGCACTCGGTGGTTTCAGGCAGGACGTGCGGGCTGGGAGTTTTGGAATTCCGCCTGAGACGCAGAAAACAGGTTTGTCCAACCAAAAAGCGGAACGCAATGGGGAGTGCTCGGCCCGTATAGTAGGGTAGGTGGTTGGTCTGAAAACGAATTCCGAGTGCTCGTGAAATGCAGTTGCGCGGGTGGACCGCAGAGCACTCGGTGGTTTCAGGCAGGACGTGCGGACTGGAAGTTTTGGAATTCCGCTTGAGACGCAGAAAACAGGTTTGTCCAACCAAAAAACAGTTTTGCGGGGTGGACCGCAGAGCACTCGGTGGTTTCAGGCAGGACGTGCGGGCTGGGAGTTTTGGAATTCCGCCTGAGACGCAGAAAACAGGTTTGTCCAACCAAAAAGCGGAACGCAATGGGGAGTGCTCGGCCCGTATAGTAGGGTAGGTGGTTGGTCTGAAAACGAATTCCGAGTGCTCGTGAAATGCAGTTGCGCGGGTGGACCGCAGAGCACTCGGTGGTTTCAGGCAGGACGTGCGGACTGGAAGTTTTGGAATTCCGCTTGAGACGCAGAAAACAGGTTTGTCCAACCAAAAAACAGTTTTGCGGGGTGGACCGCAGAGCACTCGGTGGTTTCAGGCAGGACGTGCGGGCTGGGAGTTTTGGAATTCCGCCTGAGACGCAGAAAACAGGTTTGTCCAACCAAAAAGCGGAACGCAATGGGGAGTGCTCGGCCCGTATAGTAGGGTAGGTGGTTGGTCTGAAAACGAATTCCGAGTGCTCGTGAAATGCAGTTGCGCGAGTGGACCGCAGAGCACTCGGTGGTTTCAGGCAGGACGTGCGGACTGGAAGTTTTGGAATTCCGCTTGAGACGCAGAAAACAGGTTTGTCCAACCAAAAAACAGTTGCGCGGGGTGGACCGCAGAGCACTCGGTGGTTTCAGGCAGGACGTGCGGGCTGGGAGTTTTGGAATTCCGCCTGAGACGCAGAAAACAGGTTTGTCCAACCAAAAAGCGGAACGCAATGGGGAGTGCTCGGCCCGTATAGTAGGGTAGGTGGTTGGTCTGAAAACGAATTCCGAGTGCTCGTGAAATGCAGTTGCGCGGGTGGACCGCAGAGCACTCGGTGGTTTCAGGCAGGACGTGCGGACTGGAAGTTTTGGAATTCCGCTTGAGACGCAGAAAACAGGTTTGTCCAACCAAAAAGCGGAACGCAATGGGGAGTGCTCGGCCCGTATAGTAGGGTAGGTGGTTGGTCTGAAAACGAATTCCGAGTGCTCGTGAAATGCAGTTGCGCGGGTGGACCGCAGAGCACTCGGTGGTTTCAGGCAGGACGTGCGGACTGGAAGTTTTGGAATTCCGCTTGAGACGCAGAAAACAGGTTTGTCCAACCAAAAAACAGTTTTGCGGGGTGGACCGCAGAGCACTCGGTGGTTTCAGGCAGGACGTGCGGGCTGGGAGTTTTGGAATTCCGCCTGAGACGCAGAAAACAGGTTTGTCCAACCAAAAAGCGGAACGCAATGGGGAGTGCTCGGCCCGTATAGTAGGGTAGGTGGTTGGTCTGAAAACGAATTCCGAGTGCTCGTGAAATGCAGTTGCGCGGGTGGACCGCAGAGCACTCGGTGGTTTCAGGCAGGACGTGCGGACTGGAAGTTTTGGAATTCCGCTTGAGACGCAGAAAACAGGTTTGTCCAACCAAAAAACAGTTTTGCGGGGTGGACCGCAGAGCACTCGGTGGTTTCAGGCAGGACGTGCGGGCTGGGAGTTTTGGAATTCCGCCTGAGACGCAGAAAACAGGTTTGTCCAACCAAAAAGCGGAACGCAATGGGGAGTGCTCGGCCCGTATAGTAGGGTAGGTGGTTGGTCTGAAAACGAATTCCGAGTGCTCGTGAAATGCAGTTGCGCGGGTGGACCGCAGAGCACTCGGTGGTTTCAGGCAGGACGTGCGGGCTGGGAGTTTTGGAATTCCGCCTGAGACGCAGAAAACAGGTTTGTCCAACCAAAAAGCGGAACGCAATGGGGAGTGCTCGGCCCGTATAGTAGGGTAGGTGGTTGGTCTGAAAACGAATTCCGAGTGCTCGTGAAATGCAGTTGCGCGGGTGGACCGCAGAGCACTCGGTGGTTTCAGGCAGGACGTGCGGGCTGGGAGTTTTGGAATTCCGCCTGAGACGCAGAAAACAGGTTTGTCCAACCAAAAAGCGGAACGCAATGGGGAGTGCTCGGCCCGTATAGTAGGGTAGGTGGTTGGTCTGAAAACGAATTCCGAGTGCTCGTGAAATGCAGTTGCGCGGGTGGACCGCAGAGCACTCGGTGGTTTCAGGCAGGACGTGCGGACTGGAAGTTTTGGAATTCCGCTTGAGACGCAGAAAACAGGTTTGTCCAACCAAAAAGCAGTTGTGCGGGGTGGCCCGCAGAGCACTCGGTGGTTTCAGGCTGGACGTGCGGGCTGGGAGTTTTGGAATTCAGCCTACTCCGCAGAGGAAGCCCACGATTACGCTGGACAGCGGGGTTGAGAGTGCTGGAGTCGTGCTTGCTTCGCACAACATCACCGTCAGACCGCATGCTTGCATGCGCCACCGGGAGTTTTCAGGTACCTGAAACCGAACCGGTGCTGTCTGTGTGTCATGTCAGGCCGTACATGCTAGTGTATGCTAGTGTACGCTAGTGTACGCCACCGGGAGTTTTCGGGCAACCGAAACAGGATCGGTGCAGCCTTAGCGCTCTTGTCAGACCGTACGCTCGCGTACGCTACCGGGTAGATTCTAGGTACCTGGAATCCTAACCGCTGCAGTCTGGAAAATCACTGGGGGTAGGCGCGGGCTTGGGAGTCGAATTGGCTGGATTCGTCCCTGCTTCGCTAGAAGAACAGAAAAACCCCTGTGCAGCAAGCAGTCGAACGACAAACCGCCTACCGAGCAAGGTGGTTGATCCGTGGCCGGGTTTGGGGGAATTTGCAACCCCCCCAAAGAGAGACAGACCCGCGCAAAAACACGGTTGGGAGGAGTGACCCCGTAAAATGCTGCGCAACGAGAGAGACGCCTTGGCCCTTCGGGCGTCGACCGAGTTTTGGTTGAAGAAGGTGCCGGGTGAAGCTGGGTCACCCGGTGTGCACTACTTGCCGTTCGTTGGCTGAGAAACGAATGAAAAGTCCGGCTGACGCACACGGGGTCACTCCGCCCAACTAGGTAACCATGCTTTTACATGGCTTATTACCTGGTTGGGCGGAGTGACCCCGTAAAATGCTGCCTAACGAGAGAGACGCCTTGGCCCTTCGGGCGTCGACCGAGTTTTGGTTGAAGAAGGTGCCGGGTGAAGCTGTGTCACCCGGTGTGCACTACTTGCCGCTCGTTGGCTGAGAAACGAATGAAAAGTCCGGCTGATGCTGGCTCGCTCGCTCGCTGCCCTGTGCAGCAGTCGCAGCGACAGAAACAAGAGAAAGCTCGCGGGCTTTTACGTGGCTTGTTACCTGGTTGGGAGGAGTGACCCCGTAAAATGCTGCCTAACGAGAGAGACGCCTTGGCCCTTCGGGCGTCGACCGAGTTTTGGTTGAAGAAGGTGCCGGGTGAAGCTGTGTCACCCGGTGTGCACTACTTGCCGCTCGTTGGCTGAGAAACGAATGAAAAGTCCGGCTGATGCTGGCTCGCTCGCTCGCTGCCCTGTGCAGCAGTCGCAGCGACAGAAACAAGAGAAAGCTCGCGGGCTTTTACGTGGCTTGTTACCTGGTTGGGAGGAGTGACCCCGTAAAATGCTGCCTAACGAGAGAGACGCCTTGGCCCTTCGGGCGTCGACCGAGTTTTGGTTGAAGAAGGTGCCGGGTGAAGCTGGGTCACCCGGTGTGCACTACTTGCCGCTCGTTCTAATGCAGGGTAGTTCGAGAGAATGCTTAGGCAGCGCGGACGAAACCGTGGATTTTATTTACGGGGATGGGACAATGCAACTAGTCGAGGCTGGCCGGCCGGGGCCCTCGTCCAGTCTGGGCTTTTACGTGGCTTGTTACCTGGTTGGGAGGAGTGACCCCGTAAAATGCTGCCTAACGAGAGAGACGCCTTGGCCCTTCGGGCGTCGACCGAGTTTTGGTTGAAGAAGGTGCCGGGTGAAGCTGGGTCACCCGGTGTGCACTACTTGCCGTTCGTTGGCTGAGAAACGAATGAAAAGTCCGGCTGATGCTGGCTCGCTCGCTCGCTGCCCTGTGCAGCAGTCGCAGCGACAGAAACAAGAGAAAGCTCGCGGGCTTTTACGTGGCTTGTTACCTGGTTGGGAGGAGTGACCCCGTAAAATGCTGCCTAACGAGAGAGACGCCTTGGCCCTTCGGGCGTCGACCGAGTTTTGGTTGAAGAAGGTGCCGGGTGAAGCTGTGTCACCCGGTGTGCACTACTTGCCGCTCGTTGGCTGAGAAACGAATGAAAAGTCCGGCTGATGCTGGCTCGCTCGCTCGCTGCCCTGTGCAGCAGTCGCAGCGACAGAAACAAGAGAAAGCTCGCGGGCTTTTACGTGGCTTGTTACCTGGTTGGGAGGAGTGACCCCGTAAAATGCTGCCTAACGAGAGAGACGCCTTGGCCCTTCGGGCGTCGACCGAGTTTTGGTTGAAGAAGGTGCCGGGTGAAGCTGGGTCACCCGGTGTGCACTACTTGCCGTTCGTTGGCTGAGAAACGAATGAAAAGTCCGGCTGACGCACACGGGGTCACTCCGCCCAACTAGGTAACCATGCTTTTACATGGCTTATTACCTGGTTGGGCGGAGTGACCCCGTAAAATGCTGCCTAACGAGAGAGACGCCTTGGCCCTTCGGGCGTCGACCGAGTTTTGGTTGAAGAAGGTGCCGGGTGAAGCTGTGTCACCCGGTGTGCACTACTTGCCGCTCGTTGGCTGAGAAACGAATGAAAAGTCCGGCTGATGCTGGCTCGCTCGCTCGCTGCCCTGTGCAGCAGTCGCAGCGACAGAAACAAGAGAAAGCTCGCGGGCTTTTACGTGGCTTGTTACCTGGTTGGGAGGAGTGACCCCGTAAAATGCTGCCTAACGAGAGAGACGCCTTGGCCCTTCGGGCGTCGACCGAGTTTTGGTTGAAGAAGGTGCCGGGTGAAGCTGTGTCACCCGGTGTGCACTACTTGCCGCTCGTTGGCTGAGAAACGAATGAAAAGTCCGGCTGATGCTGGCTCGCTCGCTCGCTGCCCTGTGCAGCAGTCGCAGCGACAGAAACAAGAGAAAGCTCGCGGGCTTTTACGTGGCTTGTTACCTGGTTGGGAGGAGTGACCCCGCAAAATGCTGCCTAACGAGAGAGACGCCTTGGCCCTTCGGGCGTCGACCGAGTTTTGGTTGAAGAAGGTGCCGGGTGAAGCTGGGTCACCCGGTGTGCACTACTTGCCGCTCGTTCTAATGCAGGGTAGTTCGAGAGAATGCTTAGGCAGCGCGGACGAAACCGTGGATTTTATTTACGGGGATGGGACAATGCAACTAGTCGAGGCTGGCCGGCCGGGGCCCTCGTCCAGTCTGTCCCGCGTTTGCTGCCGTCTTTCATTCAATTTACCAGAATATACGCGGCTTTCTTCTGTCACGGAAGAAGCCGCGTACAGGTGTGTGTGCTGGAAAACTCTCCCCCGAATTAGGGGGTTTTGTTGGAAGGCCGCGCACCTCATCAAACACGCATGACGCTGCCTGGAAGGGAAACCAGACACTTTAAATAAGTAAAAAACTCCCAGACACATTGTGACTACTCTGTGCGGTGGATCACTCGTGTCTATGAAGATGAAGTTGTGTGTCAATTACAGGACCACACTGAAAGGGTTCGCTGTAGTGGCTCTAGTAACGGCGAGTGAAGTAGGAATGGCAGGCTGTGTGTCGATGAAGAGCCTCTAGTCGATAGAACGATGTAGGTAAGGGAAGGATTGGCTCTAAAAACGAGGCTGGACGGGCTAGGGTGCGAAGCGCATGAATGTATTAACGTGATTCCGACCGTCGCTATCTACTATCTAGCGAAATCACAGGCAAGGAAACAGGCTTTTTGATCCTTCGATCTCGGCAATTCTTTTTGATCCTTCGATCTCGGCAATTCCTATCATTGTGAAGCAGAACCGCACATACTGTCGTTCGAAGGCAACGATAAGGTCTCGTTTTAAGGGGGCAGGCGTCCGGCCCGGCTTAACCGCCGTGCCCGTTCGCGTCCCCGGCGGACCGTGGTCAGGCCACAGCAACTAGCCTCCTTCGCCACGGCGATTCCATTCCGTGGCGCTTGGCTTGCGGTGTTAGATCACTTGTAGACGGCTTAGCTTTCTTGGGTCGGGGTGTCGTAAATAGTAGAGCAGCCACCACACTGCGATCTATTGAGACTTAGCCCTCGACACCGAGATTTGTCCGCTTAAGACGGACATATTCCCGGTAATACGAGAAAGTCACCTGTCCTTTCCCCCTTGCGGGAACGTTCCGGACTGACCGTCTGCCTGTTTGTGGCCGGGTTTGGGGGACTTGCGACCCCCCGGAGAGAGAGAGAGACAGACCGGCACAGACGGTTGGGAGTAGTGACCCCATAAAATGCTGCGCAACGAGTTACGCCTTCGGCGTGGTTGACGAAGGGTCCGGGTGAAGCTGAGTCACCCGGTGTGCTCGGGTATCCCATCGTGGAACAAAACTGGGGGTAGGGCGGGCTTGGGAGTCGAATTGGCTGGATTCGTTCCCTGCTTCGCTAGAACAAACCCCCCCCCCCGTGTAGCAATCAAAGGACAACCGTCTACCGAGCAAGATGGTTGACCCGTGGTCGGGTTTGGGGGGACTCTTAATCCCCCCAAAGAGAGACAGACTCGAACACACGGTTGGGAATAGTGACCCCGTAAAATGCTGCTCAACGAGAGACGTTTTTGGCCCTTCGGCGTGGTTGAAGAAGGCTCCGGGTGAAGCTGAGTCACCCGGTGTGCTCGGGTATTCCATCGCGGACACTCGGGAGCCGTATATATCTTGGTAAAGGCAACACGATAGCCCCACATGTAGCGAACCTGCCTCTGCGTGGTTCCTGCTACGGCGGCTGATACGAAAGGCGCACCCGACGTTTCCCGCATGACGGGACGGTGGGAGGAGGGAAATATACCATTGGATGGTGTCGCGGTGTCGCTCTCGGTCTCGAGCGACTTTGGTCGGCGAGAGAAGCGAAAAGAAAGGTACGAACGTCTGACTCGGACCTGTGCTTTCCGGGCCTATGAACAGATGGGCTCGGAGACGCGAGAGAAATTGAGACAAAAAACCCTGCTTGTTCGCGCTGCGCATAGGGCAACCCCCTGCAGAGAGTGGCAAGCTGGGTTCACGCTCTTTTCTTCCCTTCCGCTCGTCGCGCCAGCTGTGTGGTGGCGTCGTCGGATCAGCGAAGAAGGAGCGCGCGGTGGCTGAGAGAGTGGCTGAGCACCACCGCTCGTTGGCTGAGAAACGAATGAAAAGTCCGGCTGACGCACACACACGAGAGTGGAGAGAGGTGGTGTGCTGCTGATGCCGGCTCGCTCGCTGCTGCAGCAGTCGCAGCGAAAGAAACAAGAGAAAGCTCTCGGGCTTTTACATGGCTTGTTACCTGGTTGATCCTGCCAGTAATTATATGCTTGTCTTAAACATTAAGCCTTGCAAGTGTAAGTACGGCCCTTCCATTGTGGGGGCGAGACTGCGGACGGCTCATTAAATCAGTTATGATTCCCAGGAGCCAGCGAAATCTACTTGGATAACTGTGGCAATTCTAGAGCTAATACATGCTACTGAAACTTCGCCGCTGCCTCCCTCGTGGAGGCGACAGCAGGAGTGCACTTGTTAGCCTCAAACCAATCCGGCCGTCACGGGTGTTCGTCTGCCTTTTGGGCAGTAGCGGCCATGTGGTGCGTCGGTACCTTTGGGTGAATTCTGGACAACTTTGCCGATCGCACGGCCTTCGTGCCGGCGACATTTCTTTCAAGTGTCTGACCTATCACACTAGATGGTTTGCGCTCTGCGCACCATGGTGACAACGGGTGACGGGGAATCAGGGTTCGATTCCGGAGAGGGAGCATGAGAAACGGCTGCCACATCCAGGGAAGGCAGCAGGCACGCAACTTACCCAATGCCGAAACGGCGAGGTAGTGAGGAAAAATGACAATACGGGACCCTCTTTACGAGTTCCCGCAATTGAAATGAGTACATTCCAGATCCTTTAACGAGGATCAATTGGAGGGCAATTCCAGCTCCAATCCCTAACCCAATAGCGTATGTCAAAGTTGTTGCGGTTGAAAAGCTCGTAGTTGGATCTCGATGCTGGGCTGGCGGTGCGCCCGTTGTGGCGTGTCTACTGCCAGTGCCGGCGATAAAAAGAGGCCGGCAGATATATTCCCTTGGCGCTCTTGACTGAGTGGCTTGGGTAGCCGGAACGTTTACTGTGAAAAAATTAGAGTGCTACGTGCCCGAATACTGGTGCATGGAATAATAGAGAAGGACCTCAGCGCCACGTTTGTTGGTTTACGGTGCTCGAGGTAATGATTGAGAGGGACTGCCGGGGGCCTACGTACTGCGGCGCGAGAGGTGAAATTCTGTGACCGTCGCTGGACGAACGAACGCGAAAGCATTTGCCAAGAATGTTTTCCTTAATCAAGAACGAAAGTCAGAGGTTCGAAGACGATCAGATACCGTCGTAGTTCTGACCGTAAACTATGCCAACTGACCCTCCGCCGTTGGTTGCTTTATTGACTGGGCGAGGAGCCCCCGGGAAACCAAAGTCTTTGGGTTCCGGGGGGAGTACGGTTGCAAGGCTGAAACTTAAGGAATTGTACGGGAGGGCTAGGGTTACCCTAGCCTGTGGCATTATTTTACTCAAACACTACTTTACGGCTCGTTCTAATGCAGGGTAGTTCGAGAGAATGCTTAGGCAGCGCGGACGAAACCGTGGATTTTATTTACGGGGAAGGGACAAGGCAACATGACGAGAGGCGCCCTCGTCGTCGAGTCTGTCCCGCGTTTGCTGCCGTCTTTCATTCAATTTACCAGAATACAGGTGTGTGTGCCCGAAAACTCTCCCCCGAGACCTACCTCCCCCTCGGGAGCATGGGAATTAGGGGTTTTTGTTAGAAGGCCGCGCACCTCATCAAAAACACGCATGACGCTGCCTGGAAGGGAAACCAGACACTTTAAATAAGTAAAAAACTCCCAGACACATTGCGACTACTCTGTGCGGTGGATCACTTGGCTCGTGTGTCGATGAAGAGAAGTGGTGTGAAATTGCACGACCACACTGAAAGCGTGACTCTAGTAACATGCTGGCTTATAGTAACGGCGAGTGAAGAAGCGGGCGTAGCACAGCGTCGTGGCACTGAACAATGATGTTATGTGGGACAGGTTAGTTTTCCCCTACTGTTGACCTAGAAGAAGAGAGAAACTCGGTAATTTGATTCGAAAGATGGTAGTCTTGCTCGGTACGATAACGGCGAGTGAAGAATTTGCAGGACCACCCTGAAACCATGAAAGCGTTCGGCACTTCGGGGGAAACCGCGGCGCTGTAAAGGCGCTGCATGGAACCCGTAGGATCTCGGAAGACGGCTGCGCGATGTGCTCGTATCATTCCAAGTAGGGCCGCCTAACAGCGGTTCAAAAGGTTTGCACTACGCAGCTCCCCTCGCCCGCCCGATTCGAGTGTCAGCGTGGGATTGGCATGCGGTGTGTCGATGTAGAGCGGTAATGTTATTTGCAGCATCACACTGAATCGTGACTGTAGTAACACGCTGGAGAGGGTTCATTAAAAGGCTAAGGGGGTGAGCAAAAAAAGTGTTCCACTCCATTGTGAGTGTTCCACTCCATTGCTCGAACGCGGCCTTCGGCCGCGTTCCCCCCCCCCCCGCACCTGGGAACTTGGAGAAAAAAAAAACGGGAAAAAAAAAGACCCCCTTCAGAGTGTTCGGCCGCGCGGCCGAACACTCTGAAGGGGGTCTTTTTTTTTCCCGTTTTTTTTTTCTCCAAGTTCCCAGGTGCGGGGGGTGAATGCAAATCGCCCAGACAGAGGGTCTGTCGTTCTCACAGCGCGGATAGACGGCGGGAGTAACAGCCACTCTCTTCGGGCAGGCACGCACATTTCCCCCTGATATACGCAGGGTGCTGCCTACAAACTCGAGGCGTAACGGGAAAAAAAAAGACCCCCTTCAGAGTCACTCTGAAGGGGGTCTTTTTTTTTCCCGTTTTTTTTTTCTCCAAGTTCCCAGGTGCGGGAGTGAATGCAAATCGCCCAGACAGAGGGTCTGTCGTTCTCACAGCGCGGATAGACGGCGGGAGTAACAGCCACTCTCTTCGGGCAGGCACGCACATTTCCCCCTGATATACGCAGGGTGCTGCCTACAAACTCGAGGCGTAACGGGAAAAAAAAAGACCCCCTTCAGAGTCACTCTGAAGGGGGTCTTTTTTTTTCCCGTTTTTTTTTTCTCCAAGTTCCCAGGTGCGGGAGTGAATGCAAATCGCCCAGACAGAGGGTCTGTCGTTCTCACAGCGCGGATAGACGGCGGGAGTAACAGCCACTCTCTTCGGGCAGGCACGCACATTTCCCCCTGACATACGCAGGGTGCTGCCTACAAACTCGAGGCGTAACGGGAAAAAAAAAGACCCCCTTCAGAGTCACTCTGAAGGGGGTCTTTTTTTTTCCCGTTTTTTTTCTCCAAGTTCCCAGGTGGGGGGGTGAATGCAAATCGCCCAGACAGAGGGTCTGTCTTATAGCCGCTACGGGCCCAGCACACATTTTCCCACAGCCATACGCAGGGTGCTGCCTACAGACTCGAGGCGAGCACTTCCCCGTCAGCAGCGCGGGTAGACGGCGGGAGTAACGGCGGCCACTCTCTTCGGGCAGGCTCGCAGGGGGACTGCCTTATAGCCGCATACGCGGAGTGCTGCCTACAGACTCGAGGGGAGCACTTCCCCGTCAGCGCGGATAGACGGCGGGAGTAACGGCCACTCTCTTCGGGCAGGCACGCATGGCGGACTGCCTTATAGCCGCTGCGGGCCCAGCGCACATTTCCCCCCAGCCATACGCAGAGTGCTGCCTACAGACTCGAGGGGAGCACTTCCCCGTCAGCGCGGATAGACGGCGGGAGTAACGGCCACACTGTTCGGGCAGGCACGCAGGGGGACTGCCTTATAGCCGCTGCGGGCCCGGCGCACATTTCCCCCAGCCATACGCAGAGTGCTGCCTACAGACTCGAGGCGAGCACTTCCCCGTCAGCGGCGCGGATAGACGGCGGGAGTGACAGCCACTCTCTTCGGCCAGGCGCGTGGGGGACTGCCGTGTAGCCCCAGCGCACATTTCCCCCAGCCATACGCAGAGTGCTGCCTACAGACTCGAGGCGAACACTTCCCCGTCAGCAGCGCGGATGGACGCCGGGAGTAACAGCCACTCTCTTCGGGCAGGCTCGCAGGGGGACTGCCTTATAGCCGCATGCGCGGAGTTCTGCCTACAGACTCGAGGGGAGCACTTCCCCGTCAGCGCGGATAGACGGCGGGAGTAACGGCCACTCTCTTCGGGCAGGCACGCAGGGGACAGCCGTATAGCCCCAGCCATACGCAGAGTGCTGCCTACAGACTCGAGGCGAGCACTTCCCCGCCAGCAGCGCGGATAGACGGCGGGAGTAACAGCCACTCTCTTCGGGCAGGCACGCGGGGGGGACAGCCGTATAGCCCCAGCGCACATTTCCCCCAGCCATACGCAAGAGTGCTGCCTACAGACTCGGGGCGAGCACTTCCCCGTCAGCGCGGACAGACGGCGGATGTAACGGCCACTCTCTTCGGGCAGGCACGCGGGGGACTGCCTTATAGCCCCAAGCGCACATTTCCCCCCAGCCATACGCAGACTGCTTGCTTAAATACTCGAGGGGAGCACTTCCCCGTCAGCGCGGATAGACGGCGGGAGTAACCGGCCACTCTCTTCGGGCAGGCACGCAGGGGGACTGCCTTATAGCCGCTTCGGGCCCAGCGCACATTTCTCCCCAGCCATACGCAGAGTGCTCGCTTAAAGACTCGAGGGGAGCACTTCCCCGTCAGCGCGGATAGACGGCGGGAGTAACCGGCCACTCTCTTCGGGCAGGCACGCAGGGGGACTGCCTTATAGCCGCTTCGGGCCCAGCGCACATTTCTCCCCCAGCCATACGCAGAGTGCTTGCTTAAAGACTCGAGGGGAGCACTTCCCCGTCAGCGCGGAGAGACGGCGGGAGTAACCGGCCACTCTCTTCGGGCAGGCACGCAGGGGGACTGCCTTATAGCCGCTTCGGGCCCAGCGCACATTTCTCCCCAGCCATACGCAGACTGCTTGCTTAAAGACTCGAGGGGAGCACTTCCCCGTCAGCGCGGATAGACGGCGGGAGTAACAGCCGATCTCTTCGGGCAGGCACGCAGGGGTCTGCCGTATAGCCCCAGCGCACATTTCCCCCAGCCATACGCAGAGTGCTGCCTACAGACTCGAGGCGAGCACCTCCCCGTCAGCAGCGCGGGTAGACGGCGGGAGTAACGGCCACTCTCTTCGGGCAGGCACGCGGGGGACAGCCGTATAGCCCCAGCGCACATTTCCCCCAGCCATACGCAAGAGTGCTGCCTACAGACTCGGGGCGAGCACTTCCCCGTCAGCGCGGACAGACGGCGGATGTAACAGCCACTCTCTTCGGGCAGGCACGCGGGGGACTGCCTTATAGCCCCAAGCGCACATTTCCCCCCAGCCATACGCAGACTGCTGCCTACAGACTCGAGGCGAGCAGTTCGCCGTCAGCGCTGGTAACCGTCGGGACTGGTGTACAGCGACTCTAGGTCCCGGCGCGCCCATTTCCCCCAGCCATAATCAGAGGGCTGCCTGGACACGCGAGCGCGGGTAAACGGCGGGAGTAACATCCACTCCCTTAAGGTAGGGACGCAGGACTGCCATCTAGCGACTTCGGTCCCAGCTCACATTTCGCCCCAGCCATACGCAGACTGCTCGCTTAAAGACTCGAGGGGAGCACTTCCCCGTCAGCGCGGATAGACGGCGGGAGTAACCGGCCACTCTCTTCGGGCAGGCACGCATGGGGACTGCCTTATAGCCGCCTCGGGCCCAGCGCACATTTCTCCCCAGCCATACGCAGAGTGCTTGCTTAAAGACTCGAGGGGAGCACTTCCCCGTCAGCGCGGATAGACGGCGGGAGTAACCGGCCACTCTCTTCGGGCAGGCACGCAGGGGGACTGCCTTATAGCCGCTTCGGGCCCAGCGCACATTTCTCCCCAGCCATACGCAGAGTGCTTGCTTAAAGACTCGAGGGGAGCACTTCCCCGTCAGCGCGGAGAGTCGGCGGGAGTAACCGGCCACTCTCTTCGGGCAGGCACGCAGGGGGACTGCCTTATAGCCGCTTCGGGCCCAGCGCACATTTCTCCCCCAGCCATACGCAGACTGCTTGCTTAAAGACTCGAGGGGAGCACTTCCCCGTCAGCGCGGATAGACGGCGGGAGTAACCGGCCACTCTCTTCGGGCAGGCACGCAGGGGGACTGCCTTATAGCCGCTTCGGGCCCAGCGCACATTTCTCCCCAGCCATACGCAGAGTGCTTGCTTAAAGACTCGAGGGGAGCACTTCCCCGTCAGCGCGGATAGACGGCGGGAGTAACCGGCCACTCTCTTCGGGCAGGCACGCAGGCGGGACTGCCTTATAGCCGCTTCGGGCCCAGCGCACATTTCTCCCCCAGCCATACGCAGAGTGCTTGCTTAAAGACTCGAGGGGAGCACTTCCCCGTCAGCGCGGATAGACGGCGGGAGTAACGGCCACAATGTGAATCACATTGAACGTTTTCTTGCAATGTTAGCATTTCAGACAGTGCTTCCCTTATGTTTGAAAATAAAAGTCAAGCCCACGGTATTATGCATAATTTATGTATATTTCCTCAATATCCAACACTCAACCCTTTAATAAAACAGGCACGCAGGGGGACTGCCTTATAGCCGCATACGCGGAGTGCTGCCTACAGACTCGAGGGGAGCACTTCCCCGTCAGCGCGGATAGACGGCGGGAGTAACGGCCACTCTCTTCGGGCAGGCACGCATGGCGGACTGCCTTATAGCCGCTGCGGGCCCAGCGCACATTTCCCCCCAGCCATACGCAGAGTGCTGCCTACAGACTCGAGGGGAGCACTTCCCCGTCAGCGCGGATAGACGGCGGGAGTAACGGCCACACTGTTCGGGCAGGCACGCATGGGGGACTGCCTTATAGCCGCTGCGGGCCCAGCGCACATTTCCCCCAGCCATACGCAGAGTGCTGCCTACAGACTCGAGGCGAGCACTTCCCCGTCAGCGGCGCGGATAGACGGCGGGAGTGACAGCCACTCTCTTCGGGCAGGCGCGCGGGGGACTGCCGTATAGCCCCAGCGCACATTTCCCCCAGCCATACGCAGAGTGCTGCCTACAGACCCGAGGCGAACACTTCCCCGTCAGCAGCGCGGATGGACGGCGGGAGTAACGGCCACTCTCTTCGGGCAGGCTCGCAGGGGGACTGCCTTATAGCCGCATACGCGGAGTGCTGCCTACAGACTCGAGGCGAGCACTTCCCCGTCAGCAGCGCGGATGGACGGCGGGAGTAACGGCCACTCTCTTCGGGCAGGCACGCAGGGGGACTGCCTTATAGCCGCTACGGGCCCAGCGCACATTTCCCCCCAGCCATACGCAGAGTGCTGCCTTGCCGACAGACTCGGGGCGAGCACTTCCCCGTCAGCGCGGACAGACGGCGGATGTAACGGCCACTCTCTTCGGGCAGGCACGCAGGGGACTGCCTTATAGCCGCTGCGGGCCCAGCGCACATTTTCCCCCAGCCATTCGCAGAGTGCTGTCTTAGACGAGAGGCGAGGTTTTTACCTGGGTTTTTTGAAATTTTTGACCTTCACCTTTGACCTAGGCCTTAATCCCGACAATCCGCATCAGCACTCGGACAGTCCTTTGTCTGTGCAAAATTTCGAGTCAATCGGAGACACTTTTTTGTTTGGCCCGAAAAATCCGTAAGCCTAACCCCTTACGACTTTTTTAGGTAAAAAAAAAAAGTGTCTCCGATTATCCCGAAAATTGGCACGGATCAAGAACTGTCCGAGTGCAGATGCGGATTGTCGGGATTAAGGCCTAGGTTAAAGGTCAAGGTCAAAATTTTCAAAAACCCACGTAAACACCTAGGACTGAGTGCCCTGTCGCGATTTCGGCCCCAGCCATACGCGAAGTGCGAGCACTTCCCCGTCAGCAGCGCGGATAGACGGCGGGAGTAACGGCCACTCTCTTCGGGCAGGCACGCAGGGGACTGCCGTATAGCCCCAGCGCGCATTTCCCCCAGCCATAGGCAAGAGTGCTGCCTACAGACGCGAGGCGAGCACTTCCCCGTCAGCAGCGCGGATAGACGGCGGGAGTGACAGCCACTCTCCTCGGGCAGGCACGCAGGGGGACTGCCTTAAAGCCGCTACGGGCCCAGCGCACATTTCAACAGCCACTTTCTTGCATTCAGTGCTTCGGCATTTATGGAGGTCATTATGGCCTAGTACGATAACTATGCATTTCCTCTCTCCGCGACATTCACGCAAAAACCGAGCAACGTCATGGTCCGCGATAGCTGTTCTGGCCTCACGACCATGAATAGCAAAAGTGTATGACTTGAAAGTCATCCTCTCAGCATTTTGGTCTCCGAATACTAGCATGTTTCTGTTTCAAGTAACTGGATAGCGAATGATGATCCTTGATTTCCCGAATTCCCCTATAAGGTCATGCAGCTAGGAATACTCGCTAGAATTCACACGTGTCCAGACACCTGTCTACTGACTGGCTGGCTGGCTGGCTGTCTGTCTGTCTGTCTATGTCAGGTGTCAACATACTCAATGCATGTCGCTTTCACACGTGTCCAGACACCTGTCTACTGACTGGCTGGCTGTCTGTCTGTCTATGTCAGGTGTCAACATACTCAATGCATGTCGCTTTCACACGTGTCCAGACACCTGTCTACTGTCTGGCTGGCACGAGTAGTGTCGATAATCCGTAATGACTACTCAATGTATGTCGCTATATACCCATTGGGCAATGTCATCTATGTCACAATCGGCTGAATATCTTTAGCAGAAACATGAATTTGATATATGGAGACTCTCACGTCCGTCGATTGCAGTTAAGAGGATTCCTGAAATTGTTTAAAGGCGGCAGAAAGGCCAGGAGCTGTACGGAAGACACGGACTGGCCAGAGATGATGAAACGGGTCACGACGGCAGAGAACATTGTCATCGTCCTAGGATCCAACGATGTTGAATGTACTGCACATGGCGAACGTATTATTGAAAGCCTACAGAACGTTTGTAATAAGATACGTGCAGTTAGTCCGACTGTCCGAATCTTTGTGACAGATTTCTGGCGCAGGTCGAGTTACAGTGCGGGACAGATAGATATCAGACTCCGTGTTAACAGCTTGCTAACCAAAACCAAGGCTGAAATCCTCCGAGTAGCGAAGCTCATCCGGCCTAACCATTTAGGGAAGGATGGGGTACATTTGAATGGCAGCGGCAATGATGTATTACGCAAAGCCATACTTGATGCAGTCCCCAACAGTCGGAACGAGCCGAGAACTCGCAGGAAAACGATTCCTCGTAATGTCGCCGATAGGAAAGACAGTCTGACATGATCGTAAGGAGCGGCGTGCCATCGCCGGTCTGACACTGATTCTATATGTTAAAATTATATTTGAACTTAAAAAGGAATTGTAGTTTTCATTCTATATTCTTCAAATGATTAAAATCCGTGACCTACTTCGGTAGAAAAAACCACAACGACAAACCGCTCAACCAACACATCAATTTCCACGTAATGATCGAGCGTATTGTTGTTGACACATTCTGATTTTCAGTCCGAATAGTAGGCCGGGGTTATTTTCTAAGGCTAAACCTTATATCTAGTACCTACTTCAGCTAGAGCGTTGACACACACACACACGGGCTTGTTCATCTGCCAGACACGGTCTCTCTCCGTCGCCAGGGAAGAGTCGAGGCTTCATATGACGGAAATTCGATGAAAATAAGGATTCCAAATTGTGACCTACTTCTGTAAAATTTAAAATAGAAATCTAAAAATAGAAATATACGCTTAACTAACACGTCAGTAAAGAATTGTAGTAGAGGTCATCTCTACACCAACGATTTCCGTTTTACTTACTTCATAGAAGTGGTTGACTACAACGCCTCCCGTATTAATTATTAATCATGACTTAATTACGTGTGTTTGCCAACAAACATCATATATTCCCTTTTTACTTTTTTCTCTCTCAAGAATTGCATTTTCATATTGATTTACATTCTATATGTTAAACCTATATTCTAACTTAACGAGGTATTGTAGTTTTTCATTTTAAATTGTTGGTGATTTTTAGGTTTTCCGCCAAAATGCCTATATATGTGCCTTTGGTGAAATTGGTCATTTCTATATGTTAAAGTTATATTTCAACTATTTAATTATTTTTTAATTATTACTTAATTACGTGTGTTTGCCAACAAACATCATATATTCCCTTTTTACTTTTTTCTCTCTCAAGAATTGCATTTTCGAATTGATTTACATTCTATATGTTCGAACATATATTAGAACTTAAGAAGGAATTGTCGTTTTCATTTTAACTTGTTGGTGATTTTTAGGTTTTCCGCCCAAATGCCTATATGTTTGCCTTTGGTGAAATTGGTCAGTTCTCTATGTTAAAGTTATATTTGAACTATTTAATTATTTTATAATTATTACTTAATTATTACTTAATTACGTGTGTTTGCCAACAAACATCATATATTCCCTTTTTACTTGTTTTCTCTCAAGAATTACATTTTCGAATTGATTTACATTCTATATGTTCAAACATATATTAGAACTTAAGAAGGAATTGTAGTTTTCATTTTATATTCTTCAAATGATTGAAATCCGTGACCTACTTCGGTAGAAAAAACATCAACGACAAACCGCTCAACCAACACATATATTTCCACGTGATGATTGAGCGTATTGTTGTTGTTGTTGTTGTTGTTGTTGACACATTCTGATTTTCAGTCCGAATAGTACGCAGGGGTTATTTTCTAAGGCTAAACCGTATATCTAGTACCTACTTCAGCTAGAGCGTTGACACACACGGGGTTGTCCATCCGCCAGACACTGCCTCTGTCCCGGCTCCAGGGAACGGTCGAGGCTTCATATGAAGGAAATTCGATGAAAATAAGGATTCCAAATTGTGACCTACTTCTGTAAAATTAAAAATAGAAATCTAAAAATAGAAATATACGCTTAACTAACACGTCAGTAAAAAATTGTAGTAGAGGTCATCTCTACACCTACGCTTTCCGTTTTACTTACTTCATAGAAGTGGTTGACTACAATGTCACAGTTTCGAAACCGATATCACTGCCCCGTGTGCGGCAGTGCTGTTGTGCGGTTGACGCAGCATATAGTCAGTCAGCACGCTCGACTTCTGGGCAGCGAGTACCGCTGCCGTCTCTTTGCAAACCATCGCAGGTTGGACGGGAAGGAAAGAACCGACAGAAGGCGATTGTATAGAGTCTGTCCGGTACCGATGTGTGCAGCGATCACTGCTAATATCCCGGTCCATCTCAGAACGGCTCACAGTTTCAGTACGCCTTCCAGTCTAACGGATTCGAGTAGAGCACAGCGCGTTTCTCATTTAGATTGGTCAATCCCAGTTGAACCTGATTGTGAAGAACGGTCCGAGGCAAGTTCGCGAGTTCGCGATCCATCACAGCACGGTTCCGAAACCGGCCCTGAGCATCCAGAGACATCGCCCGTGAATTCGTCCATCGGCTCTCCCTCGTCCGTGTCTGATGCGGCAATCCGTCGCCCTTCTCCAGACGTACCACCTACAAAGGAGCAAAGACCAGTGTCTCCCCATCAGAAGACCGTGTTTGAAGGGCCGAGGGGTGTGTCCTCCATTACCAACGAATGGAGACACCACATGATTACAGAACGGGGCGGCTCGACAAAGCCCGAGCGGGCTTTAGAATACGCCCGGGCGGTGGATAGATATTTACAGTTCCACGATTTGTCCGAGTCCCCGGCCGCTGCCGCTAGTTTAGATCGGATTGACATGTTCGTAGCTAACAGAAGGAGCATCGGCTGTAGCACGAGTGCTGCATGGAAGGCGAGTCTGTTAGGCTATCTGGCGAAGTTCTTTAAGTTCTTAGCTCTGTCGCATATAGGCAAAATGGAGGCAACAGTGTTACGTGATTTCTTGGCGTCCATCGTGGGAACTCGGACCTCTGTTCAGAGACGACGCAGGACCGACAGAGTGGAAAAGGCCTCGAGGGAACGCACCTCGGTTATGGCTCCAGACATGGAGCTGCTGTTGAATAGTACCTGTGTCCAGTCGTGCATCACCAGACTGAGTGAGTGCACGGACACGAGTACGTATTCCAACGTCCGAGGGATCATCGCCTGCATGATAGTAAGGAGCGGAGCTAGGCCGAGTGCCATCGCCGGTCTGACACTGACGGAGGTTGCGTCGCCCAGTTACCAAACCGAGGGTGGTGTGGGCTATGCTGTGCTCTCGGTCACCGATCACAAAACGGCGCAGTTAGGGCCTTTTAATTTGGTCTTAACTCTACCCGAGTACCGTTCTCTGAGAAAGGTAAGAGAATTTCTCCTGAGGTCATTTCGGGGAATCACACACCCATTTGTTTCTCTTCCTGTTGACGGATCGAGTGAAGGGGGCAAACCCTACAACTCTGCCAGAATAGGGAAAGTTTTTGGCAGAGTGTGGGCCGAATCGGGTTGTCAGGCAAAGTACGGAACATACAATGCCACGATGAATCGGAAACGGATAGCAACACAGATGGCGACAGACCATCCTCAGCTTCGAGAGCAGACCGCCCGCCAGCTACGACATTCAGCGACCACAGAAGCGATATATTACGACTTGGGCGACGCGCCCCGGGGTGCTGCACGAATTGCATCTTTGACGAAACGGAAAAAAGCGTCGGAAACACCTGCGCCACCGTCAACGGAGGTTGACCAAACAGTGTCAGTCCAGGCGACATCCAAGACAAGGAGCTGTTCATTGCCGCCACGGTTCTCCGGCAGCAATATGGAACCTTTTGAACGGGCCTCTAGCGAGCCGATGCGATTAGTCGACTATTGTTTAGCTCCAGTCACTGGAACCTCGTGTCCTACAGCAGCCTGCGTCGAGACCACAGACTTCGATCCCGTAACCACGGGACCGGTGGCCGGAACTTCGTGTCCAACTTCCGCATGGGTCGAGACCCAAGATTTCTCGCAAGTTCCAACTAGCGTTAACCACCACCACCACCACCAGCAGAGACCATCAGTCATTTTCGAAAGCGTCTCGACGGTTATGCGTGGCGGTGTGCCGTTTCAACGGCGCAAATGGACGGAAGATTCCAATAGGAGATTTGCTTCAGACTGGGCTGTAGAAATAGTCTTATGCGAGGCAACCGGCAAGAAAGCTAGTATCGTCGTCATAAAGCGTAAACTGGAACAGCTCGACCTTCAAAAGCAATGGTCAGACCTGTCCCCTGCTAATATCAGGGACAAGATCGTAACGGAAGTGAAACGAAGGACAAAGAAGGACAGCAATAAGGTAAGTGTATAATTAATAAGGTAAGTGTCTTTTATGATTTCTTTGTTTATTGCGTTTATGTGTGGACAGGGTAAGTGTGTGTATATGAGGATAACAATGAAACCAAGAAGCTTCAGATGGCAAGACTATCGAATGCTAAAGATTATCGGAAAAGGTTTAAGAAATCATCGGTCAGAAATGATAAGTCGACCCTTGAAGCGTTTTGCGCGTTTGTGTGTGTGTTATATTCCGTGGATTAATCAGTGCTTTTACTATTGTGTTTGTGTGTGCTTCCAGCAAGGCTTCCCCGCGGAATGCAACCCTGGCATGTCAGCAAGGTTTTTCTTATGAAAAGCAACCCTGATAGGTGGACCATGATTTAGAGCGCCTCCTCGTGGTGTGGTCTGGATATATCATTGCCCTTGCAATGTGAACCAAACGCTCTAGTCGCGACGTAGATAATGTTAAATGTTAAATTTGGTAATATCCCTTGGACGTGCCTCTGTAGAACAGAGTGTCCTTGACAGGACTAACCTCGCGACTTCCTGTAGAAGCGAAGCGAGCACTTCGCCGTCAAGCGCGGGTAAAGCACACACTGTTCTACAGACGCCCGGCCAAGGGATATTACCAAAATTGAACACAGAGTGCTGCCAAACATACCATTTAAATGCGCAATCGGTCATTTATAGCATGACATTGCTTACATTTTAACGGCAGCACTGACCTCGCGACTTCCTGTAGAAGCGAAGCGAGCACTTCGCCGTCAAGCGCGGGTAAAGCACACACTGTTCTACAGACGCCCGGCCAAGGGATATTACCAAAATTGAACACAGAGTGCTGCCAAACATACCATTTAAATGCGCAATCGGTCATTTATAGCATGACATTGCTTACATTTTAACGGCAGCACTGACCCTAACCCTAACCCTAACCCTAACCCTAGGAACCTCTCTTTCTTCTTTCTGTTTAGCAGATACGTCCTCTTTATGTGATGTACCTGGCAATTTCCGTGGTATACTGTGGTGCAGACGAAACAAGGTAAACTTGTTGAATTTTGCCATCTGCATTTTACTCAGTATTTCATAATCACGTAAATTATATTGGTTCACAGGTAGATCCTCCATCAGTTTTGCGAGGCAATTATAATCCACAAACCATCCATCCATCATGAGAGCTATACATGAAATAAAAGTTAATACGCAAAGCAACCCATCTTCATCTAGTCTTTCTTTCCCTAGTTTCCTCCTGGTTGCTTCAATCCAGGGGAATGAAACAGGAACTGTCTTTAATTTACTAACGTGTATAAGACCACGGCGTTCCGTTTCTGCCACAACTAACTCTGACAAAACCCTAGGAGACTCACCAGCCCATTCGTTATTGTTAATAATTTTCCATAGTCCAAAAGTTTTTTTCCAGCTCAAACAAGAATGTCCGTGATTATCGTATGTCTTGAACGCAGGAAAATGTTTAAAACGGCACTCTTTGAAGCCTTCAAGAAGTATTTTGCACACATCAGTGTTTGTGTCAATTACCATCTTACAAAGTACACCAAACGTCATGTTGTTTCTCCTGTCACGTCTACCATTTAATAACCGCACAATTTGGTTTATGGTTACGGAACCGTGGACTAAAGTACTCGAAACATTGTCAGAAAACAACTGGCGTTTAAAGTCTTCCATTCTGCAGAGCATATCGCCGTTACTATAAAAGTCATCAATTAATGTGTGTAAAAGTCGACGACCTAACACAAAATCAATCCCTTTTAATACGTCATGGATTCCCACGCTTCTTCTGATCATGCCTTTTATGTTTTCAGATGATGTCCATATCTCACATGGAGGTATGCATTCCTCATAATGCATGCACGCACTCCATAGTTCCAATGCCAAAAAACCCCTTTGGTCGGTTAAACTTCGATTTTTAAGCAATTTCCCTGGACCAAGATTCACAGAGTAGATGTCACTTCTGTGACAGAAAGGACTTCCCCATAACATTTTTTCGAGTGCTAATTCCAATTGGTAGGCTTTCCAGATTCCCTCTACGTTGCCTTTACAACTGAATGTGTCTTTCAACTGTTGAAGTTTTAAACATATCCATCGTCCTGTTCCTTGAATGGCTTTAATGACGCTATGCGAAAATGGCACTAGCATAGGTCTATTCTCTAGCAAGGTAAACACGTTGTCTGTGTTTATGAAATGTGTAGCTTTGAGCACATCTTTCAGTTCATAAGGTTCAATAACTATCTCTAACCGAGCGCTGGTTTCCTGCATGACAATGAAATTGCTTTCCATAGTGCTTATATAGGCGTTTGCGTCGCGCAGGAATGCATTCTTTGTCTGACGCTCAAAAACCATGCCACCGGCTATTACTCCCGAAACTGGATGAAATCTAGTTTGTGGTCTTCGGTGAGGTGAATCTGTATATAGCTGGATAAATCTGAGTTTTCCACAATTGTTTACAATAACGTTTCTAAGCTCCACAGTTATGTCCATCGCCCTACCATCAAGATTACTCTGATAGTTACCACACTCACGGAAAGATAATGCGTTTCTCAAAACACCTCGTGCTGCAACAACCTGTTGAAGACCAGTCATGGACCACATAAGTGACATCACATCCGAAGAAATATTCATTGCTGCATGAACAGTCACTCGTTTGATTCTTTCCTTAATAAATTGTCCCAAGCTAACTCCGGTGCGAGATTTTTCCCCAAAGCGGAAACAAAAAAGTATGATTTTCATGCTCGGAATATTTGATATCTCATGGATACACTGTTGTAATATTGATAAAATGCACTTCTGGTCGTCTGGCAAAACGGTCATTGAATTTACATTGTTAATATCGTTCTTTAATACAGACCCGCTTATTCGTATCATATTCCTCACTATTCCTTTCTGAAATCGGTTACTCAAAGACCTGAACACACCTTCACAAAGTACTTTTACATTACCGCAGTTAAAATCTCCGCGAGTGCGTTCGCTGGAAGGAATAATACCAATCCAACATTCCCAACCCATTTCATAAAAGAGTTGAAAACCTACACATTGGTTGAAGAGCTTAAGTTCACATTTTGTATATTCTGTCAAGTCAATGTGTTTTTTCAACATTGAACGTATTGCTCTAGCTGGACTTTTCGGGAACAGCGTTAATCGTCGAACTGGAATTTCAATGCCTTCAAGACTTTTCAGTTCCACGACACATCCATCTACATCAGTGGTGAATTGAAGAAAAGCATGTTGTTCTACTGGTTTAACGGCAACACTTCTCGCGTATACCATATCACTGCTTTTTAAGAAGCTCTCAATTCCACCATTTTTTGCGATTACACTTATTAAGGAGTCATTCTCTTCCATTCCGTCAAACAAACCATCTTCAATATCCACTTCCGAGTTATCCCCCATAGTTACCAACTGTATCTGAAACGATTAACAGTAATGAATAAAGTTCGAAAATAATAATGTGATTTCAAAACAAAATAAACCAACACAGTTCTCCAATATAACACAGATAAAATTGTTTGAAATTTAATCAATCGTTCTCTACGACGTTCAGACAGCAATGTAACAAAAAAGATGCATGCTGTTTACTGGGTAGAACTCAGTTAGCTTTGTTACTAAAAATAGCTTTATGCAGCTTACTGAGAGTATGCCTTACAGGTTAGAGTATTACCCAAATATATTTGGGTTATACCCAAAGTGGGCCTTACTCGAATTAATAGGGTTACTGTGAGTAAGCCTTACAGGTTAGAGTATTACCCAAATTTATTTGGGTTATATACCCAATACTCTAATTATTAGGGTTAATGTGAGTAAGACTTACAGGTTAGAGTATTACCCAAATTTATTGGGTTATACCCAATATTCTAATTATTAGGGTTAATGTGAGTAAGACTTACAGGTTAGAGTATAACCCAAATATATTGGGTAATACCCAATACTCTAATAATTAGAGTTACTGTGAGTAACACTTACAGGTTAGAGTATTACCCAAATATATTGGGTAATACCCAATACTCTAATAATTAGAGTTACTGTGAGTAACACTTACAGCTTAGAGTATTACCCAATTATATTGGGTAATACCCAATACTCTAATAATTAGAGTTACTGTGAGTAACACTTACAGGTTAGAGTATTACCCAAATATATTGGGTAATACCCAATACTCTAATAATTAGAGTTACTGTGAGTAACACTTACAGGTTAGAGTATTACCCAAATATATTGGGTAATACCCAATACTCTAATAATTAGAGTTACTGTGAGTAACACTTACAGCTTAGAGTATTACCCAAATATATTGGGTAATACCCAATACTCTAATAATTAGAGTTACTGTGAGTAACACTTACAGCTTAGAGTATTACCCAAATATATTGGGTAATACCCAATACTCTAATAATTAGAGTTACTGTGAGTAACACTTACAGCTTAGAGTATTACCCAAATATATTGGGTAATACCCAATACTCTAATAATGTGAGTAAGCCTTACAGGTTAGAGTAATTACCCAAACTGGGTATTACCCAAAAAAAGAGGGTACAATTGAGTAAGCCTTGTTACTAAAAATAGATCAACAAGATTAACAATATCAATGGCGCTATTGACGGTAGAAAACTCTGGTCTTCACCATTGGTCTTAGAATGAGTCAAGGAGTAATTTTCAATGTTCAAGAGCAATTGGCTCAATAAGGACCAACAATAAGCATTGGCGCTTTTGGTGCTAGAGAACTCCTATCTTCACCATTGCTCTTAGATTGTGTCGAGAAGTAATGTTAAAGTTTCACTTGGGTAGAATAATATATAAATTGTGTATGCCATAGCACCTTGTCCCCCGAGTTCTTCCTCGTATTAGCTGCACTGTGGCAGGGGTCGCATCGGGTGCCACAGAATCATTGTTGCTAGGTTTTGGAAACTTGTTCCGTAACACTTATACACTATATCCGAGTCTTGGTGAGCGGATGCACATACATCAACATTAAAGCATCTGGTTTGCCAGTGTCTATGTCACTGCATGCACGACCATTTAAAAAAAAACGGGTAAAAGCATGTTCACCATGCTAAATACTACTAACCTTGCGTTTATATCCTTATTATTCCATATAAACAAATTATAAATCCACAATTTAATAAACACTTCCAAAACAATTCAAGATCAAAATTAATAACCATTACAAATGTCACAAATACAGAATCACAGTATACTGCAATAAAACAAATATTAAAATTGTTCAATATCAAGCATCTGTACTCAACGACGTTCAGACACCAAATGAGAAAGACGGTTAGACTGGGTTAGCAATTTGAAAAATTTCAACCAATCAAATCACAGGAAAAAATTTCAGCCAATGAAAATGGATGATCAACATGATCAAAATGATCATCTTCGCCAAAGTCCCCTACCCTAACCCTAACCCTAACCCTAACCCTAACCCTAACCCTAACCCTAACCCAAGGTAGGGACGCAGGACTGCCATCTAGCGACGTCGGTCCCAGCTCACATTTCGCCCCAGCCATACGCAGACTGCTTGCTTAAAGACTCGAGGGGAGCACTTCCCCGTCAGCGCGGATAGACGGCGGGAGTAACAGCCGATCTCTTCGGGCAGGCACGCAGGGGTCTGCCGTATAGCCCCAGCGCACATTTCCCCCAGCCGTACGCAGAGTGCTGCCTACAGACTCGAGGCGAGCACCTCCCCGTCAGCAGCGCGGGTAGACGGCGGGAGTAACGGCCACTCTCTTCGGGCAGGCACGCGGGGGACAGCCGTATAGCCCCAGCGCACATTTCCCCCAGCTATACGCAAGAGTGCTGCCTACAGACTCGGGGCGAGCACTTCCCCGTCAGCGCGGACAGACGGCGGATGTAACAGCCACTCTCTTCGGGCAGGCACGCAGGGGACTGCCTTATAGCCCCAAGCGCACATTTCCCCCCAGCCATACGTCGGGACTGGTGTACAGCGACTCTAGGTCCCGGCGCGCCCATTTCCCCCAGCCATAATCAGAGGGCTGCCTGGACACGCAAGCGCGGGTAAACGGCGGGAGTAACATCCACTCCCTTAAGGTAGGGACGCAGGACTGCCATCTAGCGACGTCGGTCCCAGCTCACATTTCGCCCCAGCCATACGCAGACTGCTTGCTTAAAGACTCGAGGGGAGCACTTCCCCGTCAGCGCGGATAGACGGCGGGAGTAACAGCCGATCTCTTCGGGCAGGCACGCAGGGGTCTGCCGTATAGCCCCAGCGCACATTTCCCCCAGCCGTACGCAGAGTGCTGCCTACAGACTCGAGGCGAGCACCTCCCCGTCAGCAGCGCGGGTAGACGGCGGGAGTAACGGCCACTCTCTTCGGGCAGGCACGCGGGGGACAGCCGTATAGCCCCAGCGCACATTTCCCCCAGCCATACGCAAGAGTGCTGCCTACAGACTCGGGGCGAGCACTTCCCCGTCAGCGCGGACAGACGGCGGATGTAACAGCCACTCTCTTCGGGCAGGCACGCAGGGGACTGCCTTATAGCCCCAAGCGCACATTTCCCCCCAGCCATACGTCGGGACTGGTGTACAGCGACTCTAGGTCCCGGCGCGCCCATTTCCCCAGCCATAATCAGAGGGCTGCCTGGACACGCAAGCGCGGGTAAACGGCGGGAGTAACATCCACTCCCTTAAGGTAGGGACGCAGGACTGCCATCTAGCGACTTCGGTCCCAGCTCACATTTCGCCCCCAGCCATACGCAGACTGCTTGCTTAAAGACTCGAGGGGAGCACTTCCCCGTCAGCGCGGATAGACGGCGGGAGTAACCGGCCACTCTCTTCGGGCAGGCACGCAGGCGGGACTGCCTTATAGCCGCTTCGGGCCCAGCGCACATTTCTCCCCCAGCCATACGCAGAGTGCTTGCTTAAAGACTCGAGGGGAGCACTTCCCCGTCAGCGCGGATAGACGGCGGGAGTAACCGGCCACTCTCTTCGGGCAGGCACGCAGGGGGGGACTGCCTTATAGCCGCTTCGGGCCCAGCGCACATTTCTCCCCCAGCCATACGCAGAGTGCTTGCTTAAAGACTCGAGGGGAGCACTTCCCCGTCAGCGCGGATAGACGGCGGGAGTAACCGGCCACTCTCTTCGGGCAGGCACGCAGGGGGGACTGCCTTATAGCCGCTTCGGGCCCAGCGCACATTTCTCCCCAGCCATACGCAGAGTGCTTGCTTAAAGACTCGAGGGGAGCACTTCCCCGTCAGCGCGGATAGACGGCGGGAGTAACCGGCCACTCTCTTCGGGCAGGCACGCAGGGGGGGGACTGCCTTATAGCCGCTTCGGGCCCAGCGCACATTTCTCCCCCAGCCATACGCAGAGTGCTTGCTTAAAGACTCGAGGGGAGCACTTCCCCGTCAGCGCGGATAGACGGCGGGAGTAACCGGCCACTCTCTTCGGGCAGGCACGCAGGGGGGACTGCCTTATAGCCGCTTCGGGCCCAGCGCACATTTCTCCCCAGCCATACGCAGAGTGCTTGCTTAAAGACTCGAGGGGAGCACTTCCCCGTCAGCGCGGATAGACGGCGGGAGTAACCGGCCACTCTCTTCGGGCAGGCACGCAGGGGGGGACTGCCTTATAGCCGCTTCGGGCCCAGCGCACATTTCTCCCCAGCCATACGCAGAGTGCTTGCTTAAAGACTCGAGGGGAGCACTTCCCCGTCAGCGCGGATAGACGGCGGGAGTAACCGGCCACTCTCTTCGGGCAGGCACGCAGGGGGGACTGCCTTATAGCCGCTTCGGGCCCAGCGCACATTTCTCCCCAGCCATACGCAGAGTGCCTGCTTAAAGACTCGAGGGGAGCACTTCCCCGTCAGCGCGGATAGACGGCGGGAGTAACCGGCCACTCTCTTCGGGCAGGCGCGCAGGGGGACTGCCTTCTAGCCGCTACGGGCCCAGCGCACATTCCCCCCCCAGCCATACGCAGAGTGCTGCCTTGCCTACAGACTCGGGGCGAGCGCTTCCCCGTCAGCGCGGACAGACGGCGGATGTAACAGCCACTCTCTTCGGGCAGGCACGCAGGGGACTGCCCTATAGCCGCTGCGGGCCCAGCGCACATTTCCCCCAGCCAGTACGCAGAGTGCTGCCTTACAGACTCGAGGCGAGCACTTCCCCGTCAACGCGGATTGACGGCGGGAGTAACGGCCACTCTCTTCGGACAGGCTCGCAGGGGGACTGCCTTATAGCCGCTGCGGTCCCAGCGCACATTTCCCCCAGCCATACGCTTCCCCGTCAGCAGCGCGGGTAGACGGCGGGAGTAACGGCCACTCTCTTCGGGCAGGCACGCGGGGGACAGCCGTATAGCCCCAGCGCACATTTCCCCCAGCCATACGCAAGAGTGCTGCCTACAGACTCGGGGCGAGCACTTCCCCGCCAGCAGCGCGGAGAGACGGCGGGAGTAACGGCCACTCTCTTCGGGCAGGCACGCAGGGGGACTGCCTTATAGCCGCATACGCGGAGTGCTGCCTACAGACTCGAGGGGAGCACTTCCCCGTCAGCGCGGATGGACGGCGGGAGTAACGGCCACTCTCTTCGGGCAGGCACGCATGGCGGACTGCCTTATAGCCGCTGCGGGCCCAGCGCACATTTCCCCCCAGCCATACGCAGAGTGCTGCCTACAGACTCGAGGGGAGCACTTCCCCGTCAGCGCGGATAGACGGCGGGAGTAACGGCCACACTGTTCGGGCAGGCACGCAGGGGTACTGCCTTATAGCCGCTGCGGGCCCAGCGCACATTTCCCCCAGCCATACGCAGAGTGCTGCCTACAGACTCGAGGCGAGCACTTCCCCGTCAGCGGCGCGGATAGACGGCGGGAGTGACAGCCACTCTCTTCGGGCAGGCGCGCGGGGGACTGCCGTGTAGCCCCAGCGCACATTTCCCCCAGCCATACGCAGAGTGCTGCCTACAGACTCGAGGCGAACACTTCCCCGTCAGCGTGCCTGCCCGAAGAGAGTGGCCGTTACTTGCGCCGTCTACCCGCGCCGCTGACGGGGAAGTGCTCGCCTCGGGTTTGTAGGCAGCACTCTGCGTATGGCTGGGGGAAATGTGCGCTGGGCCCGAAGCGGCTATACGGCAGTCCCCCTGCGTGCCTGCCCGAAGAGAGTGGCCGTTACTCGCGCCGTTTACCCGCGCTGCTGACGGGGAAGTGCTCGCCTCGGGTTTGTGGGCAGCACTCTGCGTATGGCTGGGGGAAATGTGCGCTGGGCCCGAAGCGGCTGTAAGGCAGTCCCCTGCGTGCCTGCCCGAAGAGAGTGGCTGTTACTCGCGCCGTCTACCCGCGCTGACGGGGAAGTGCTCGCCTCGGGTTTGTAAGCAGCACTCTGCGTATGGCTGGGGAGAAATGTGCGCTGGGCCCGAAGCGGCTATAAGGCAGGGGAGCACTCCGCTGCTGGCCCGGGAACAGGTTCTGCGGGACGCGCAAAATAGACCCGCGTCTTTCGGGAAGTGCTAAGCCTTGTTTCAAGGGAGCACTCCGCAGCCGGCCCGGGAAAATAGTCGGCCTTAAGGCGGAAAATGAACCAGCGTCTTTCGGGAAGTGCTAAGCCTTGGTTCAGGGGAGCACTCCGCTGCTGGCCCGGGAACAGGTTCTGCGGGACGCGTACAATAGACCCGCGTCTTTCGGGAAGAAAATCCTTTTCTCAATTTTGTTCTTTGATCCATGCGTTTTGAAACTTTTTTCTAGACATCTCACAAGCTCAACATTTTGGCAATCGGTAGGGTACGTAGACATAACGCGTAAATTATCGCCGTTATGGGTGGCGTTGATATAGTTTCGGAAAAAAATAGGGGGTCACCGAAATAGGGCACAAACGCATAAAACAGACATTAACTATTGTTTTAGAAGTCTGCTATCCTTCAAACTGGTGGCATTCGAAAGAATGCATAGACACGCAACATATGGAATCACTTTTCCCAGGGGCGTTTGTATGGTCTCGAAAAAAAATTCGTTTTCCAGTTATCCAGTTTCCTTTCAAATTTCCTTCTTTGTTGCATGTAAAGTGTAACTTTTGTTCTAGTGTTCTCCCGGCCCGGAAACTCGCGCGATCCCTGGATTTCGGCAGCAGGAAGCGTAAATTATCGCGTTTACTTGGGGCAAAAAAAAAAAAAAAAAATAGGGGGTCACCGAAATAGGGCACAAACGCATAAAAACAGCCATTAACTATTGTTTTAGGCGTAACGTGAGCCCGCGTCTTTCGGGAAGTGCTAAGCCTTGTTTCAAGCGAGCACTTCGATGCTGGCCGGGGAGAATAGTCGGCCTTACGGCGTACCGTGAGCCCGCGTCTTTCGGGAAGTGCCAAGCCTTGTTTCAAGCGAGCACTTCGATGCTGGCCCGGGAGAATAGTCGGCCCTAAGGCGTACCGTGATAGACGGCGGGAGTAACGGCCACACTGCCTACAGACTCGAGGGGAGCACTTCCCCGTCAGCGCGGATAGACGGCGGGAGTAACGGCCACTCTCCTCGGGCAGGCACGCAGGGGGACTGCCTTACAGCCGCTGCGGGCCCAGCGCACATTTCCCACAGCCATACGCGGAGTGCTGCCTACAGACTCGAGGCGAGCACTTCCCCGTCAGCGGCGCGGATAGACGGCGGGAGTAACGGCCACTCTCTTCGGGCAGGCACGCAGGGGACAGCCGTATAGCCCCAGCGCACATTTCCCCCAGCCATACGCAGAGTGCTGCCTACAGACTCGAGGCGAGCACTTCCCCGCCAGCGGCGCGGATAGACGTCGGGAGTAACGGCCACTCTCTTCGGGCAGGCACGCAGGGGGACTGCCTTATAGCCGCATACGCAGACTGCTGCCTACAGACTCGAGGGGAGCACTTCCCCGTCAGCGCGGATAGACGGCGGGAGTAACGGCCACAATGTGAATCACATTGAACGTTTTCTTGCAATGTTAGCATTTCAGACAGTGCTTCCCTTATGTTTGAAAATAAAAGTCAAGCCCACGGTATTATGCATAATTTATGTATATTTCCTCAATATCCAACACTCAACCCTTTAATAAAACAGGCACGCAGGGGGACTGCCTTATAGCCGCATACGCAGAGTGCTGCCTACAGACTCGAGGGGAGCACTTCCCCGTCAGCGCGGATAGACGGCGGGAGTAACGGCCACTCTCTTCGGGCAGGCACGCATGGCGGACTGCCTTATAGCCGCTGCGGGCCCAGCGCACATTTCCCCCCAGCCATACGCAGAGTGCTGCCTACAGACTCGAGGGGAGCACTTCCCCGTCAGCGCGGATAGACGGCGGGAGTAACGGCCACACTGTTCGGGCAGGCACGCATGGGGGACTGCCTTATAGCCGCTGCGGGCCCAGCGCACATTTCCCCCAGCCATACGCAGAGTGCTGCCTACAGACTCGAGGCGAGCACTTCCCCGTCAGCGGCGCGGATAGACGGCGGGAGTGACAGCCACTCTCTTCGGGCAGGCGCGCGGGGGACTGCCGTATAGCCCCAGCGCACATTTCCCCCAGCCATACGCAGAGTGCTGCCTACAGACCCGAGGCGAACACTTCCCCGTCAGCAGCGCGGATGGACGGCGGGAGTAACGGCCACTCTCTTCGGGCAGGCTCGCAGGGGGACTGCCTTATAGCCGCATACGTGGAGTGCTGCCTACAGACTCGAGGCGAGCACTTCCCCGTCAGCAGCGCGGATGGACGGCGGGAGTAACGGCCACTCTCTTCGGGCAGGCACGCAGGGGGACTGCCTTATAGCCGCTACGGGCCCAGCGCACATTTCCCCCCAGCCATACGCAGAGTGCTGCCTTGCCGACAGACTCGGGGCGAGCACTTCCCCGTCAGCGCGGACAGACGGCGGATGTAACGGCCACTCTCTTCGGGCAGGCACGCAGGGGACTGCCTTATAGCCGCTGCGGGCCCAGCGCACATTTTCCCCCAGCCATTCGCAGAGTGCTGTCTTAGACGAGAGGCGAGGTTTTTACCTGGGTTTTTTGAAATTTTTGACCTTGACCTTTGACCTAGGCCTTAATCCCGACAATCTGCATCAGCACTCGGACAGTCCTTTGTCTGTGCAAAATTTCGAGTCAATCGGAGACACTTTTTTGTTTGGCCCGAAAAATCCGTAAGCCTAACAACCCCTTACGACTTTTTTAGGTAAAAAAAAAAAGTGTCTCCGATTATCCCGAAAATTGGCACGGATCAAGAACTGTCCGAGTACAGATGCGGATTGTCGGGATTAAGGCCTAGGTCAAAGGTCAAGGTCAAAATTTTCAAAAACCCACGTAAACACCTAGGACTGAGTGCCCTGTCGCGATTTCGGCCCCAGCCATACGCGGAGTGCGAGCACTTCCCCGTCAGCAGCGCGGATAGACGGCGGGAGTAACGGCCACTCTCTTCGGGCAGGCACGCAGGGGACTGCCGTATAGCCCCAGCGCGCATTTCCCCCAGCCATAGGCAAGAGTGCTGCCTACAGACGCGAGGCGAGCAATTCCCCGTCAGCAGCGCGGATAGACGGCGGGAGTGACAGCCACTCTCCTTCGGGCAGGCACGCAGGGGGACTGCCTTAAAGCCGCTACGGGCCCAGCGCACATTCCCCCCCCCCCCAGCCATACGCAGAGTGCTGCCTACAGACTCGAGGACGCAGGACGTTCCCTATAGCCAGCAGCGGAGTGCCCGCTTGAAACGAGGCTTAGCACTAAATATGCAGTTGTGGACTTATTTTTAATTGAGACAGTTGTAGAATATAGGTTTTCCGGGGGAAATTGTTGGCCCTAAGAAGGGCCGTTTTGTACTCTGCTCCCTGTAATTCATTTTCGTTCTCAGACGACCGAGACCGTCCCTCTCCTTGGCGTTTCAACAAGTGCTTTTTCAAATCGCATCCCGCCCGTCCGCGTGAGACAGTAGCCGGTACCGAGCACTTGGTTCCCTTTCATTCTTGTTCTGAGGACCTCAGCACTTTGGAAGTCAAGCATCGAATTCAGAAAAAGTCTGGTCTTTCGTATCGACGCGTCTTCCCGTTTCCTGCACCAAAGGTCGGACACCACGATTCTGACCGTGTTATTCACTTCCCTTATCTTGTCTACCAGTTGCCGAAGGCTCGTTAAAATGTCAACAGCCACTTTCTTGCATTCAGTGCTTCGGCATTTATGGAGGTCATTATGGCCTAGTACGATAACTATGCATTTCCTCTCTCCGCGACATTCACGCAAAAACCGAGCAACGTCATGGTCCGCGATAGCTGTTCTGGCCTCACGACCATGAATAGCAAAAGTGTATGACTTGAAAGTCATCCTCTCAGCATTTTGGTCTCCGAATACTAGCATGTTTCTGTTTCAAGTAACTGGATAGCGAATGATGATCCTTGATTTCCCGAATTCCCCTATAAGTTCATGCAGCTAGGAATACTCGCTAGAATTCACACGTGTCCAGACACCTGTCTACTGACTGGCTGGCTGTCTGTCTGTCTATGTCAGGTGTCAACATACTCAATGCATGTCGCTTTCACACGTGTCCAGATACCTGTCTACTGACTGGCTGGCTGTCTGTCTGTCTATGTCAGGTGTCAACATACTCAATGCATGTCGCTTTCACACGTGTCCAGACACCTGTCTACTGTCTGGCTGGCACGAGTAGTGTCGATAATCCGTAATGACTACTCAATGTATGTCGCTATATACCCATTGGGCAATGTCATCTATGTCACAATCGGCTGAATATCTTTAGCAGAAACATGAATTTGATATATGGAGACTCTCACGTCCGTCGATTGCAGTTAAGAGGATTCCTGAAATTGTTTAAAGGCGGCAGAAAGGCCAGGAGCTGTACGGAAGACACGGACTGGCCAGAGATGATGAAACGGGTCACGACGGCAGAGAACATTGTCATCGTCCTAGGATCCAACGATGTTGAAAGTACTGCACATGGCGAACGTATTATTGAAAGCCTACAGAACGTTTGTAATAAGATACGTGCAGTTAGTCCGACTGTCCGAATCTTTGTGACAGATTTCTGGCGCAGGTCGAGTTACAGTGCGGGACAGATAGATATCAGACTCCGTGTTAACAGCTTGCTAACCAAAACCAAGGCTGAAATCCTCCGAGTAGCGAAGCTCATCCGGCCTAACCATTTAGGGAAGGATGGGGTACATTTGAATGGCAGCGGCAATGATGTATTACGCAAAGCCATACTTGATGCAGTCCCCAACAGTCGGAACGAGCCGAGAACTCGCAGGAAAACGATTCCTCGTAATGTCGCCGATAGGAAAGACAGTCTGACATGATCGTAAGGAGCGGCGTGCCATCGCCGGTCTGACACTGACGGAGGTTGCGTCGCCCAGTTACCAAACCGAGGGTGGTGCGGGCTATGCTGTGCTCTCGGTCACTATACTTGACTGAGAAAATGAACATGGAATATGGGAGCGAATTTCGGAGTTTTCATTTTTTTTCTAATTTCTATTGTTTTCAATGGCCGTTAGAAGGGCAAGCAAGGTTGTATTAACATCAAAAATTAAAAACCTTTATATGCAATCATAGACAATAAGTATAGGTAGATATTCATTAAAGTTTCGGAATTATTCGATTATAATTGACCGAGAAAATTAAGGTGGGAAAGACAGCAAATCTGGGAGTTTTCAGGGTTTTTTCTAATTTCTACTATATTCAATGGCCGTTAGAAGGGAGCGTATGCTTCTCTGGAAATCAAAAGTTTAAAACATTGATATGCTTCCGTGGACAATAGGTATATGTATGTTTTCACTGCAGTTTCATAAATCTGTCTTTAAAAATGAGTTTCGAAAACAATGTGGAAAAGTAGCCTATTTCCGACTTTCTGCCGTTCACGGTCTCGCGCAACAGAGGAAATAGCTCATCTGCCATTCCATAAAGTGCCACATTTAATAACTTTATACCATTTTGTAGACCATAAATTAAGCTATCTTATAAAACAAAATGTATTAATCTGTCTTTAAAAATGAGTTTGCAAAACAATGTGGAAAAGTAGCATATTTCTGACTTTTCGCGGTCTGACGCAACAGAGGAAATACATCATCTTAATACATACATGGGTTGGCTTAATTTTGACAAAAGATGTCGTTACCATGCTGCGGTTCTCATTCATAAAACAATTAACAGCATGACGCCGTCCTATATGAATTATGTAATAACAATACGTATTAATAATTAATTATGACTAAATTACGTGTGTTTGCCAACAAACATCATATATTCCCTTTTTACTTGTTTTCTCACAAGATTTCCATTTTAATATTGATTTACATTCTATATGTTAAAATTATATTTGAACTTAAAAAGGAATTGTAGTTTTCATTCTATATTCTTCAAATGATTAAAATCCGTGACCTACTTCGGTAGAAAAAACCACAACGACAAACCGCTCAACCAACACATCAATTTCCACGTAATGATCGAGCGTATTGTTGTTGACACATTCTGATTTTCAGTCCGAATAGTAGGCCGGGGTTATTTTCTAAGGCTAAACCTTATATCTAGTACCTACTTCAGCTAGAGCGTTGACACACACACACACACACACACACACACACGGACTTGTTCATCTGCCAGACACGGTCTCTCTCCGTCGCCAGGGAAGAGTCGAGGCTTCATATGACGGAAATTCGATGAAAATAAGGATTCCAAATTGTGACCTACTTCTGTAAAATTTAAAATAGAAATCTAAAAATAGAAATATACGCTAAACTAACACGTCAGTAAAGAATTGTAGTAGAGGTCATCTCTACACCAACGATTTCCGTTTTACTTACTTCATAGAAGTGGTTGACTACAACGCCTCCCGTATTAATTATTAATCATGACTTAATTACGTGTGTTTGCCAACAAACATCATATATTCCCTTTTTACTTTTTTCTCTCTCAAGAATTGCATTTTCATATTGATTTACATTCTATATGTTAAAGCTATATTCTAACTTAACGAGGTAGTGTAGTTTTTCATTTTAAATTGTTGGTGATTTTTAGGTTTTCCGCCAAAATGCCTATATGTGTGCCTTTGGTGAAATTGGTCATTTCTATATGTTAAAGTTATATTTCAACTATTTATTTATTTTTTAATTATTACTTAATTACGTGTGTTTGCCAACAAACATCATATATTCCCTTTTTACTTTTTTCTCTCTCAAGAATTGCATTTTCATATTGATTTACATTCTATATGTTAAAGCTATATTCTAACTTAACGAGGTATTGTAGTTTTTCATTTTAAATTGTTGGTGATTTTTAGGTTTTCCGCCAAAATGCCTATATATGTGCCTTTGGTGAAATTGGTCATTTCTATATGTTAAAGTTATATTTCAACTATTTAATTATTTTTTAATTATTACTTAATTACGTGTGTTTGCCAACAAACATCATATATTCCCTTTTTACTTTTTTCTCTCTCAAGAATTGCATTTTCGAATTGATTTACATTCTATATGTTCGAACATATATTAGAACTTAAGAAGGAATTGTCGTTTTCATTTTAACTTGTTGGTGATTTTTAGGTTTTCCGCCCAAATGCCTATATGTTTGCCTTTGGTGAAATTGGTCATTTCTCTATGTTAAAGTTATATTTGAACTATTTAATTATTTTATAATTATTACTTAATTATTACTTAATTACGTGTGTTTGCCAACAAACATCATATATTCCCTTTTTACTTGTTTTCTCTCAAGAATTACATTTTCGAATTGATTTACATTCTATATGTTCAAACATATATTAGAACTTAAGAAGGAATTGTAGTTTTCATTTTATATTCTTCAAATGATTGAAATCCGTGACCTACTTCGGTAGAAAAAACATCAACGACAAACCGCTCAACCAACACATATATTTCCACGTGATGATTGAGCGTATTGTTGTTGTTGTTGTTGTTGTTGTTGACACATTCTGATTTTCAGTCCGAATAGTACGCAGGGGTTATTTTCTAAGGCTAAACCGTATATCTAGTACCTACTTCAGCTAGAGCGTTGACACACACACGGGGTTGTCCATCCGCCAGACACTGCCTCTGTCCCGGCTCCAGGGAACGGTCGAGGCTTCATATGAAGGAAATTCGATGAAAATAAGGATTCCAAATTGTGACCTACTTCTGTAAAATTAAAAATAGAAATCTAAAAATAGAAATATACGCTTAACTAACACGTCAGTAAAAAATTGTAGTAGAGGTCATCTCTACACCTACGCTTTCCGTTTTACTTACTTCATAGAAGTGGTTGACTACAATGTCACAGTTTCGAAACCGATATCACTGCCCCGTGTGCGGCAGTGCTGTTGTGCGGTTGACGCAGCATATAGTCAGTCAGCACGCTCGACTTCTGGGCAGCGAGTACCGCTGCCGTCTCTTTGCAAGTTTTGGAAGTCAAGCATCGAATTCAGAAAAAGTCTGGTCTTTCGTATCGACGCGTCTTCCCGTTTCCTGCACCAAAGGTCGGACACCACGATTCTGACCGTGTTATTCACTTCCCTTATCTTGTCTACCAGTTGCCGAAGGCTCGTTAAAATGTCAACAGCCACTTTCTTGCATTCAGTGCTTCGGCATTTATGGAGGTCATTATGGCCTAGTACGATAACTATGCATTTCCTCTCTCCGCGACATTCACGCAAAAACCGAGCAACGTCATGGTCCGCGATAGCTGTTCTGGCCTCACGACCATGAATAGCAAAAGTGTATGACTTGAAAGTCATCCTCTCAGCATTTTGGTCTCCGAATACTAGCATGTTTCTGTTTCAAGTAACTGGATAGCGAATGATGATCCTTGATTTCCCGAATTCCCCTATAAGTTCATGCAGCTAGGAATACTCGCTAGAATTCACACGTGTCCAGACACCTGTCTACTGACTGGCTGGCTGTCTGTCTGTCTATGTCAGGTGTCAACTTACTCAATGCATGTCGCTTTCACACGTGTCCAGACACCTGTCTACTGTCTGGCTGGCACGAGTAGTGTCGATAATCCGTAATGACTACTCAATGTATGTCGCTATATACCCATTGGGCAATGTCATCTATGTCACAATCGGCTGAATATCTTTAGCAGAAACATGAATTTGATATATGGAGACTCTCACGTTCGTCGATTGCAGTTAAGAGGATTCCTGAAATTGTTTAAAGGCGGCAGAAAGGCCAGGAGCTGTACGGAAGACACGGACTGGCCAGAGATGATGAAACGGGTCACGACGGCAGAGAACATTGTCATCGTCCTAGGATCCAACGATGTTGAAAGTACTGCACATGGCGAACGTATTATTGAAAGCCTACAGAACGTTTGTAATAAGATACGTGCAGTTAGTCCGACTGTCCGAATCTTTGTAACAGATTTCTGGCGCAGGTCGAGTTACAGTGCGGGACAGATAGATATCAGACTCCGTGTTAACAGCTTGCTAACCAAAACCAAGGCTGAAATCCTCCGAGTAGCGAAGCTCATCCGGCCTAACCATTTAGGGAAGGATGGGGTACATTTGAATGGCAGCGGCAATGATGTATTACGCAAAGCCATACTTGATGCAGTCCCCAACAGTCGGAACGAGCCGAGAACTCGCAGGAAAACGATTCCTCGTAATGTCGCCGATAGGAAAAACAGTCTGACATGATCGTAAGGAGCGGCGTGCCATCGCCGGTCTGACACTGACGGAGGTTGCGTCGCCCAGTTACCAAACCGAGGGTGGTGCGGGCTATGCTGTGCTCTCGGTCACTATACTTGACTGAGAAAATGAACATGGAATATGGGGGCAAATTTCGGAGTTTTCATTTTTTTTCTAATTTCTATTGTTTTCAATGGCCGTTAGAAGGGCAAGCAAGGTTGTATTAACATCAACAATTAAAAACCTTTATATGCAATCATAGACAATAAGTATAGGTAGATATTCATTAAAGTTTCGGAATTATTCGATTATAATTGACCGAGAAAATTAAGGTGGGAAAGACAGCAAATCTGGGAGTTTTCAGGGTTTTTTCTAATTTCTACTATATTCAATGGCCGTTAGAAGGGAACGTATACTTCTCTGGAAATCAAAAGTTTAAAACATTGATATGCTTCCGTGGACAATAGGTATATGTATGTTTTCACTGCAGTTTCATAAATCTGTCTTTAAAAATGAGTTTCGAAAACAATGTGGAAAAGTAGCCTATTTCCGACTTTCTGCCGTTCACGGTCTCGCGCAACAGAGGAAATAGCTCATCTGCCATTCCATAAAGTGCCACATTTAATAACTTTATACCATTTTGTAGACCATAAATTAAGCTATCTTATAAAACAAAATGTATTAATCTGTCTTTAAAAATGAGTTTGCAAAACAATGTGGAAAAGTAGCATATTTCTGACTTTTCGCGGTCTGACGCAACAGAGGAAATACATCATCTTAATACATACATGGGTTGGCTTAATTTTGACAAAAGATGTCGTTACCATGCTGCGGTTCTCATTCATAAAACAATTAACAGCATGACGCCGTCCTATATGAATTATGTAATAACAATACGTATTAATAATTAATTATGACTAAATTACGTGTGTTTGCCAACAAACATCATATATTCCCTTTTTACTTGTTTTCTCACAAGATTTCCATTTTAATATTGATTTACATTCTATATGTTAAAATTATATTTGAACTTAAAAAGGAATTGTAGTTTTCATTCTATATTCTTCAAATGATTAAAATCCGTGACCTACTTCGGTAGAAAAAACCACAACGACAAACCGCTCAACCAACACATCAATTTCCACGTAATGATCGAGCGTATTGTTGTTGACACATTCTGATTTTCAGTCCGAATAGTAGGCCGGGGTTATTTTCTAAGGCTAAACCTTATATCTAGTACCTACTTCAGCTAGAGCGTTGACACACACACACACACACACACACACACACACACACGGGCTTGTTCATCTGCCAGACACGGTCTCTCTCCGTCGCCAGGGAAGAGTCGAGGCTTCATATGACGGAAATTCGATGAAAATAAGGATTCCAAATTGTGACCTACTTCTGTAAAATTTAAAATAGAAATCTAAAAATAGAAATATACGCTTAACTAACACGTCAGTAAAGAATTGTAGTAGAGGTCATCTCTACACCAACGATTACCGTTTTACTTACTTCATAGAAGTGGTTGACTACAACGCCTCCCGTATTAATTATTAATCATGACTTAATTACGTGTGTTTGCCAACAAACATCATATATTCCCTTTTTACTTTTTTCTCTCTCAAGAATTGCATTTTCATATTGATTTACATTCTATATGTTAAAGCTATATTCTAACTTAACGAGGTATTGTAGTTTTTCATTTTCAATTGTTGGTGATTTTTAGGTTTTCCGCCAAAATGCCTATATATGTGCCTTTGGTGAAATTGGTCATTTCTATATGTTAAAGTTATATTTCAACTATTTAATTATTTTTTAATTATTACTTAATTACGTGTGTTTGCCAACAAACATCATATATTCCCTTTTTACTTTTTTCTCTCTCAAGAATTGCATTTTCGAATTGATTTACATTCTATATGTTCGAACATATATTAGAACTTAAGAAGGAATTGTCGTTTTCATTTTAACTTGTTGGTGATTTTTAGGTTTTCCGCCCAAATGCCTATATGTTTGCCTTTGGTGAAATTGGTCATTTCTCTATGTTAAAGTTATATTTGAACTATTTAATTATTTTATAATTATTACTTAATTATTACTTAATTACGTGTGTTTGCCAACAAACATCATATATTCCCTTTTTACTTGTTTTCTCTCAAGAATTACATTTTCGAATTGATTTACATTCTATATGTTCAAACATATATTAGAACTTAAGAAGGAATTGTAGTTTTCATTTTATATTCTTCAAATGATTGAAATCCGTGACCTACTTCGGTAGAAAAAACATCAACGACAATCCGCTCAACCAACACATATATTTCCACGTGATGATTGAGCGTATTGTTGTTGTTGTTGTTGTTGTTGACACATTCTGATTTTCAGTCCGAATAGTACGCAGGGGTTATTTTCTAAGGCTAAACCGTATATCTAGTACCTACTTCAGCTAGAGCGTTGACACACACGGGGTTGTCCATCCGCCAGACACTGCCTCTGTCCCGGCTCCAGGGAACAGTCGAGGCTTCATATGAAGGAAATTCGATGAAAATAAGGATTCCAAATTGTGACCTACTTCTGTAAAATTAAAAATAGAAATCTAAAAATAGAAATATACGCTTAACTAACACGTCAGTAAAAAATTGTAGTAGAGGTCATCTCTACACCTACGCTTTCCGTTTTACTTACTTCATAGAAGTGGTTGACTACAATGTCACAGTTTCGAAACCGATATCACTGCCCCGTGTGCGGCAGTGCTGTTGTGCGGTTGACGCAGCATATAGTCAGTCAGCACGCTCGACTTCTGGGCAGCGAGTACCGCTGCCGTCTCTTTGCAAACCATCGCAGGTTGGACGGGAAGGAAAGAACCGACAGAGGGCGATTGTATAGAGTCTGTCCGGTACCGATGTGTGCAGCGATCACTGCTAATATCCCGGTCCATCTCAGAACGGCTCACAGTTTCAGTACGCCTTCCAGTCTAACGGATTCGAGTAGAGCACAGCGCGTTTCTCATTTAGATTGGTCAATCCCAGTTGAACCTGATTGTGAAGAACGGTCCGAGGCAAGTTCGCGAGTTCGCGATCCATCACAGCACGGTTCCGAAACCGGCCCTGAGCATCCAGAGACATCGCCCGTGAATTCGTCCATCGGCTCTCCCTCGTCCGTGTCTGATGCGGCAATCCGTCGCCCTTCTCCAGACGTACCACCTACAAAGGAGCAAAGACCAGTGTCTCCCCATCAGAAGACCGTGTTTGAAGGGCCGAGGGGTGTGTCCTCCATTACCAACGAATGGAGACACCACATGATTACAGAACGGGGCGGCTCGACAAAGCCCGAGCGGGCTTTAGAATACGCCCGGGCGGTGGATAGATATTTACAGTTCCACGATTTGTCCGAGTCCCCGGCCGCTGCCGCTAGTTTAGATCGGATTGACATGTTCGTAGCTAACAGAAGGAGCATCGGCTGTAGCACGAGTGCTGCATGGAAGGCGAGTCTGTTAGGCTATCTGGCGAAGTTCTTTAAGTTCTTAGCTCTGTCGCATATAGGCAAAATGGAGGCAACAGTGTTACGTGATTTCTTGGCGTCCATCGTGGGAACTCGGACCTCTGTTCAGAGACGACGCAGGACCGACAGAGTGGAAAAGGCCTCGAGGGAACGCACCTCGGTTATGGCTCCAGACATGGAGCTGCTGTTGAATAGTACCTGTGTCCAGTCGTGCATCACCAGACTGAGTGAGTGCACGGACACGAGTACGTATTCCAACGTCCGAGGGATCATCGCCTGCATGATAGTAAGGAGCGGAGCTAGGCCGAGTGCCATCGCCGGTCTGACACTGACGGAGGTTGCGTCGCCCAGTTACCAAACCGAGGGTGGTGTGGGCTATGCTGTGCTCTCGGTCACCGATCACAAAACGGCGCAGTTAGGGCCTTTTAATTTGGTCTTAACTCTACCCGAGTACCGTTCTCTGAGAAAGGTAAGAGAATTTCTCCTGAGGTCATTTCGGGGAATCACACACCCATTTGTTTCTCTTCCTGTTGACGGATCGAGTGAAGGGGGCAAACCCTACAACTCTGCCAGAATAGGGAAAGTTTTTGGCAGAGTGTGGGCCGAATCGGGTTGTCAGGCAAAGTACGGAACATACAATGCCACGATGAATCGGAAACGGATAGCAACACAGATGGCGACAGACCATCCTCAGCTTCGAGAGCAGACCGCCCGCCAGCTACGACATTCAGCGACCACAGAAGCGATATATTACGACTTGGGCGACGCGCCCCGGGGTGCTGCACGAATTGCATCTTTGACGAAACGGAAAAAAGCGTCGGAAACACCTGCGCCACCGTCAACGGAGGTTGACCAAACAGTGTCAGTCCAGGCGACATCCAAGACAAGGAGCTGTTCATTGCCGCCACGGTTCTCCGGCAGCAATATGGAACCTTTTGAACGGGCCTCTAGCGAGCCGATGCGATTAGTCGACTATTGTTTAGCTCCAGTCACTGGAACCTCGTGTCCTACAGCAGCCTGCGTCGAGACCACAGACTTCGATCCCGTAACCACGGGACCGGTGGCCGGAACTTCGTGTCCAACTTCCGCATGGGTCGAGACCCAAGATTTCTCGCAAGTTCCAACTAGCGTTAACCACCACCACCACCACCAGCAGAGACCATCAGTCATTTTCGAAAGCGTCTCGACGGTTATGCGTGACGGTGTGCCGTTTCAACGGCGCAAATGGACGGAAGATTCCAATAGGAGATTTGCTTCGGACTGGGCTGTAGAAATAGTCTTATGCGAGGCAACCGGCAAGAAAGCTAGTCTCGTCGTCATAAAGCGTAAACTGGAACAGCTCGACCTTCAAAAGCAATGGTCAGACCTGTCCCCTGCTAATATCAGGGACAAGATCGTAACGGAAGTGAAACGAAGGACAAAGAAGGACAGCAATAAGGTAAGTGTATAATTAATAAGGTAAGTGTCTTTTATGATTTCTTTGTTTATTGCGTTTATGTGTGGACAGGGTAAGTGTGTGTATATGAGGATAACAATGAAACCAAGAAGCTTCAGATGGCAAGACTATCGAATGCTAAAGATTATCGGAAAAGGTTTAAGAAATCATCGGTCAGAAATGATAAGTCGACCCTTGAAGCGTTTTGCGCGTTTGTGTGTGTGTTATATTCCGTGGATTAATCAGTGCTTTTACTATTGTGTTTGTGTGTGCTTCCAGCAAGGCTTCCCCGCGGAATGCAACCCTGGCATGTCAGCAAGGTTTTTCTTATGAAAAGCAACCCTGATAGGTGGACCATGATTTAGAGCGCCTCCTCGTGGTGTGGTCTGGATATATCATTGCCCTTGCAATGTGAACCAAACGCTCTAGTCGCGACGTAGATAATGTTAAATGTTAAATTTGGTAATATCCCTTGGACGTGCCTCTGTAGAACAGTGTGTCCTTGACAGGACTAACCTCGCGACTTCCTGTAGAAGCGAAGCGAGCACTTCGCCGTCAAGCGCGGGTAAAGCACACACTGTTCTACAGACGCCCGGCCAAGGGATATTACCAAAATTGAACACAGAGTGCTGCCAAACATACCATTTAAATGCGCAATCGGTCATTTATAGCATGACATTGCTTACATTTTAACGGCAGCACTGACCTCGCGACTTCCTGTAGAAGCGAAGCGAGCACTTCGCCGTCAAGCGCGGGTAAAGCACACACTGTTCTACAGACGCCCGGCCAAGGGATATTACCAAAATTGAACACAGAGTGCTGCCAAACATACCATTTAAATGCGCAATCGGTCATTTATAGCATGACATTGCTTACATTTTAACGGCAGCACTGACCCTAACCCTAACCCTAACCCTAACCCTAACCCTAGATTTTCAAGCGAGGAATTAAACAAATCTCTTCGAGCATTCTTTGCAAGCATAAGAAAGACAGATGGGTCGGAACTAAAATAAATCATCACTGACATCAATTAAGCTAATAGTGTATTTCAACAAGTCCATGATAATGTAGGATTACATGCCTGCCCGAAATAACCGTTTTTTGATGACCCTGTGTCCACCTCCATTGGAAGCTGAACATCATTCAACATGAACTCAACTATTCTCTCTTATCCCAAATGTTATAGAATGAATACTCTTGATCAGAACAACTGTCGGTTTTCTCTTCTTGAGAAAGATATTTCTGTTTTAGATTTAAATATGAGCCGTCCCGCGAGAAAACCAACATAATGGCATCTGCGTAATGTATCGACCTAGATCAGCCTGCACTGTCCGCGCAGACTGATCCGTCCGACACATTCCGTCTAAGGGGGATAGATGTATAGATAAGCGATTCCTGAAACAGAAAAGTGTCTATCCGGGTACGCCTGCGTGGCATGCTTAGGCTGATCCGGGTCGATACTTTACGCAGAGTCCACATTGTTGGTTTTCTCGCAAGACGGCTCATATGTCGAAGTAAACTATGAGACGGTGGCGATGCCGTTATATAATACTATTCCATTCATCACGAAATTCGAATCCGAAATATATTAACTCTTTTCCTCATATAGTCGCTTTCTGACGCCTCTGCAGCAGACGGCTTTTTGAAAACATAGTGACAAAAGAAGGAATTGCTCAAAACGAGCAATTTCTCCTTTTGCCACAATGTTTTCCACTTTTAGTCATAGGTTATCCATTCAATTATAGAGATTTTCTATTTTTTGACAAAATATGTTCAAAGTCGTCTGCTGCAGAATTGTCGTATGAGGGAAAGGGTTAACCTTCATTCCACTTCATGTGACTTTAACCAACATGTACGTACTGTATGTCGAAATTCACGGATGTAATCTCCATTGTTCGCATCTTTTGTATAATCACTTAATCAGTATTTAGCAAAGGGCAGGCCATACATTTTCAAAAACCAGGGGTATAGATAACAGTTGCATGAATTTAGTGGGTTACGGGTTAACATAGAATATTCAACTTTTCACGACATTCGAATCAGACACATATTTAATCTCATCCCGTTTTTACGTGACTTTTAAAAAACAACGTGTGTGTACTGTTTAGCAAGAATTTCAACTTGCATAGTGAACAATATAGACCAAGATCAGCCTGCAAATTCTTGCAACATAATCTTAGTAATTAATAATTGACAGTTACTTATTTATTATATGTAGCAATAACAATATCTAGTCAATAAGCATCTAAGAAAAGTATTAACACTTTCCCACATACAGACGCTTTCTGAAGCCCATGAAGCAGACGGCTTTTGAAAACATTGTGACAAAAGGAGAAATTGCTCAAAACGCGCAATTTCTCCTTATTGCCACAATGAATTCAACTCTATTCAATAATTATACTACCAATTATAGAAATATTCCATTTTTTGTCCAGATGATTTCAGAATTGTCTGCTGCAAATGTGTTGTATGTGGGAAAGTATTTAAGACGGTGGTACAGAAGTAGAGCGTCGGCCTCTCCTACCAAGGAGGCTTCGAATCACGTGATAAGCGGTTTACCTTTCGGATTTTTTTACACACCAACGGTGCGAATACTGGTTATCGCGATTAAGCTAAGCTGCAATCGATGCAAAATCATTAAGTTTTAAATAAAACTTCGAAATTGTTAAAATTCAGGGGTGCTGATTACGGGTGCAGTATAAGTATACCCTCATCCCTTTGTGTGCGACTTTGAACATTTAAATTTACGGACGCCATAACACATTACTATAAATCGTATTTGCGAACGAAAGAGACAAAGATCAGATTTCACATTCGTGCAGTCTAATCTTGGTCTACATTGTTCGCCACTTATATATATATCAATATGTAGCGAAACATACTTATTAAATTGCAACAAGGTATCAATAACACGGGTGATGATGATACATATAAATATGTGATGATGATACATATAAATATGTGATGATGATACATATAAATATGTGATGATGATACATATAAATATGTGTTGCCTGCTATATAGAAAACAATCGAATGCTGCCTGTGAGGATTCAGAGACGCTGTCAAATAGGTTTCCGAATATTACAACATTTGATATGACTATGATTCCGTTTTCATTATTGTTTTGTGTGCTATCTTTTCGATACAAAATACTTTTATCCGAGTTTTTATCACGTATAGCTGAAGTATGCGTTTCCGAGAAGAAAACACTGTTATAACAGGGCACATCATACGAAATCCGATTTTCAAGATTTTGCATCAAGTGTAGATTCAAACAAACCTGCACCTCATACATCATCATCTTTGCTGTTCACGCTTTTGTCGTTTAAGCATCCGGGTAAACTGGGTAGAATTAAGAAGGAGTTAGAAGCTCAAAAAGAAAAGAACCAGGCTATGGAAGCGCGAATGGGAATATTGGAGCTGAGAAACCAGCATTTAGATGCCGAGGTGGCTAGACTGGTAGAAGAGAGAACAACCATGCATCCTCGTTGTTTGGAGCTTATGCAGTCGGCGTTCATGTCGGGATTGGATGCTCTGAACAACGAGGCTGTTGGTGGAACACAACCGCAGTTTGCTATTATGCCTGAAAATGCCGTTTCAAGGCCGATGTCACCGGAACTGACCGAATTGTATGTTAGACCTGCCAGAACTGCAAAAAGACCATTAGAGGAGACGAGTCAGTAAGTATTATTTAAACTCGTGTAATAATGCAATAGTTGGTAATATTGGTAGACTCCCTATGTATATTTTTGCAGCTGAGAGTTGTAGAAAATATTGGATTCGCTTATTAAATATATCAAATCATAGTTACATCAAATAATGGTACGAAATGCTCAAGTATTACGAGACATTATTTGTCATAGTAAATTGGAAACAAAAGTTAAAAACAGTTTATACATGAATGGGTTTGGATATACGTATATTGAAAAGCAGTCTGTTGATAATGCCAGCACATGTCTGAAGCAATATGCACACAGATTATCTGATCAGTATAATCATATTTAGTATAATGGTAATAACACATTATGTCATTATTTAAACTGTAAGACTATATTTACGGTTGCGTCTTACATTTTGAAAATTGACATTAACACGTTTCGTTCATGTCTGGTATCATTTAGTATATCTGGTCATTGTTTAAGTGTTGAAGAAAGGTAGATACAGGACTAATCCCAAGAGAAAACCGTGTATGTTTGTATTGCGAATCTTCAATTGAAGATGAGTTGCATTGTGTAATGTTTGTCCATTATACACTGATTTGCGAATTCAAATGTTGCCAGTATATGTTATACATCGTTCTAGGTCTCAAATGTTTTAAACATTAATTACTATACAAAATGTAACAGCAGTTAGAAATCTAGCAATGTACATTTTATATGCATAAACATATATAAAGAGTTATTTAGAAAGATTGAATGAAAGAATATAGATACAACTGTAAACACTGTATTGTTGCGGTAGCATTGATCGAATACACGGTTAGCTTAACTATGTATTCATTAAGTAATTCTACCCTGGAATCTTGGTAATCCTGGAGAGCACTCTTGTATTTTTGTATCAACAATATTTTCCTTTTTTGGCAGAGTCATCGACAGGTTTTAACACATTATGTCATTATTTAAACTATAAGACTAAATTTACGGTTGAGTATTACATTTTTAATATTTACATTAACAATTCTAGAATGTATATTGTTTTATGGCGCATCGACAGCTAAGGTCATTTAGCGCGCATTTAAATTTACACTGATTAACGAATTACGATGTTGCCAGTATATGTTCTACATTAACCTAGGTCTCAAAGGTTTTACTCGTCAATTTCTTCACAAAATGTAACAGCAGTTAGAAATCTAGCTATGTACATTTTATATTCATAAACATATAGAAAGAGTTATTTAGAAAGATTCTATGAAAGTATATATATACAACGGTAAACACTGTCTTCATAAGGTAGCATTGATCGAATACACGGTTAGCTTAACTGTGTATTCATTGAGTAATTCTACCCTGGAATATTGTTCATCCTGGAAAGCACTTTTGCATTTTTGTATCAACAATATTTTCCGTGTTTGCAGAGTTATCGACAGGTTGGAGGACCTACCAGAAGAGTTCCGGTCGAGGATACAGCCATTCTATCAACCCGGAAAAAACGCAACCAATGACAAACTGAACGATTGTCAACGGGCTTTCATGAAGTTTTCGCTGGTAGACTAGTCCAAAGTAGGGAACGGCTGACCCCAGCTTTAGCGGAAAGCATTATAATGGAGGGGAGGATTAGGGTTGATTGTTGGCCACCTAAGTAATTTTTTGATACGTTAATGCATTGGGTAGTTTTTGGTTCAGATAATTAATTATCCCTTTCCTGTTCATATAGACGCTTTCTTACGCCTCTGCAGCAGACGGCTTTTTGAAAAAAACATAGTAACAAAAGAAGAAATTGCTCAAAACGAGCAATTTCTCCTTTTGCCACAATGTTTTCCACTTTTAGTCATAGGTAATCCATTCAATTATAGAGATTTTCTAATTTTTGACAAAATATGTTCAAACACGTCTGCTGCAGAATTGTCGTATGAGGGAAAGGGTTAATTATATCTAAAGTGTATAACACTAGTCGTATAAAAGTGCATCTGGGGTTTTATCATTACCCTTTCCCTCATATAGACGCTTTCTGACGCCTCTGCAGCAGACGGCTTTTTGTGAAAACATTGTAACAAAAAAAGAGCAATTTCTCCTTTTGCCACAATGTTTTCCACTTTTAGTCATAGGTTATCCATTCAATTATAGAGATTTTCTAATTTTTTTTACAAAATATGTTCAAAAACACGTCTGCTGCAGAATTGTCGTATAATAATAATAATGACAATTTAACAATGGCTATACATATCTTATTTGCATATGGCCTTCAATAATATTATAACACACACAAACATTACATTTAACAACATGCACATTTCAATGAAAAATTATGGCATGAAATACCAATATAATTAATTTTCAATCATGTGAAGACAGACACTCCAACTACTCTAAACACAATTCTTAACATAATAACGGCAAGTAATCAAGATAGTGTTACAAAGGTATGAGGGAAAGGGGTTATTACACCTAAAGTGTATAGCACTAGTCGTATAAAAGTGCATGTGGGGTTTTATCTTTAAGAGTATTGGTCTAGTTCTAGAACATTTTTTGGGGGATGAGTCCATTTACAGCATAGGGGTGGTATGGGGTTTATTGTTACATGAGCAACGGGGCTTGTTGATACAGTGTATGTACAAGACCCCGGTCATGGATTCACATAGTTATATACCTTCAATTAACTAGATGTATATCAAAAATATATTTGAAACGATAAGTTGTGTTATTTTCAATGAATAAACTTGGCTAGGGTATTAATTTAATATTTTTTAGTCTCTTCATTTCTTGACATTAAAAATGCATTACATTCATCGTCAGTGGTCCGAATGGCCATCGATAAAGTGAAAAGCATCCAATCTCAGACTGAAGCTGTGGACAGGAGTCCAATGTAACTGTATGGCTATATTAACAAAGCTAAGACCAGAATTATGGAGACCATCCTTGTTGGTTGTGCTTTTCCGAAAGCAACAATATCGTTCAATAGCGCCACGGGCTTTGACGTATCAGGCATTTACCCATATAGCAAGGAGATATTTCAAGATACAGACTTTGCTCCCTCATTTGTCACAGATCGACCGGAAGCCCAGACACATTGCAAAAGAACCCTTGGATTCTGATCAAACCATTAGTTGTGAAACAGGAACAAATTGCAGACATGAAATCATGCACGTAGATAATACCCCTTTTCCAACAGGTAACCCAGCGTATAGGCCAGTCGAGGTAACTGAGAAATGTGCAACTATTGAAAACGCGCTGCATGAAATGCGGTTTAATTTGTGCGCTGTTAGAGGGGATGGACATTGCTTGTTTAATGCATTTTTGAAAGGTCTAATATTATAAAAGGCTAGATGCCGTCACTTTTGCAGATGTAAGCAAACTACTTTACGATGAAGCAGAAACAAATTCTGCTTCTTATCAGACATTTGTAACAGACGGCAGACAATTAAAGGACGACATATATACAACTACATTCAACATCAGCAGTATAACACAGGGCCTATCGATCTCATTCCTGGTATGCTTTACAATACATCCAAAGTGAATGGTGTGGTGCATCAAATGCATGATGACAAGGTCACACAAACTGTTGTTCAACCAGGGCGTCCTGGTATACAGTCAAGGGGTCAAATTTATCTTGCTTTTTACGGTAAAAATGCTGGTGCGCATTACAATGTGCTACGAAGAATATAGATCCTATCACTGACAATAACCCTACACTCAAGGAAAACAATCAGGTTTCTGATATGGTAACGAATGTGCCCCCTAACAACCCATGTGAAAACAGGTTTTGCATTTTGCCCAGAATCAATTCGGCCTTTATCTAAAGCAAATTCCCGTTCCTTGGTGTAAAAATGGCGCGAAAAGCGCAAATGCGCAATACTTACCGATGCACCAGAAAAGGAAGCAATAGAAGATGAACATAGTTTCAAAGCAAGGAAGGCTCCTAAATGTATGGCAAAAAGAAACACAAATCGTCAAAGAATCGTCAAAGAAATAGAACTACAATCTGCAGCAGACGACTTTTATAATACATAGACTACCATTGAAAAATCTCTATTTATTATTGAATGTATTATTACCCTAAAGGTTGAAAACATCGCTCGTTTTTGGGCACTTTCTGCTTTCGTCTCAATGTTTTCAAAAGTCGTTTAGTGCAGAGGCGTCAGAAAGCGCCTACATGTAGGAATGAGTTAATTAAACAATGTCCCAGGACTTCCACCACCTATTTATAAACCCGTTCTCTATGTTTTTGGATGTATCTGGAGCAGAAGACTAAAACTATTGTGGAAAGAGGAGGAACTGCTCACACTTTTGTCATCTCTTTTCAATAATCATACTTCCATTACATTTCCCATGTTTTTGCTTCGCTCGCTTTAATTGAGCCGTCCCGTGAGAAAACCAACATTATGGGCGCAGGTATATAGTGATGATTCCTGAAACAGAAAATCCACAGGAGGCAAAACGTGTCTGTCCGGGTTAGCCTGCGCGGCATGTTTAGGCTGATCCGGGTCGATACTTTACGCAGAGTCCACAATGTTGGTTGTGTGTGGATAGGATTGACCCTTTCTCATTTGTAGACGCATTTTGACGCTTCTGACGACTTTGAAAACATTATGAAACAAGAGTTGTCGGAGGGCAACATAGCTCGCCTATCAGGGCTATCGTCTCTCAGGGCCTACTTCAGAACAGTTAAAGCATTAGGTAAAGTCACACAGTATCACCTATTCCAAGATAATACACCTTTTCAATACTTTTGACCAAAATTCTAAGTCCAAAAAGATGCATAATTCAGTCAAAATCCATCCCAGAGTTATGGGACTTGACATACAAGGTCACCTAATGACCCTGAATAAGTGTGTGAAGTTTCAAAGCAACAGCATACACAGTGTCTGAGAAAAGGCCTTGCACGCAAAGTTTTGACAAAAATTCTAAGTCCAAAAAGTGGCACAATTCAGTCAAAATCCATTTCAGAGTTATAGGGCTTGACATACAAAGTCACCTAATGACCCTGAATAAGTGTGTAAAGTTTCAAAGCAACAGCATACACAGTGTCTGAGAAAAGGCCTTGCACGCAAAGGTTTGACAAAAATTATAAGTCCAAAAAGGGGCACAATTCAGTCAAAATCCATTCCAGAGTTATGGGGCTTGACATACAAAATCACCTAATGACCCTGAATAAGTGTGTGAAGTTTCAAAGCAACAGCATACACAGTGTCTGAGAAAAGGCCTTGCACGCAAATGTTTGACCAAGCTGCCAACGCCAACGCCAACGCGGACGCGGACACGGACGCGGACGCGGACGCCGTGGTGAGTACATAAGCTCCCCTATTTCTTCGAATAGGCGAGCTAAAAAGGAGAAATTGCTGAATATGAGCAATTTCTACATTTGTCAAAATATTTTCAACTGTATTTAGTTATTACTCACGTATATAAAATTATATTAAATTTTTTCTAATACGCTTATAAACTCATCATTTGATTTATTGTATGAAGAATAAGATTAAACAATTGCTCCTTTTTACAAAATATAACCGATGTGAGACACAATTCGAGACGGAAGTTAAATATCTCGACACCACTGCAGCAGATGACTTTTACCACAAGGTTTTTCATCCCATAAACAAATCAAGTGTATAGATGTTACATATAATTGTCAAGACATGGTAGCATTTTCTTCAGCTATGTTTAAAGCAGATTCCTCTCAAAATGTCATATTAGGTTCAAGCTTAATTGATTAATCCGTTCCAACATACAACAATTTGAGCCGTCCCGCGAGAAAACCAACATTGTGGACCCTGCGTAAAGTATCGACCCGGATCAGCCTAAGCATGCCACGCAGGCTTACCCGGATAGACACCTGTGGATTTTCTGTTTTAGGAATCACTACTCTATACATATATCCCTCTAAGACGGAATGTGTAGGCCGGATCAGTCTGCGCGGACAGCAAAGGCTGATCTGGTCGATACATTACGCAGATGCCATTATGTTGGTTTTTCTCGCGGGACGGCTCATATACATGTATATGCAAAAACCAAAAATGACTTTGCAAAAATAAGGCAGAATATCTATTTATTAGACTATTACTGTTGAATTTAAGAAAAAAAATCATGCTATAACATTTCTAAAATTGTCTGCTGCAGAGATGCGTCTATGTGTGGGAATGGACCAACTTGCTAGACATTACGGATGGTTCCGTACGTGTCCAACAGCTTGACTATACTCAAGTTGCCCTTGTCGACGCTCGCCGTGTCCAACAGCTTGACTATACTCAAGTTGCCCTTGTCGACGCTCGCCGTGTCCAACAGCTTGACTATAGTCGAGTTGCCCTTGTCGACGCTTGCAGTGTTTATCTGTCCATCCGTGTAGGGATGTAGGTTTGATCAGAGACATATATATATATACTCTATTTAGGTCTCTGGTTTGATTGATCGGAATTTAACGCCGTTTCAACGACGGGTTTTCAGTTATATCAACGCGGCCAGTCTTTCTCGCACTCCACACAGCATAAGCTACGTTTCTGCATATATTATTATGTCCCATTGGTTGAAGACAAATGGCGATAGTCACGGTGACGTTTGTCTCTACCACTACACCACCGATGCTGTGCGGAGGCAAGAGCGGATCTGGATCTATGTTGTTTTCCAAGTCCTCAAGGTCGGATTTCATGACGATCGTTTGATTATTCAAACCAGCCTTTTCACAGAGGACGTTTGAAAACCTTCTGGTCAAAAAGGGAAATTAGATTAATTTTCTCCTTTTTTGCCACAATATTATCATCTCTATAAACAACAATTTTACTTTCATTAATGACGTTTTTCCATATATTTGCAGAGATGTTTTCAAATTCGTCTGCTGAAGATTTGTAGTATGTGGGAAAGCGTTAATGGAAACAATGATTACGAGCATATATCAATTTGTGTAAGTGATCGAACCTCTGTCTGTGATGACATATGAGCGGTGCGCCAGAGGAAAACCACACCTAGTGTAGTCATTACAAGTTTAGAATGAATAATTCTTAGGTATCCTCAGGGACGTAGATACAGTGTGTGTATAACACGTGACTTTTGACGTCATATTTGCATCGTCAGACAGCAATAATTGCTCTTGATAAGAAATAAAAACAATTGTAACTTTTTAATTTCTCCACCCTTTTTAATGAAACATGGCGCAGTTACAATGTGCTATCTCCGGTTGGATACAGGAGTTAGATTGGTGGTCTAGTTTTTTCAAACACTTCGACGAACCGGTTCTCAAAATCCAGTTTTGATAATGCTCCGGCTGTCGGCGATCTTAATACATTTTGAGAAAATGTTTGTCGAAGTGTTTGAAGAAAGTAAACCACTAATCAAACTCCGTTAAAAACCGGAGATAGGGCTCTCTGTAAGCGGCGTAGACTGCGTCACGTTTCATTAAAAATGATTAAGAAATAAAAAAGTTACCTTTGTTTTTACTTCTAAACAGATGTAAAATATTTCTGTCAGCCGTAGCGTTTGTGACGTCAAAGTCACGTGGTATATACACACTAAGTAACTAAATTGTATACTAAAAGATCACGTAATATCAGCAAGTAAAACCCAAGAACTATTGAAGATATGAAAATAACAAAGATATTTTCTTGAAGTTTAAACATTGTTCTGTTTCAATAGATACAACAAGTTTAAGAACATTACACTTTTTGATACTATTTTATCCTTATGAATAATGTCAGTCTATCAATTTTTGGAACAAAATTAATAAAATTAAGAAATCACAATACCCGTGTCTTTTAAACCAGTCATTAATCAAACTACAAAGAAATGCCAGTTGTTCAATGTATTCCCAACTTTAGTTGAAATTTTAAGCTTTCAGAATGTATGTTTTGTTTATGTGCCAAATGTGACTTCAACGTTTTATTTGCTACAAAATGTGAACATTTAGACAATTGTATTTCTCCATGTGATATGTTAACCAGATAACAGGCGACAGGTGGAGGTGCTTATCCCTTTTATCTACGTCCCTGGTATCCATGATGAAAGATCCAGTTAGTTTTATTGGGGTTTTACGCCGCTTTGCGACAGTTCCCTTATACATGATCCCTGGGTAAACAAACCAGTACTAGGCTAGAAAATGTGCCTTGCCCAAGGGCACTCCACCATGACCGTAGTGCCGCGACTGGGGATCGAACCCGGGACACCCGGTTTCAAATCCCCGACGCTAACCACAGCGGATTCCTTGTTCAGAAGTTTACCGAATCCTTCCTCGACTTATCGGCGATCAATCAATGAATACTGATCAAGCTGTATGGATGTTCAGCTTGATCGGGACCTACGCTCGTCGAAAATGTATTAGGGTCGATTTTCGCACAGCACCGCATATATATACTGATCGTAGTCTTTGGTATTCGTATAGGGGGGCACGTGACATGGATTGTGATTCGGGCTTACATTCAGATAAAAGCGTACAAACATTGCTTCTCTATGAAGACAAAAGTTTACTTTGCTCATACGAGCAATGTTATTTAACTCTTTGACTTCTCTTAAATTGTAGTCGAAATATTAAAGTAATGTCAGATAACCCTTCTAAACAGAACATATAAACAAGTATAACAGCATGTTTTGTTCCCTTAAAAGTGAAAACTTTTAGATTTCATTTTTCTCTCGATATTATATCAAATGATAATAAAATACAACTTTTGATCAACAATTGCAGATCAATATAGTCGATCAATCAATGCTTGATTTTTCTTTAACATCTCTCCTTGATGGCTCTAAACATTCCTTTCTTTTACATCTCTCCTTGATGGCTCTAAACATTCCTTTCTTTTTATCTTTCCTTGATGGCTCTAAACATTCCTTTCTTTTACATCTCGCCTTGATGGCTCTAAACATTCCTTTCTTTTTCGGTACTTCATGTACACCTGGCTGTGATGTGTTATTTATTCCAGGGTTGAGTTCATGAGTTACATGCCGTGTTTAACGATAATTTCAGTTATATCTCAGTTCGTTCCCCCAGTCAGTGGTCTCCGTTCCATTAGCTCCAACGTGTTCATAATCTCTGCGTGACACCCATCCTCGATACCCAGGCTATTCATAAAATAAATGATACCCTGGGCAAATTGGCTAGCGAAACTTCGTAAAGCATGCACCACGATTTCCTCCGTAACTACACTGTAATTTTCGTATCGCATGAGGTTTGTGTGATGCGCCTAATCAAGCGTTTGCATTTTACCTCATAAATTATTCATGAGTACGAGATTTGTACAGCCAATAATCCCAGGGTATCATATATGTTATGCATAGCCTGGGTACCGAAGATGCGGGACACCATTCTAACTACAAAGTAGTCTTATCTTGACTGTACCTCTACACGAGGTTGAGCTAACGCCAGCCAAAGCCCAACTCACCAGTTCTTACATATATCGGACCACTTAACATATGATATGTTATGAGTATTGAAAATATCAAGGTCAATGGTCAACTACTAGTGGAGCGCCATTTTAAGGTGAAAACTATATTCCGCGTCGCTATATTCAAATGTCTACGAGAAACAGAAATTTATGAGTCTATGATATTCAGTGATATTATTGGGCGAGAAAGTAGGACATAGAGAACAGAAACTTTATTCATTTAATTCTAATAATCTTACAAATTCAATTACAATTAAATGCGACTTGACTTCATTAAGCCTTCATCTAAACCAGTAACATGATGAGCATGGCGACTGTTAAACTCGGGAGACCTGAAGAAAAAGGAAAAACTGATAACAATGTATGTATGGTAACTAATGTAAAACAAGTTCGACATTTGGAGTCGTATCGTCTCCGATTTGGTTTGTTTGGCGTTTCAACCCTATCCCACTTGCAGACGCATTCCAACGTATTTGCAGCAGACGACTTTTGAAAACATTGTGGCAAAAGGAGAAATTGCTCATAATGCGCAATTTCCCCTTTTTCCACAATGTTTTCTACTCTATTTAATGATTGAACTCTCATTTATGGATATATTTCACATTTTTGAAATGTGGTTTGTTTGTATGTGGTTTAAGGCCGCATTAAACACATTTTCAGTTATACTATAGCCTTTAACTCTTTCAGCGCCACAGGCAATATTGATGATTTTGCAAACAATACTGATTCAGGTGAGTCAGCTCGTAACGAGCTGTCTCACTTGAAATCAGCATTGTTTGCCTTTTAGTTATCAAAATAGTCCAAAACTTTCATAAATTGAAAAATGGAGACACCCAATTTTGGACATGGAAGAGTCCACTTTAAACAATTCGGCGCTGAAAGAGTTAATGGGTAAGCTACCAGTAGTACGGATCCGTTAATCTCCTGAGCGCCAAAGAGGGGAAGCCATTACTAAAGCCATTTTTAAAGTATTTGATATGAACCGGCTGTGAATCGAACACTCGAACTCCCGCATCCAAAGGTATTCGATTTGCTATAAATCAATGTAATATTGGTCTGAAACTAGCAGCACTCCATTTCTAGTATTTTTCAGAAAAAGGCATTTAGTAAGTTTATAACAAATTGACTCAGTCAGAGTCCTCTCTGTACGCAAATACATTACTAGCTCTTCAAATGGTTTTCCTTTCTGTTAATATATTGTAATAATCTTGCACCGTTGAAACTGATTTGTTTATAGAGAAAAACATGATTTAATATGAGATGGTGGTGTAATTAAACGTCTTTGGAATGTTCAGATTAGTTCTACTATGAACACAGGCTATAGTAATGGCGTTTTGATTGATTGGTGTTTTACGCCGCAATCAACAATTTTTCATTTACACGGAGTTTCATGCACAACCTTGAGCGCAAAGGAAATGCAGCCATTACTATCATGTATCAAGTATTTGCGGACGTATACAAGCAACTCGTAGAGCAGGCTAAACAAATTTTAAAAATGGCGGTGTTAAGAGTACTCATTGGATAGTTAATTAATTATTATATCGGCCGAACCCAGCTCGGCCACCGTTCTCTACAACTTGACAAAATTAAATGCTACACGCATCATTCGTCCTCCATCATCGAGCTATCCGTCTATGTGGGAAAGCATCGAGTAGCTCGGATAGACTGTTGTATAGAGTACTGGTGTAAAAAAAACATGGAAGACGTGGAAAGGTGTACTGGTGACGTTAAACACAATTCAAACAATAAATCAATAATTAATTATACCATAAATCCGAGTCGATCCGCCAAGAACAGCATCTTTCACCATCAATCGTTGACTAACACTAGCCACTTCTTCATCATCGCCACCTTCTTCAGAGAGTGCACGCCTTCTTCGGCCACCCGAATGCCACTGTAATACACATGCAAATTGTTAAAACATACCAATGCTAACTTTGTTATTGTCCGTGTAAATTCAGCTGTCGCGTAATAAATGAATAACAAGTTCAATTAACATAGAACTAAAATAATAGTAAACTTGCCTGTTATGTATTCATTCGACCGTTGAACTTGTAAAGACAATAAGTTAACAATTATGTTGTGCCACCAACGCGCATCAACGTCGCCCTATACTGTTGGCTACTAAACTTATATTTATTATCAATATTCATAGAATTGGCTATATAATCTTTATTTCCAAATGCAAAGCTGGACAAGCCAATTAAACAACCCAGATGTTTGTATAAGTAGTAAACCGCAAGTAGAATGCATACGTTGCAAATAACACTTAAATGAGAGTGTGTCAAAAGAAAATGTAAAACAGGAGTTTGTATATACAGTACTTGTAATGATTTCCTAAATTACTTATTAAAATTATTGTATGAAAAACTCACTTACAGACTTACAGTCGGCAGAAGAGATACAAATTTTGACAGTACACGCGAAAGTAACATCATCGGCGTTGTAGAACTTGAACGCATGGATTGTCATGTACAGGTACTGCGAATGACTACGGTACTGTCCCCAGATGAATCGAACCAGATTGCGATCATCAATATAGCTGAAACAGAAACAAACGAGTCACATCAGCTCAAAAGGCTGTAACACCACCTTTGTTCTATATTGATATATTATGAGATTGTTCCTTAGAAAATGTTGAAATTGATTTTGTAAACAGTGTATATCCAGGTCGGCATGTACATCTACACAGTATGATCAAGATTTACATTGTTTACATATTATTTACCAACGCTTGTAAGAAGGTTATTTTATCTTTGATATTCTGATAAGACGAAAGCAGATATACAGTCCGATTTGAACCGTCACTGTTCAGATATGCCAACTTGTACCCTTTTGCTCATATAGTGACATCACGTTTTAACAACTTGGTGAAATTCGGCGATAAATGAGTTGACACCGTTTAAATATTATTCCATTCACAAAAAATAACAAAACATCAAGGTGCTATATCAATACCTTATCCTCGGTTGTTAACGGTTACCCTACATTCTATCACTATTGAACTTGTCGCGTCTTCAATTAATCGCCAAAAAGTGTATATCTTATGTTGTAAATGGAAATCAATGCATTCGCAATGCTCCAGTACAATTAAAAACAAGAGATATTAGTCAAACAGTATGCACCCACCCCCTTTGAGCGAAACATTGCCAGGATCGTTAGGCAGATTCAATTAAATATGCATGACCCGAAATCGGAGCTAATTAGTCATTTCTGATCAATCGGGCACGTTTTTTTTGTGTTGAAAGTCACTACGACCTTAATCATTTACCGGATTATCTCAAAATCAAAAAGTGTCATGTACTGAGTTAGTCCGAAGCATTCTGCAGTCATCAATTGGATAATCTTACAATCAATACGGTCATCCTCAATTTTGAATAATGTAGCTTAAAACATTTAGTTATCTACAGACATTAAATATTCTATACAATCTGAACTAAAGGCAATCGCCGGTTCTCTTTTTGATATCTGCCGTGTTTATTATTTACTTTTTTGTAGGCGACAATTTGATATCTTTGCTTAAATGTTAATCCGAGACAAGCTGTACCAGGCAACCATAAGATGTATACGAGCGTTTGCTATTTCAGCTCAGTTCAGGTATTGAGGTATTGGTTTAATGACATTGGAACATACCCGTCCGTGATGACAGTTTTGGTATTATTTCCGCCTGATGCGACGCATAAATCAAACTGAATGTAATATTCATCTGCAAAGCAAAAAGGGGTATTTGTCACTTATTAAAGTATTTCAGTAAATCAGACAAGTATGCGACACACTACTTTGAAACATCTCGGTTAAAATATGGACAATCTCTATGAATGAAAATTAAAATATATAAGACTTGATAACATAGTGGCAACAGGTGAAACTTCTCAAAATGTTTTCAAAAGTCGTCTGCTGCAGATGTGTCAAAATGCCTCTGCAAGTGGGAAAGTGTTAGGTTTATCTCGAAAGTGATGATGCTCCATTCACATTGTCCATTCATCGAGAGTAGTGAAGCTCGATTCACATTGTCCATTTATCGAGAGTGGTGAAGCTCCATTCACATTGTCCATTTATCGAAAGTGGTGATGCTCCATTCACATTGTCCATTTATCGAGAGTGGTGAAGCTCCGTTCACATTGTCCATTTATCGAGAGTGGTGAAGCTCCATTCACATTGTCCATTTATCGAAAGTGGTGATGCGCCATTCATATTGTCCATTCATCGAGAGTGGTGAAGCTCCATTCACATTGTCCATTTATCGAGAGTAGTGATGCTCCGTTCACATTGTCCATTTATCGAGAGTGGTGATGCTCCATTCACATTGTCCATTTATCGAAAGTGGTGATGCTCCATTCACATTGTCCATTCATCGAGAGTGGTGAAGCTCCATTCACATTGTCTATTTATCGAGAGTGGTGATGCTCCATTCACATTGTCTATTTATCGAGAGTGGTGAAGCTCCATTCACATTGTCCATTTATCGAGAGTGGTGAAGCTCCATTCACATTGTCCATTTATCGAAAGTGGTGATGCTCCATTCACATTGTCCATTTATCGAGAGTGGTGAAGCTCGATTCACATTGTCCATTTATCGAGAGTGGTGAAGCTCCATTCACATTGTCCATTTATCGAAAGTGGTGATGCTCCATTCACATTGTCCAGTTATCGAGAGTGATGAAGCTCCGTTCACATAGTCCATTCATCGAGAGTGGTGAAGCTCCATTCACATTGTCCATTTATCGAGAGTGGTGAAGTTCCATTCACATTGTCCATTTATCGAAAGTGGTGAAGCTCCATTCCCATTGTCCATTTATCGAGAGTGGTGAAGCTCCATTCACATTGTCCATTTATCGAGTGGTGAAGCTCCATTCACATTGTCCATTTATCGAGAGTGGTGAAGCTCGATTCACATTGTCCATTTATCGAAAGTGGTGATGCTCTATTCACATTGTCCATTTATCGAGAGTGGTGAAGCTCGATTCACATTGTCCATTTATCGAGAGTGGTGAAGCTCCATTCACATTGTCCATTTATCGAAAGTGGTGATGCTCCATTCACATTGTCCATTTATCGAGAGTGGTGAAGCTCCGTTCACATTGTCCATTTATCGAGAGTGGTGAAGCTCCATTCACATTGTCCATTTATCGAAAGTGGTGATGCGCCATTCACATTGTCCATTAATCGAGAGTGGTGAAGCTCCATTCACATTGTCCATTTATCGAGAGTGGTGAAGCTCCATTCACATTGTCCATTTATTGAGAGTGGTGATGCTCCATTCACATTGTCCATTCATCGAGAGTGGTGAAGCTCCATTCACATTGTCCATTTATCGAGAGTGGTGAAGTTCCATTCACATTGTCCATTTATCGAGAGTGGTGAAGTTCCATTCACATTGTCCATTTATCGAAAGTGGTGATGCTCCATTCACATTGTCCATTTATCGAGAGTGGTGATGCTCCATTCACATTGTCTATTTAACTAAAGTGGTAACACTCCATGCACATCGTCCATTTATCCAAAGTGGTGATGCCTCATTTACATAGTCTATGTATAGGAAGTAGTAAAGCTCCATTCACAATGTTTGATCCCCAGTCGCGGCGCTGTGGTCATGGTTGAATTCTCCTTGGCTATGCACATTTCCTAGCCTAGTACTGGGTTGTAAACCCAGGGATCATGCATAAGTGAACTGTCGCCGTGAATAAACTGAAATATTGTTGAAAACCGGCATAAAACGCCAACAAAAACAAATCCATTCACATTGTTTATTTATTGAAAGTGGTAAAGCTCCATTCACATTTCTTATTACTTGAAAAAGTGAACTTCCAAGACGCAAAATGAAAAAACATTACCTGGCGCTTTAATTTCAAACATTATTATATCTCCTACAGTTGCTGTAGTTATAGGTATATAATAGGATTGGCCAAAAGAACCAAACCTAACGAAGCGACAGGTTATATCATGTTCAGGTGTCGATGATTCTACTGTGTGGTTAACGCTGAAAAAACGAAAAGTAAAAATATGAACATTTACTTATGGAAAAAACTGCACGGTAAGTATTATGTCTCTTTTTAATGATGAGTAGAAACTGCACTTACGATCAGTTCTAATTTGCATGAAAAATCTTCTAAAAACTGCCTCACTTATTAACAAGAATTACGCGTAATTAAATGTCTCGCTGGCCCCGCCTTGACTATCAATGGAAGCGTAAAAGACAGAAAGTAAAGCAACAAAACATTAGCATTTAGTTAAAGACAATCGTAGAAAATGTTATTGATTAACATTCAGCTAAAGACGATCATAGCAAATGTTATTGATATCATGTTCAAATAAGTAAATGTGTTTGCACACACTGAAGTAATATCCTGCATTACTGAATATGATACAAATTAAAATAAAAATTAAGTTCCTGATGAAGGCCGTCAAACTGAAAGCTTGAATGATGTATTAATTCAGTTCCTGATGAGGCAGTCAAACTGAAAGCTTGAATGATGTATTAATTTAGTTCCTGATGAAGGCAGTCAAACTAAAAGTTTGAATGATGTGTTATTTCAGTTCCTGATGAAGGCCGTCAAACTAAAAGCTTGAATGATGTGTTAATTCAGTTCCTTATGAAGGCGGTCAAACTAAAAGCTTGAATGATGTGTTAATTCAGTTCCTTATGAAATCTGGAAATAGAGACACATTTTGATAAGATATTTGGCACAATTTGTATTACAAGTTTTACTACTAGTAAAACTTGCATACAATTGTGTCACTCTGGAGGCAAGAGTTGTGACCTGAATTTCTTTCAGCTTGAAACAAAGCTGTCTTATTCTCAATAATTAAAAATAAATAAAGAGAATTGGAGATATTTATTTCGAGCTGCCATAGCCAAATTACAATTACATTAATGAAATAATTTCAACTTAAATGTATTATAAGATCAATTAGCTTTTTTGGACTTTGCAGAAGAAAAGTAAATAAAATATAATGGCAGGATACTGAATCACTCAATGCTTAGAATGATACAAAATGACTTCATAGTTCAATGCATTAAATTTATAATAGGTCAAATATTAATCCTCCAGAAGAACTATTCATGAGTATGGAAGAAATAGATATAAAACTTTTCATTAAGAACGATTTGACATGTATGAATATTACATAGATAATACATATTTAAATGTGCACTTACTTAGAATACATGTAGATCTATAAATCATTCTTGATGAAACGTCAGCAAATATTGATATAACATAACGAAGAGGGTGTACTTTGTGAGTTAAACGCAAAGTTCACAAATACAAGAAATAAAAAAAAGAAAATTCAATGCAGTATTATTTAAAAATATATATAAAAAAAAATATGTGCTAAATGCAAAGTTAAAAAAACCAAGGAAATAACAAGAAATGAAAAAGAAGAAAATCCAAATGTTTGACCCAAAAACCCGTTTAATATGTTGAAGTTCATTATTTATAAAGTATGTATGCACAATTTGAAATCAATCTAACAAAAAATGAGGAAGTTATGACCAAAACTCAAAATCCACCAAAAACCACCAAAATCAAGTTTTTTACCCCAAAAATGAGGTCAGACTCAGCATCTTTAGCATACAATGTGAAGAAGGGTAATAGATGTAACTTTTTTCCAAAAATGAAAGCCCTAGTACTAGTAGTTATCGAGAAAAGTTAAAAAAACGTAACTTTAACAATGAGCTAAACGCAAATAGTTGACGCCGTCGCCGTCGCCGTCGCCGTCGCCAGAAAAGCAACACCTTAGTCTCGCTTTCGCAACTTCGTCGCAGCGAGACAAAAACTACAAAATCATGTACATATATATTGTTTGCATTTTTATTGTTATTTACTATTTGTACATGATTTCAAATAATATATTTTGCATAGTTTGTTATTGAACAACAATTGCAATTGGCAAGAACCCAGACGGCATGCATCATAGACTTGAAACAGCTTTTCCTTTATATATATACACATTCACACAAAGCTCTAACGCATCATTTTTTAAATTGCTATATTTCTTTTAATTGTATCTGAATACACATAATTATTTACTGTATTGCTGCTTTCGACACTCCTTTTAAGCAAATGTTGTTAAATCCCATATCTGATAATTAATGCATCCATGCCGAACAAAATATCCATTTTGGCTATTTCGCATGTGCAACCCGTGCTTACAATCTACTATGTGCTTTTACAAAAAAAGAAAAAAATGTGATCGCGAATGTCGAATGAATGTATATTGTTTTATGGCGCATCGACAGCTAAGGTCATTTAGCGCGCATTTAAATTTTATTATTCATGTTCCCTGGGTGAACAAACCAGTACTAGGCTAGAAAATGTGCCTTGCCCAAGGGCACTCCACCATGACCGAATTGCCGCGACTGGGGATCGAACCCGGGAGACCCGGTTTCGAAATCCCCGACGCTAACCACTCGACCACAGCGGATTCCACAAATCTCATCTGGGACCTCATTGAAATGATGCAAATTCGTAAGCGACCAGTAAAACACAACCTATGGGAGGTGGAGTGAGATGTTCGAAGGAGTGGGTTACGTCAACACAACATGATCTTCGCAACTACGTAATGTCCATGCGAAGTCCATGCCTAGGAGTCATTACAGCCAGGGGGGGTCACACCCGATATTGACGTAACGCTTTGTTGTAAAAAAAAGCTTACAATATGGACAAATATTTAGTTCTTATTCAGATCAAAACAGCATATTTTGATTTTCGATTTTAATCAACTGTTTATATATTTCTTAATTACTGTAACATTTTGCTGTATCTTTTTATTTTACTTTTTAAGTTAGTAACATACTTAAAAATAGAAATCTATGTGAACTTGAATGCTGGCCCTTAATGAGAAACTACTATAGAAGGATAGACGTAAGTAGTTTATTAAATACCAAGACACCTTTCAACAAATGCTCTAAGATGGATCATGCATTTTAACATAAAGAGATGATGTATAGGTGTTCCAATTGTTCACGCAAACCTTTTAAGGTTGTGCAACACTTACTATTAAAACGCAGATGTCAACATCATTGAAATGAACACGGTTCGTAGAATATAAACAAATGGGAACAGGTAAAAGTAGTGTAGATCCAGATCAGCATGTGCGGATCAAGATATACAATGTTCACATGTTTTAACACAAGCTTGTTATACTCTTCCGTCAACTTGAATAGTTTCTGATAATACTAAATAGAGTAGATATACATGCTGATCTGAAACTACACTGTTCAGAAAAAACAACTTGTAAAAACATTTTCACAAGGAAGGTCTCAGATACAAACATATTAAGAATATATGACCTAGAAGTTCATAACAATCAGAACTTATTCCAAGATTTTTAATCCTGGAGAATCATCCAATCAAAACAGTATGGTAGGACCATCAGGCTCCAACACTATATAATTTAAACTCACTGCTCAGACTTAATGCTCTATTATATGATTGGAAGTGGATTCATTTTCCAAATTGATCAATCTGAAGTCTTATTTTTCAGAATTGTATAGTTTCGGACCTTGAATACATCCCTGGTATCCGATCACATCAAAACAGTGGCTCGTATACTCGTATATCCGAGGCTCATGAGTCAGTGGTAAAAAAAAATGCCTAAGACTAAATGAAATCCGAAAATAGTTTAACACTTCTCAATTGACATTCTCTATCTCAGAGTTGACGTCCTTACGCTAACTTTCATATAATGAGTGGATAGGTTTGAGAGAGAGCTCAATACACTTTGTCACGCGAGAGAGTGGTGAGAATAATGACGGCAGGAACTAAGGATGATCCCGAAATTTGAATGATCACGGATATAAGTGAAACATGAGAATACATATTATACCTCACTGCAGTCAGCTTTCCAATGAATGTTTGGTTATAGTTTTCAAGTTGGTTACACGTGAACGTGTACCGAACACCTTCTCCTCCAATGATGTCATCGGTCAAGTTTCTATCAGAGAAATAGGCGGTGATATTGTAGTTCTGTGGATAGTAGTTTTGATCATAGGTTAACACATATATAATTGACATACACCATGATTCCATGTAACACTTTCCCATATATAATACATATGCAGAAAAATACTTTTTGAAAACCTCTAGACAAATCTTATGAACTTCTCTATAAACGATTGTTTCATTTTAAAATGAACTTGAAAGCATTGTAGCAAAATGAGCAATTGCTCATCAATTAATTGTAAAACATGTATTGACTATAGACACATGAATACATTATGTCGGACCAATATAGTGGACAATGAGTAGGTACGATACTCGTACAATTCGATGTTGACACACCATATATAATATCAGAACTCTTTTAACCCTCTCCAAATTGTCGACGCATATGCATGCATCGTCTGTTAACACTATTCAGTAATTTTACTTCCATTCAAATATATGGTTTGTTTTTAATATATAGATGTTTTAAAGTCGTCTGAAGCAGATTTTTGTTGCACGAGGAAAAGGGTCAAGTCGGGTGAACCATCTCTAAGTATAGTGACGTCGTTGCCGTGACATATTTTTCCTTTTTTACCAGTGGGGCCTGAATGATGTATTCATAAGTCAACGATCAACACTAGCAATAACTGTGGATTAAGCTTACCGTTGCAGAACAGTTTACGTACAGTAAAACCTGCGCTAAAGACCACCTTGGAATAGCAATTCCCTGTCTTAAGCAACTACACTTTTAGTTTCACAAAAACTCATGTTCTGCATAACTGACCCTGCTGTCCTCCCATGTGTGGTCTTTATACACAGGTTCCACTTTGACGTTGATATGGTTGTCAGGAGTGTTAGATTTACAGTCCTGATTGTCAGAGGATGAATTCACGTGTCTGTGATCACTAATAAGGATGAACGTGGTGAAAAGCTTACCGTAGCAGAACAGTGAAAGTATACATTAAGATGGTTGTCGGGAGTGGTGGATGTACATTCCTGGATGCCAGACCCGTCATTATAGAAGGCCCTATAATTGATGAGTAAACCTGGATTTGGATTGTTGAAGTGAATCGTTTGATTTGGATAACAAGCTGGATAAAACAAAAAGATAACATTGTAAATTCATGTTTTAACAAGAGCGCCGTAGGTGAACACGAACGCTCGTCTTTTTTTTCTATGTCGAAAAAAGGGGCATTACTGAATAATAATCTAAGCCAGAGTTAAGTGACTTGATAAATACATATGCCTATTATTCCTAGGAATATGTGTACCACGTTTCATTTAAAATGTTGAACGTTTTGAATGATGTGGTAAGGTCAAAAGTTTTGAGACGAAGAAAACCTTGACGACGCAACAGACGAGAACGACGACGACGCCAAAGGTATCACAATACCCAGGCTTCTTTTTTCAAAAACAGACGAGGTAAAAATGTTTATGAAGTTTATTTTTAGAAATACACCAGAAAGTCTTGTGTTTCAGTATTTGAGACGAAATAATAATAGTAACAATCTCACTAAAGCCGTATCTTAACTTCACTGGATTAGCAAACGCTCGTATACTACGAAGGGTTTGGTCTTATTTTAATGAGATAATCGTTGTATAGGGCTTGAACTATATCAGACGTTAATTCGTATCGGAAATAAAAACAAGAGGGCCAATATGGCCCTAAATCGAACACCTGAATGATAATATAGTAGCAAATGTGTAAGTGCCATCTGGCATATATCTCTTTCAACCAATAAATGAGTCTTGAACAAATGTTGTAGAAGGTAAAAACGGAACATTTCTGCTAAATTATCTTGAATTCAGATAATTTGTTTTAATAAGAATCGAATAATATTTATTTTTGAATGAGTAATCTTTTCCTTTGCCTAGATGTTTTTAAAGTCGTCTGCTGCACATAGAATGCTTAACAGAACTTCGAGCATCATAATCAGGTATGTTTTTGGATTTCTGAATTAACTCCAATTTACTCACTGAAATCATCCGCCCGTTCTGGTGCGTCAGCTCCGCCACTTTCTACGTCACAGACCAGTGCGGTCAAGAGAACGAAAAATGCAAATCGCAACATCCTGTTAATAGTAAAAGGTTTTCACATTTTCAAGACTTTTTTTCTCTCAAGGTTTCAAGATATTAAATCATGTTTTCCGTGCTAATTTTGACTCAAAGCGGAAACATTTTATGAATGGGACATGATAAAGATGAAGCTAAGTCTGTACATCTACACAGTTCGATGGGATCAGTCTCTTTCCTCTACCGAATTAATTTGATTGTTTGGTGTTTTACGCAGTTTTCAACAATTTTAGTTATAGCCCGATGTTTCTTGGGCAAGTTACCAGTACTACTGGTTCTTTCATCCCGACACCAGCGGGCTGGTCGTAATGCTTACCCACACTCATGAGCGGCAAGGAGGGAAAGTCATTATTTCTATTTTTAGAGTATTTGCTATGACAAGGACGGGTATCGAAGCAACGACCTCCCGCACACGAGGCGGATACTCCAACACTTTGCAACAGATGCGTCTACCGAATTGAAGTGTAATATATGGTTACAGAATATCTGTAGAGTGAGAACATTGTTCGGACAACAGTTTAATTTCTTCCATATCACACAGAGTTTCCCGAGTAAATTACCGAGACTGATACTAGGTTATCCTGATTAAAGCGCATCAGTCGTAATGCTATTCCTGCAACCCATGGCCCTACGGAGGGAAGCCATTCTTAAGTCTTTGGTAGGACCTGAACAAATATGGTAAGCATATTCGTGATCAATAGCTAACTTTGATACGACTCTTGACCTAGTGATTGTCAGTCAGTTACCCTTTCCAACATATAGATATTTTGACACAATTGCAATAATCGACGTGGCAAATGAAGGAATTGCTCATTATAAGCATTGCGTCCTTTTGCCGAAATGTTTAAAACTATTTTCATTCCTTACACTTTCATTTAAAGAGAAAATCAACATGTTTGCCAACGTATTATAAACGACGTCTGCTGCAAAATTGTTGTTAGTGGAAATGAATTAACCAATACAATACATTCTCAGAAAGCTTGCCTAATACGAAAAGAGAAAACACTTACCTCAAACTAAATTATAGTCCTTTCACCAACGTCAGTCAGTTGTCAACACTGTAGAGTTTCTATGTGACTGATACCTGTACTGAGTTAGGCTATGGTCTATCGTTTATACCTGTACTGAGTTAGGCTATGATCTATCGTTTATACCCAGCATGGTCGTGAACACGGTTAACTTCGTTCACGTTTTCACGTGATATATACGAATTTCTAAAATAAACACGGGATAAGAGAACTCACGACGTGCACGTGGTAGTATGAACGTTCAAACTAATTGAATTGTCCCACAAGAAAATGGGTCGTTAATATTATTTAATATAGTCAATAAATACGATATCAAGATTGTATGCGGATTTCTTTCATCTGCATAGATTCCTATGTCAACGCGACTTTTCTGTAACTATTTGATGCAACAGACGGTCTAAAGTTTCATCAGATAAAAATAAAGACGAACAATTGGCGTGGCAAATACTACCCAGATATTCTTTAGTCCCTTTTTGTTAGTAGTGGGTTCAAAAATCGAACCGCGTCATTTGTTTATCTGATAATGAATTACTTTGTCAAGTTTCTAAATTGATATGCATAAAATTAAAACATTATAACTGCTGTATTTCCATATAATAGTGTGGTGAAATGTCGTTTTGATAACAAATTGAAATGCAGAAGGAACTGCATCTGCAGAAAAATACCTTTCACTTAACAGGATTTAAAATACATTCATTTACATGATTTATATACACGAATACAAAAATCAGTTATAATATGCCAGAGAAGTACTCTTATGTTTAGGTAACCAAGAATTATTGTTAATGAATACATTGGCAAATGATTCTTAATTATTACTAAACACCATGTTATGATTAATACAATATTTTCTATACTTAGACGCTTTTGAAATATAATTTGCAATACTCTTTGAACTTTCTTTACTTTATGAAGATAATAAGTTAATAAATCGAGACATAGAAGGCCATAAAGTTGATAGAGATTGTGAACGTATGTTTCTATAATTCAAACAAACATGAAGAAAATGATATTCAGATTCTAAGTATCTACCCGTTTCGATCGCTAATTTATGTCCAGAAATTCGATATTATATTGTCATTATAAACAAGTATCTCAAGTTTGATGTAAATATTTTGATGGTATATAAGATATTATCCAGAGGCCTAACTACTTGAATAAAGAAATTGAATTGAATTGCATTGAATTGAATTAAGTACTTTGATTTAAGTATTTGGTATGAACCGTCCTAGGTTCGAACAGCGACTTCCCGTCGTAGTCGAGGCGGTCTTTAGTGTTTGGTAAAAGCCGTTCTCTGGAGGTCTTTGTGATGCCGGTACGACTAGTTGGCCAACAGAAAATATCCTGACCTAACCGCGAGAAGAAGCCCTACTAGGCTTAAACTGACTGTATTACATTTATTAAAATGCCTTTGAGGCTATTAAATGCACTAGCAACTTTTGCGAGAGCCAGTGATTTACTCCGAGGTTTAATATACATATATATATTGGTCTCCAAAGCGAATAATTGGACAGCCCCCAAGTTTTCAAATTATGTGAAGCTTTTTCTGGGACTGTCATATTATGACAGGAGTTTGATAAATACATCCAATGAGGTTAAATTGAATGATTTTGTTGTAAGAGATCCCGGAAATATTTGTCATGAATGAGGTCTTCATTTTGCATCCCTTTACTCAGACACTGAGTGCGAATCTTATGACAGATCGAATTATGAGAGCATTACGGACTATGTCAATTGTCTGAAGGATGAGTTCATTAGTGTTGATGGTGATCATATTCGTCAAGAGGAAGTTTTAATTGCATTATCAACATTGGAAACTGGTAAAAATAAGCGGCAATAATAGGGTTTGCAATGAACATCTCATTCATGGTGGACTGATCTTAAAACATTATCTAACGTGTTTATTTAACCTAATTTACTGTAATAGCTATGTTCCTACTGATCTTAAACATGGTGTGATTTTAACCCTTCATAAGGTTAGGGGTAAACCGAAAAATGATTATAATAGTTATCAAGCAATTAGCCTTTCCTCGTCTATTTTAAAATTGTATGAACAGGTTTTATTGCGACGGCTACAAGGTACTGTCAATAAACCATTACACGAACTTCAGGGCGGTTTTCAACTTGATGTAGCTTGTCCTATGACATCATTTGTTCTAAATGAAAGTATAATTTACAGTAAAGACAATCATAGTAAATTGTTTGCTTGATTTTTAGATGCCCGGTAGGCATTTGACCGGGTGTGACATGACGGTCTATTCTACAACAAATTACACAAGCTAGGTGTTTGTCTCAAACTTTTAAAATAAGTAATTTCAATGCATACTGACATGTATATTTGCGTCATGTATAGTGGGTTTTACTCAGACTGGTTCCCTATTATACAGGGCACCAGACAATGCGGGGTTTGGTCTCCATTTTGTACCTTATTTATATAAATCCATTGTTAATTAACAGTAACCTAGGATTTCAAATTGAAGGGACAAGTTATTGTGCTCCGTCCTTTGCAGACGATATAACCGTTCTCGCTTTAGCTGGTAAAGCCCTACAACATATGATACACATATGCTATCAACATCAATATTCCTGTCAATTGCGTTACCAATATAATGCGAACAAATGTGCCGTCGTCACTTTTAAATGAGACCAAGCGTTTATTTACACGCAGTTCACGGTCCTGGTATGTTGGCAAAGCAGCTATACAAGAACAAGAAGAGTATGTTCATTAAGGCATACTCTGTAACAAGTTCTTTAGTTCTTTCTAAATAGTAAAACATGTAGATAGAACATTAAGGGGTACATTTTTCGGATTAATCAAAGAGGGATTACACAGGAATGGGTTGAATCCTCTGACTAGTTTTAACATATATAATTCAATTGTTATCCCAAGGGTCCTTTTTGGTTGTGAGTTGTTACAGTCGCTCTCTGATCGGGACAGTCTAACATTAAAAAGGTCACATAGGCTTTGCTTGAAGCACGTTCAGGGACTTCACATTAGATCGAGAACAAGTATTGTCCTCGGTCTTTTAGGAGCATTCCCTATTGAAGCCGAAATTGATAAGAGAAAACTGACATTTCTTGGTCAATTGTGTCGTTTAGAAAGAGACTGTGCGACACAATCTATATGTTTATTACATGTGTGTTTATATCTGACGTTGTTTAATTTCTACATAAATATGACCTTTTTCATGTTTTGCAAGACTTTATTACCCATGGTAGCTTCCTGAACAAACATATTTGGAAAAAATGTTTTAGTACGAATATATCTCATTACTTCACTGGCTAATGAATGGACTGAGAGAACATCTTCTCAAGAGTGTGTACTATATACAGACACATTTAACAGCAGTTCTCGATTAGCCCAGCATGGTCTTATGCAAAACATGATCTCAGTCTGACGGAACATATCTTGATTGCATGTAACTGTACGCGAATGTCCACGTCGTTACACATATCGTCCCGGGTTCGATTCCAAGTCGTGGCGGTCATGGCATGGTTAAGTGCACTTGGACAACGCACATTTTCTAGCCTATGTCTAGTTTGTTTATCAAGGGATCATGAATAAGTGATCGTTTGCCGTGATATAACTGAAATATTGTTGAAACCGGCATAAAACCTTTATACAACAAAGCTAAAACAACATCGAATATTACATTTACGCATTAGACAGAAATATCATTTCACACAGCCGGTAGATTGCCTAACTATCCAGAGTTCTACCTTAACGATAAACCAGATAACATCCAACGAACTATCCACAATTACGCGCTAACATATAGTCACAGTTACATATTACCTCTTGAGAACAATTGCATACTACCAGCTATCACAGTTACATACTACGTGCTATAATTAACAATTACATACTACGAGCTATGGACAATTACGCACGACCAGCTAGTCACAGCTACATACTACGTGCTATAATTAACAAGTGCATACTACCAGCTATCACTGTTACATACTACGTGCTATAATTAACAATTACATACTACGAGCTATGGACAATTACGCACGACCAGCTAGTCACAGCTACATACTACGTGCTATAATTACAATGACATACTACGAGCTATGGACAATTACGCACGACCAGCTAGTCACAGCTACATACTACGTGTTATAATTAACAATTACATACTACCAGCTATCACAGTTACATACTACGTGCTATAATTAACAATTACATAATATGAGCTATGGACAATTACGCACGACCAGCTAGTCACAGCTACATACTACGTGCTATAATGAACAATTACATACTACCAGCTATCACTGTTACATACTACGTGCTATAATTAACAATTACATACTACCAATTATCACAGTTACATACTACCAGCTATCACAGTTACATACTACCAACTATCACAGTTACATAATACGTGCTATAATTAACAATTACATTCTACCAGCTATCACAGTTACATACTACCAGCTATCACAGTTACATACTACGTGCTATAACTAACAATTACATACTACGTGCTATAACTAACAGTTACATACTACGTGCTATAACAAACAATTACATACTACGAGCTATGGACAATTACGCACGACCAGCTAGTCACAGCTACATACTACGAGGTACGAACAGTTACATACTACGAGGTGCGAACAGTTACATACTACGAGGTACGAACAGTTACATACTACGAGGTGCGAACAGTTACATACTACGAGGAGCGAACAGTTACATACTACGAGGTACGAACAGTTACATACTACGAGGTACGAACAGTTACATACTACGAGGTGCGACCAGTTACATACTACGAGGTACGAACAGTTACATACTACGAAATATGGACAATAACGTATTACCATTTAGTTACAGTTACATACTAGGATAAATGGACAATTACATACTACCAGCGAGTCACAGTTACATACTAAGAGGTGCGACCAGTTACATACTACGAGGTACGAACAGTTACATACTACGAGGTACGAACAGTTACATACTACGAAATATGGACAATTACGTACTACCATTTAGTTACAGTTACATACTAGGATATATGGACAATTACATACTACCAGCGAGTCACAGTTACATACTACGAGGTGCGACCAGTTACATACTACGAGGTACGAACAGTTACATACTACGAAATATGGACAATAACGTATTACCATTTAGTTACAGTTACATACTAGGATAAATGGACAGTTACATACTACCAGCGAGTCACAGTTACATACTACGAGGTGCGACCAGTTACATACTACGAAATATGGACAATAACGTATTACCATTTAGTTACAGTTACATACTAGGATATATGGACAATTACATACTACCAGTGAGTCACAGTTACATACTACGATGTTTTATCAAAATGTCAAAGCTTGATCGTGTTGGTGCATAAGCAGTATATATTTTACAAGAATGCGTATTGTGAAACTCACTTGAACTTGACCGTGCGTAACGGCACCAACATTGGCTTTTGCCTATGCATCCGCACAGTCTGATCACTATGTACGCAGTTCACATATAACTTACACAAGCTTGTAAGAAGCTTCTGTCAATGTTTGTACATTCTGATAAGAAAGGGTAAATGTACATACTGATCTGATACTACATCTTTCAGAAACACCAGGGTGCCTTTTCCCACGGACGGGCTCAACCATTTACATTTGCAGTGACCTCGGAATACAATTCCAGAGATCCAGACAATGGGAGTGTACAGCTCTTTTACCAACACTATCTCTCATATCACTCATATCATCAAACCGAACCCCTTAATTATTTTGAGGTCCCACAACATAGGGTTAGAGGGTAAAATAAGGATTTTAGAACGTACAAAACTCCCCTTATCTAGAGCTCTGCTGAAATCAATTAGTTTGATTGATTGGGGTTTAACGCCGTTTTCAACATTTTTTCAGTCATATCACGCTAGTTCACCTATTCATATGTGACCTGGTTTTCCCGCACCAGTACTCCACACAACATACTTTCTAAACAACTGGCTCCCTTTTCGCATAGACTGTTAGCCCCAATGGTTAACGACGAGTGACGCTCGCACAGTGACTTTTGTCAATCGCTGGAAAGAATGTTGGCCGAGCTGGGATTCGAACTCAAAATACATTACGCAGGGGCCATAATGGTGGTTTTCTCGCCGGACGGCTCATAGTGTGACTCTGTAAGGGAAATTACTTGAGATAAGAATATAAGGTAAAATTAAAAACTGTTGTTAATCAATCAAACCGCAACGAAAAAAAAAAACCAATCCGAAATGTCGATAGCAGGTACTTTCGTTTTTGGTCCAGGTTGTTGTCCTTTTTTTGCGAATTCGCGAATATGTCAAAGGAATTAACATACGAAGAGAGAACAAATTCACGTTATTTTGGTATAGTTCGATAGAGAAAGGCATTATTGATTGATTCCGTACTTCAAATTCATATATTTGTTCGAATACTTTGAAAAAAAATGAGTTGAAGCGAGGCGACCCGGAAAACTGTGTCCACCCTTGTTAATATATATGCATAGATAGGGTAATATCTATTTTTAGAGGGGCAAGTCCCTGTGAATCAATCGTTAACTCTTTCAGCGCCGAATTGTTTAAAGTAGACTCTTCCATGTTCAAAATCTGGCGTTTTCATCTCTCATGTTTTAAAAGTTGGGACTATTTTTATAACCAAAAGGCAAACAATGCTGATTTCAGGTGAGACAGCTCGTTACGAGCTGACTCACCTGAATCAGTATTGTTTACAAAAACCTCAATATTGCCGTTGGCGCTGAATGAGTTAATCAATCAATCAATCGATCGTTGTGAGTAATCCGAGGGAAGAATAATGATTTTAAAATTGATTGATTGTTTGCTGTTTTACGTCGCTTTCAACAGTTGTTCAGTTATATAACAGTGTTTCCTGGGTAAGTTACCAGTACTACTGGTCCATTTATCTTAACACTAGCCAGTCAGTCGTCATGGTAGCCCCGCAAACCTGAGCGTCCATTACTACCAAATATATGATATGACTCGTTCGGGGATCGAACTTGCGACCTCCCGCACCGAGGCGGACGCTCTACCTCTACACCACAGAGGCTGTCAATTATTTAACAGGGTATTTAAGTTAAGTTAGGTAGTTTTTTTAACCCCTGTTGAATGGCCAAGCCATATCCGATGTATGAGGCTCCGTGAACAACATCTTAAGGCAGACATGCATTATGTATCATTCTTTAACTAGTTGACGACTCGGTCAATGGGCACTCTCGCCACTAGGACTCGAACCTTCGACCTCCCGCAACGAGGCGGACGCTCTACCTCAAGACCACAGATGCGGTCAATTATTTAACAAGGTATTTAGGTTAAGTTGTTTAACTCCTGTTGCATGGCCAAGCCATATCCGATGTATGAGGCTCTCTGAACAACATCCTCAGGCAGACATGCATTCTGTACCATTCTTTAACTATTTGACGACTCGGTCAATGGGCAGTATTAGAATGGAACGCATCCCTCTGTCGCCACTAGGACTCGAACCTTTGACCTCCCGCTCCCGAAGAAGATGCCGAAAACACTAGGCTATTTGTACCATAATATGCGCCGTTCCACAAGAAAACCAACATTATAGACTCTGCGTAATGTATCGACCCAGATCAGCCTGCGCAGTCCGCGCAATCCGGGCTGACACATTCCTTCTCAGGGGATTGAGGTATAGAGTAATGATTCCTGAAACAGAAAATCAACGACGAAAGTATATCCGGGTAAGCATGCGCGGCATGCTTAGGATTAGGCTGATCCGGGTCGATAATTTACGCAGGGTCCACAATGTTGGTTTTCTCGTGAAATCTGGAATTTGAGAAACATTTTGGGAAAAAGAGAAATTGCTCATCCTTTAATCTTTCACTTGCAAGGAATCTGGAAAAAGTATATTTAATTATGATTACGTTAACATAGATATTTAATAAGTGTAGTACTCTATACTGTGTACATGTACGCATCATTGTTCATTGTCTATAAATGAAACTGACGACGTGGGTTTAAACACTTCGTACTTTCCGATATTTGATAATACAGTACTGTTTAGATTGTTCATTTATGATATGGATACTAACTATGGAAGGTATTTAAAGGTTTTGTTTCCCTTTACCCAGTGATCACTGTTTGCGAATGTGTTTGATTGTAATATGCCTGAAAGTACTAAGGATATATTACTATTTTAAGATAGTAAATAGAGAGAAAATCGAAAACATTTAAAAAATCGGAGAGATATTGTATTCTTTGACATTTTTATTTTTATTTTAGGCCTTTAACTCTTTCAGCGCCGAATTGTTTAAAGTAGACTCTTCCATGCTCAAAAACGGGTGTGTCCATTTCTCAATTTATGAAAGTTTTGGACTATTTTGGTAACTAAAAGGCAAACAATGCTGATTTCAGGTGAGACAGCTCGTTACGAGCTGACTCACCTGAATCTGCATTGTTTGCAAAAACCTCAATACTGCCTGTGGCGCTGAAAGAGTTAAACTGTAATAAATCTTCGAACAACCTAACTATTTTGTTCTTATTCCAATTGCATTACCCTGCATGTATCTTATATCGTATATCATTATTATAGCATTTTCTTATTTGCTTAAAGAAATAGCTTTAATTTCTGCAATAATATTAAGATACTATACAAATTATGCTATATACGTTGTCAAGAAGTAATAACTCATCCATAAAAGGCCGTGATACAATTGAGCAGTTGTTGAAAACGGCGTAAAACACCATAACCACCGCGCACCCTCCGAAGCATCCGTCTATATATCGATGAAGATTCAATACTATACAAAATATTATTTATTAGGTATAGGGGCACAACCTATTGTAAAAAACCCTGTCCTGCATACAAAAGATCGACAGCAGACGACTTAAAAAACATAATATGCAAATATAGGGGAAATCCCTGTAAAAGGAGGTCTTATGATTGAAACGAGTTGAAGATTATGTGACAAATGGAGAAATTGCTCATTATGAGCAATTTTTCAATTTGTCACAATGTTTTCAAACGTCGTTTGGTGCAAATGTGTCAACAATGTGTGTGTGTATATATATATATATATATGGTGAATAATTAACCCTATTGCTGCCAAAGGCAATGTAAGGGTTTTGCAAACAATGCAGATTCATGTGAGACATATCGTAACGAGCTGTCTGTCTTTCTTGAAATCTGCATTGTTTGCCACTTAGACATTACGTTTGTTAAATTTCCTATTAGACGAAAAACGGAGTGGTTCAATTTTCAACATGGAGGAGTCGACTTTGTGAAATAGGGCAGTGAAAGGGTTCAACCACGAGGTTATCGTCTGGTACTGAGAAGGATGTTTCCCAGTAATCTTTCAATTGTAAATGTTTACGACCCTCGGATCCATGTGACTCGCATAATATTAAGATAATTATTTAATTCGCGATGCGCCCAAGCCTCTTAGGTCGCTATTGCACTGTTGAAATACATTGACGATTGAGTCGGATGCTTCGAGTGTAACTGCAGACGAATGTCGTTTTTCCCATGGTCTTGTCAAACAGTTGTTAAACCACTTCCCACATAAAAAGAGTCTATAGAAAACGACGGTGACATCTTCGAGTGCCCTTGGGTAATGCATTTTTACTAGCCAAGTTCTGGTTTGTTTACCCAGGGAGCATGACTAAATGAACTGTCGCCGTGATATAACTGAAATAATGTTGAAAACGGCGTAACAGCCCAATAAATCAAAACAAAACTTACTGCTCATTATTCCTGGTTGAGCTCTAAGGCAGCAACAAATAATCCTGAATTATCATCATTGTTTCCTTTTCTAACAATGTTTTAAAAGAAATCTGCCGAAAACGATTAAAAAATGTATCTACATATGGTAGAGGAAGAAACACTTGTTTACTTACACTGTTAAAACAGTATTTTATTTATTGAAGGATCAGACCTCTTGAAGATGAGTGAAGATTATATGACCTCGGAAGACCTCAGCGATGATCAGGTAGGAGAAATAACCCTTTCCTACATGCAAGAAAATCTGCATGAAGACGACTTTGAAAAATCAAAACAAAAATAGCATACTCATTATAAATTAAATTTACAGTCCAATCTGTGTTTAAAGACCACCCGTGGGAAGAGAACAAACTGGTCTTTGCTCACATGTGGTCTTTAATTACAGTGTTATTTATGCATAAAATGAGTAACCGGGAAATTTAAAGTGTGGTTGCTGTATACAGGGAATTGCTTATCAAAGGTGGTCTTTAACACAAGTTTGACTGTACTTGTTGAAGGTGAGCAAACACTGTACTTTTAGAGACTATTTCGTATATACTGTTTATCAAACGCGGGGGGGGGGGGGGGGGGGGAAAGGTTAGTTATCAACCGGATACGGTATTTATTAACTCTTTCAGCGCCGAAATGTTTAAAGTAGACTCTTCCATGTTTAAAATCGGGTGTGTCCAGTTCTCAATTTATGAACGTTTTGGACTATTTTGGTAACTAAAAGGAAAACAATGCTGATTTCATTGATTTTCTCACCTGAATCTGCATTGTTTGCAAAAACCTCAATATTGCCTGTGGCGCTGAAAGAGTTAAATCTTTCACTGTCGAATTTCACAAATTTAACTTAGTTAGACCATTAAATTTTTCGTTCAACCGGAAATTTGGCAAAATTTAATGTCTAAGTGACAAACAAAGCATATTTCATGAGAGCTCACCTGCATCTGCATTGTTTGCGAAAGCCTTTAATTGCCTTTGGCAGCGAAAACTTGAAATGTCGTCTGCTTTGGAAACTTCTATAAATAACTTGAGAATTTAAAAGTATCATTGAGATTCAGATTGATTGGGGTTTAACGCCGTTTTTAACAATTTCTCAGTTATATCACGGCGGCCAGTTCACCTACTCATGCATTTCCTGGTTTTCTCACACCAGTACTCCCCACAACAATCTTCCCAAGCAACTGGCTGCTTTTCCACATAGACTTAGCCCATCGGTGGAAGACGAATGACGCATGTCGCATTGACTTTTGTCAATCGTCGGAAAGAAAGTTGGCCGAGCCGGGATTCGAACTCACAACCCCTGGATTGACAGCCCGCGTCGCTACTTACTTGTGATTCAGAGTTGAACACATTGTAGAAAACGGAGATCTTTTTCAAAAACGTTTTCAAAATATGCCAGTTACGAAAGCATGCAATGCCGTTTGCACCATGGAGATATTTAACACACATAATAGATGAAAAACAAAAACAAGTGCATGACACTCGACGATTATAAGTACTGACAATACATCTATAAAGGGTATTATTTTATATAAAGCATAGCACTGAAAGTACATATTTAACGATTACATGCGAAATGTATAACAGGATGTTCGTGGGCTGGCTCGGTCCTCCGTGTCCACTCGAGGACGCATCTGCAAAACACACGAAGTTTAAGACTATTGTGACAATGCTCATTGCTCATAATGAGAAATTTCTCATTTTGATTTGTTCGCAAAACTGTCAATTCTATTCAATGATTATACTTTTATTTTTAGATGTTTTTTAAAGCTTTTCCTATTGTTATGTTTCGAAGTCGTATATTGCGGATTTATTGTATAAATTTGAAAAGGTAAAGAAGGGTCTGTTTCAATTATTAAAACTCTATTGAATAATCCAATCGTATTTTGTTTGAACGGTATTTTACGCCGTTTTCCACAGTATTTCAGGCGTTACCTGGGTAATTTACCAGTCGTAATGTTGTCTTCCACTAACTGGTTTGTGTTTTCAAAAGATGCACCTATGGCTATACTGCAGTGTTGCGAGGTTAGCAATTACGACCGACTCGCTGGTGTCATCATAAATGGACCAGTAGTACTGGTAACTTACCCAGGTAACGCCGTGATATAACTGACCTATTGTTGACAGCGGTATAAAACACCATACAAAAAAGCAAACGAACTATGTCTTCACTGCACGCATATGTAATTAAGACCCTAACTCGCATATTGCGGATCGTGTTCATTCACACTTCGTGTCAAGTGGTTGAGCATCCGTTTCCGGACCAGTAATCATTTTCTTTAACCATTTCCCTCATACAACATTTCTGCAGCAGACGACTTTGAACATATTTTGTCAAAAAATAGAAAATCTCTGTAATTGAATGGGTAACCTATGATTAAAAGTGGAAAACATTGTGGCAAAAGGAGAAATTCGTTTTGAGCAATTTCTTCTTTTGTCACTATGTTTTCAAAAAGACGTCTGCTGCAGAGGCGTCTGAAAGCGTCTATATGAGGGAAAGGGTTAAACAGACACCATATGTTCCCCCATAACCAATTCACAAATATATAAAATTATCTACAGATAAACGTAGGATAATTGAATAAAGCTGAATACATTGTGGTAATCTATAAAATTGCTCATTACGAGCCATATCTCCATTTGCAACAATGTTTAAAAGTTTAAAAATATTCTGATGTAGATACGTTTATATGCGCCCGCAAGTAGGAAAGGGTTAAAGCAAATGTCTTGATACAGACACACTTAAAGCATGACTATTTAAAGAGTGTTTAACAAAGGCATAATTGAGTATAACACATGTGAGTAACCGTTATACGAGACACTACTCGCTTCTAAATAGTATAAGTACGAATATAAATATCTTATTCAAAGCAAGGCTAAGGGTACAGTATAAATATTCTTCCCAAAAACGAATGCTGTGACATTTCGAAATAAGGAAATAATTATTTCGAAATAACGAATGATTATTTAAAAGAAAAAAGGAATATTATTTCGAAATAACGAAATATTATTTGAGATTAAACGAAATATTATTTCGAAATACCAAAATATTATTTCAATAAAACGAAATGTTATTCCGAAAACCCCCGAAATAAAGGACGTCACCAACGGGGCTCCGTTAAGCGCACACACTAGGACAGTTTGTATTATATTGTTATCCTGCGACACAGGACACATTATAATTCATAGGTTAAGAAGATGTCCTAAGTTTTATGTTCATTCAATATTTCTGAAAGTCACAGATCAAAAGAATTAAACATCCTGGTACTTAGTAACGTGTCACGTGATTTGTTGATTAAATGACATTTGAGCCACGTCAGACTAAAACCGACCTTCTGATTTTTGAAATTATTGACAAATTAACAATAACATTGCACACTTGTAAAGATGATTCTTGTTTATTACCATTCTCCCAAATCTTCTAGGATACATCGTACGACTAGATGACAAACAGGGAAGATCCTGATCTGATTGCGCGGAGGCACATGCGGATCTTGATCTTTGCTGCCGTTAAGTCGCGGGGTTCATTCTTTCTTTTTATTTACAGCGCAGTGACGAGGACAGTTATACTACAGCTGATAACAGTAACACATAAGTGTTTTAGACCTGCTCCATGCAGTTAAATTTCGCAGTTTGGACGATGTCGTAAGGTAGGGATTGATTTGATTTATTGGGGTTTTACGCCGCTTTCAACATTATTTCAGTTATATCACGGCGACAGTTCACTCATTCATGATCCCTGGGTAAACAAACCAGTACTAGGCTAGAAAATGTGCCTTGCCCAAGGGCACTCCACCATGGCCGTAGTGCCGCGACTGGGGATCGAACCCGGGACACTCGGTTTCGAAATCCCCGACGCTAACCACTCGACCACAGCGGATTCCAGGTAGGGATTGAACTTCATAAGTTATTGTGTTAAGTTTAAACATACCTATTTAACATTGATTGCGCGACAACAAGCATTTAGCTTTATAAGTTATTGTGTTAAGTTTTAAACATACTTATTTTACATTGATTGCGAGACAAGCGATTAGATTTAATCGCGAGTATTAATGCTTGTCAAATGCACTTATTAAATTGGCCGCCAAGGGAGGTAAATACCTATTAAAATGGCCGCAAAGGGAGGTAAATACCTATTAAAAATGGCTGCCAAGGGAGGTAAATACCTATTAAAAATGGCCGCCAAGGGAGGTAAATATGCATGTTTGCTTGTGCGCACAGGAAAGATGCTTGCCAGTTTTTACAAACGCAAAGCCTCAATAGAATCCGCATTTATTTTAGAACATACAGTACAAGTAGTGTGTTGTTAATTCCGAATACTCTAGTACGCTTCTGTATATCTCTAGTAGTCAATAGTGTAACAATAATTAAAGTTTAACAAGCCTGTGTTATTAACACACTACTTCATATATATATACTAATATATCAAACTTGTAACAATATCAACTTGCATATGGAAATTTCAACTCAACTCCTTATACCACGATGTTGCCGCATGTGTTCCAATAGCCAAACGTTGTTTACAACTTTCCGTTGCACTGTTCATACGTCCATCTCTTCCACTGTTGCCTGTGTTTGCATGACCACCAAATGTCATTTGTCATGAATGTATATATTTTGATTACATGTTACGGATCGGAATGCATGCCTGAAAAATAAACATGCACACATAATTATGTTTACTAACCGTGATTCTATGGGCAAAGACAGCCATGCAGCAAATATTGCCGAGATAGAACTTCAAAACTGAACTATATCAATTTTTGAAAATATGTCACATTGCCAGGGCGGTTTACAATTCAAGAGTAACAACTATTTTCTCTTACTGGAAAGGGTTCGTTAATTGTCGATCTTAATTCGTTTTTAAGCATGCAAAGCAAATGAACATGTAAGTGCAGTTATTCATTAAAGTGAAAAACGTCTTTCGAGCTCAAAATATCAGCGAATGTTACGTTATAATCATTCGGGTCTATCTCTTCAATCTCGAATCACAACCTGCCCAACGAGTCAGATCTGGACAAATGCTCATCTTATCATTCTGTCGTGCTATGCAAGCTTTACAATACACTAAGCATTATTGATATATGCACATCTATGAGGAATATTGAGAAATATCATTACCAATATTTCCGTTACTCCAATAAGGTTTATTATGTACCGTTGTATTATAAAAGGAGTACATAATCTGTACGCTAGGTTAAATTTAAATAGAACCAAATCGGTGAATGTAATGTTACATTTGGACTTTTCTCCCCATCCAATCAGACACAAAACGGAGGGTACGAATATGGAAGGTGGAGATTACGATCAGAGGACAGCCTTACACGTAGCAGCGTCCGAGGGTCGCGAGGACATTGTTAGATATCTGATAGACGAGTGCGGGGCGAGTCCATTGTTAAGGGACAGGTAGGGGAGGTTTTTTAGTAATGTATAACATGACTATCAGGCCGTAATATAACCAACGATACTTACTGCTAAGTAATACTTAAATACTAAAGAGCATATTTTATCATTTTTATTCTCAAATAAAAAGTCCAAAATATTTTATTTCTTAAAAATTATTGTTATTCAGCAAGCTAACTATTTATGTCAACCACAGGGACTTGTTCCTCTAAAAATAGATATTACCCTATCTATGCATATATATTAACATATATGCATAGGTAGGGTAATATCTATTTTTAAAGGAGCAAATCCCTGTGTGTCGATTAGTCATTTAAATACACTCAATGGTGAAATATGCTCTTAAGTTTTTAAGTATTACTTATCGCTAAGTAAGGTTGGTGGAATAAGAACCTGGTCTTTTCGTGTTTATCGAATTGACCCTTTCCCAAATAAAACAATTATAGAGCGGTCAATTTTGAAAACCTCTTCAAACGAAAGCATTATTAATCCGTCGAGTTTAAAACAGTACAAAACAGCGTGACAAAAGTTGAAATGAAGGTCTATATTTCTGAAGGTTTAAGGACAAATATCCTATTGAATTCCAGCGACTAGTGGCATTAATTAAAATAAACCAAATCATTATTTCGATGACGAAACATCATTTTCCATTACGTACCATTACCATGTAAGGTGATGTTGTGATGTAACGTCCTTCAAACTTCGGCAGCGTAGAGTCAATTACATGCCATTCTCAAAATCTATTTCATGGGTAAAGACTTGTATTTAATTGCTGAACACCTTGCTTTATTTGTCTGTCTTAACTCTTTCAGCGCCGAATTGTTTAAATTAGACTATTCCATGTTCAAAATCGGGCGTCTCCAGTTCTCATGTAATACAATTTTGGACTATTTTGATAACTAAAAAGGAAAAAGGCAAACAATACTGATTTCAGGTGAGACAGCTCGTGACGAGCTGACTCACCTGAATCAGTATTGCTTGCAAAAACTTGAATATTGCCTTTGGCGCTGAAAGAGTTAAAAGTGATAAAAGAAATATTCTGCTGCAGTAACGTTACGCGGAAATAGTATATGTCTACTTGGTGAGTGGGACAATTAACATCCGGTATCGCGACGAATTACCAGATTTCTCTTAGAAACAATAAATTGCCCCTTATCGCTACTATATGGTACGAAAAATAGACTTAACATCATATAAGGTTATTCTTTAGGAATGTCATTTTTTCCCGTTTCTGCACTGATCGCAAAATAGCCATACGTCGGGTTTCTTGAAACTTCTGACACAAAGTGTGCATCTGTGTACTATACGATTGGTACGCGAGTAGATCTAGATATGTATGGATGAGTACTTCCAAAACGTATACGTTGGTGACATGTATACTCAATCTGAGATATACTCGCGGAAATTAAGGGTCACTAAGGTGTGAGACTTTAAATGACAGGCAGTATATGTAGGAATTTTAAAAAAGGTTTCGCAATATTAGTAAAATAAATTACCTCCGTTCTCCTCAGTGTCTAATGTTCAAATGAATACATGTGCATAGACACACGCGATTTTTTTTTAGACGCGTTCATCTCATAGTGCTAGCTCAATGCCCATGCATAGAGGGACTAACTTAGACCCCTCGAATAAAGACTGATGTTGTGGTTAATGGTGAAATACCGTGGGATCACGCGTGACACAGTGGAGTCAAAAACAATTCGCGTGTGTCTATGTGTTTATTTGAGGTTGAAAGGACGTGACCCTTAATTTCCACGAGTAGATCTCAACAGATCGAGTATACACGTCACCTCTGTTTACCTTTTGGGAAGACTCGTCCAAGATGGATGTAAATATCAAATGGTATCCGAACATGGTGCCATTTTAAATAAAGAATTATGTTTTTTTTTTTTTTTTTTTTTTTTTTGTCATTCTAAGTATATATAATCAATGCCAAGTTGTGACCTCATGTCGAAAAATTCCGCCGCGCATGCTCATGACATGTACTGCCTATATGCAAATGAGTTACTTTTAATAGTAACTAGGTCATCCATTATGGCACCCGTTTATTTAGACACAATCCGACATATGTACTACTAGCATAAGCCATTAAGGAGTAAAGAAAACATACACACTTTCCCGAATTTTATGAATTTCATATAAAAAGAATCATAAAAAAACATTGTTTCCTCCTTCTAATGAAGTAAAGTGTGTATTCACCATTACACCTAGTATTTCATGTTATAATGTTTTTCTAATGTTTGTCTATTTTAATTTTAGGTGCATGTATCTTTTAATTCTTTTGAAGCATGACCCTTTTGTCTTTTTTTTGTTACTTGTGGAACAGATATGGGAGAACAGCATACGACGACGCCAAGTACTTCAAGAAAGATAAAACAGCATCATTACTTCGGGACAAAATGATTGGTAAGCGGTTTGATTTTCTATTATTACTTTTATTATTATCATCGATTTTTAATTATCTATCATATTATTAATCATTTTATTTAGTCTGTATTATCATTATATTTGTTATCGACAATACCATCACCGTTTTTTCATCAACATGTAATTGGTCTTACTATCATTATTATGAATATGATTATTTGTAGTTTTATTTATATTCTTTTTTTCAGAGAAACATGGTGCAAAGCATGACCCACATTCAGAGGTATTTTGTTATTTGAATTGTTTTGTTGTTGCGCTTAGAATAATTGAAATTTGATAATGATTGCACTCTCATTTGCAAACGCTTTTGTATGAACCGACCGGTGATCGAATTCGGGACTCCTGCTCTTCATCCTGCGCCTTCACAGGGTATTTCATCAATACTTACAAGAACCTCTGGAGATCGGCGGTGACCACTGAAAAACCGGCACTGACAGTTTGTGATTTAATCATGATTGTCATTAAGTTGAATACATCCGAAACCTGGTTTTCATGTGATGAGGTTCAACCAACTTTTCTTTGTTTGACGTCCTCGGTGGTGCGGTGGTTGAACGCCCGCCTCAGGTTCGGGAGCTCGCGGGATGGACCCCTTACCTATGTATTGTAGGTAACCATTACTCACTCGCTGGTGACAGGATAAAGGGACCCAAAAGTACTGTGAACGTACCCGTGATATTACAGGAAAATTGATGAGAGCGGGGTTAAACATAAAACAAACAAAACACACATCTTTGAATCCAGATCATTATGTTATATTGAGTCCATACAAGTGCTTTGCCGTTAAAAATGATTTTGACAGAAATTGTTAACATCCGCAATGTCGAAATAATAGAAACATATTAACATTTCCGGGAACGAAATAACCTTTCCGTCTCTTTGTGGATACATTTGGACATATGCGGACATAATGTTGACTGTGATTATCAGATACTAATATTTTAGCTTATTTCGTCCGCAATGAAGTTTTAAAATGTCCTCTCAAATGATTTGTTGGTGTTGTTGCTTATAAATCAAACTAGCGATCCCGAACAATGGCATTCATATATGTTAAAGACGAGCACTAAATACATTATGTTGTTTTCCGTATAATTCTTTATTATCAGCCACCAAGAGGTTTTGACCAAACCCAGAACGTATCACAGTGTATACATGCAGCATTTGAGGGCGACCTTGAATCACTACAAAGGTAAACTATAAGTAATGTCTTTAATTTAGCGATGTCGTAAGGGGTATGCTACCTCTCTCCTTTGTCGTGTAACCAATATGCCAGTACTGCTACTCATTTACATGTACCTCACGGATTATTCAAAGAATATTGTCTATAGCCAAAAGTTGCGACTTTTATTTTTGGGCGAGCTTAATTTCGGACATTCTTCAGTTTCCATAATTAAACGATCTTAATATAGACATTTTGTCAGTGGTACCTTTGCAGTATCGAGAAACCCTTGTTCAGTTCGTCTTTGATGTTATTTTGTTTTATATTTGCTATGGAAAGTTGTGATTATAGATCAAGCTTAAGCGTGTGACCATTAGAAATAAGTTAACAAAATATTTGTAGATATATAGGATCTTATGAGTTTTCTTTGGAGATCAAGATTTCTTAAATGAGTCTAGAAAAAGACAGTTATTGACCGAGCCTCTTGGCGAGGTTAATAACTGTCTTTTTCGAGACGAATTTAAGAAATCTTCTCCAAAGAAAAACGAGTGATGGATTCTTTTGATCACCCAGACAGTGTGTTTTTAATGAAAAATATTGACAGCATCAAAACAAAGACCGAATAACATATTTTTCATAAGCATTAGTGATTCATCGCATAAAAAAGTAGTCCTCATCATTTTTACCTAAGAGGAAAAAAGCAACAATGTTTTAAACTATAAAGACTCGTTATTTATTCAAAATAACGTATTATTGCATTTTTCAATGTGTGAAATTTAACAACTTTACAATAAACATAATAAAGACATAAAGGTCAAAATGACGTCATCAGTAGTGGCGTGTATGACGTGTTTTTGTTATCACACGTGTATGATATCGTTGTTCCGTGATTTGTTCTCAACTTGAAAATAAGGGTATTTATGTGATAAATTTCGATAGTAGCACACGCTGTACATTTCGTGAACGGTCATTCAAAAGACTTTAAAATCAATGGTTGTAAAGGCTTTCTCACTTTGACGCTCAAGATTTTGGGATTAGCATTACGATTGACTCGCTGTCAGGATGAATGAATTAGTAGTACAGGTAATTTACAATGGAATCGTCTTGGATTGACATTTGCATCAGCCAATCAAAGTCACATACTTAATATGTACAGGGGAGATTACCCATAAACATAAACGTGATAGAGAAGCGGTGATTGTCGAACGTTGCTTTTTGAGTGCGATACACTGATAATATTATCACGAAATTTAAATGTATAAGGTCAATTTGAGACTAATTTTAATCGGGGTCGTCAGCTTCAAAAAACGCACATCGAAGCAACTTTATCATATTTAAATGATATTGTTTGTGCCTTTGGACAGATACGCCGCCAGCGGTACGGACCTATCTCGCAGCGATTACGACCGAAGAACTCCGCTCCATCTCGCTGCAGCTGAGGGACACCTTCACGTCGTCGCTTTCCTGCTGAATGAATACCAAGTGAAACCGACCTTGAAGGACAGGTATATGGTCATATAAGGACATAGGGATTTTATACATACCTAATTATTACTACATTTGGCATAGAGTCTCTATCATAGAACAAATTTACTTAACCTGTGTAGATGTTCATATTTTGCCAATTTTAGAAGAAATGACTTAACTACTTAAACAAACCTTTAATTATGTAGATGTATTTATCCTTCTGTTCACGATAGTCACTAATAGTTTGCCTTGATGGTTGTATATTTTCATATTTCTCTATAATTCTGTTTCTGATTATCTTGTGCTCCGCCACACGTGTATGTTTACATGTTTTACGTAAATGGCAACACATATGTGTTTATATGCCAAACAATGATATTGGATTTGAACTTGAACTTGGTCATGTAAACGGGAATGTCTCTAACCAAAGTGTTTAATAACACAACTGGTTTGTTGTAAACGAACACATATTTAATTGAACTTGGTCATCTAAACGGGAATAAAACTAACAAAGTGTTTGATAAAACTGATTGTTTGTTGTAAAAGAACACATTTAATTGAACTTTGTCATCTAAACGGGAATAAAACTAACAAAGTGTTTGATAAAACTGCTTGTTTGTTGTAAACGAACACTTTTAATTGAACTTGGTCATCTAAACGGGAATGTCTGTAACCAAAGTGTTTGATAAAACTGCTTGTTTGTTGTAAACGAACACATATTTAATTGATCTTGGTCATCTAAACGGGAATGTCTGTAACCAAAGTGTTTGATAAAACTGCTTGTTTGTTGTAAAAGAACATATATTTAATTGATCTTGGTCATCTAAACGGGAATGTCTCTAACCAATTTGTTTGATAAAACTGCTAGTTTGTTGTAAAAGAACACATATTTAATTGAACTTGGTCATCTAAACGGGAATGTCTGTAACCAAAGTGTTTGATAAAACTGCTTGTTTGTTGTAAACGAACACATATTTAATTGAACTTGGTCATCTAAACGGGAATGTCTGTAACCAAAGTGTTTGATAAAACTGCTTGTTTGTTGTAAACGAACACATATTTAATTGAACTTGGTCATCTAAACGGGAATGTCTGTAACCGAAGTGTTTGATAAAACTGCTTGTTTGTTGTAAACGAACACATATTTAATTGAACTTGGTCATCTAAACGGGAATGTCTGTAACCAAAGTGTTTGATAAAACTGCTTCTTTGTTGTAAACGAACACATATTGAATTGATCTTGGTCATCTAAACGGGAATGTCTGTAACCAAAGTGTTTGATAAAACTGCAGGTTTGTTGTAAACGAACACATATTTAATTGATCTTGCTTTTGTTACTGAAACAAATTGAACAATATGGGCTTTATAATTGAACATGTCTTATTTACTAGAACCGTGCGAGTCCAGTTATTAGCAATGATTGTTGTTTTCGACCGTACATCTCGAGTCGATCGACTCGATTTATTGCACTTACCTTTATCTCTCTCTTGTATCAATCCGGTTATAGTCTCACTCGTATCTATTCGGCCATATTCTCACTAGTATCTATTCGGTCATATTCTCACTCGTATCTATTCGGTCATATTCTCACTAGCAAGTATTCGGTCATATTTTCACTCGTATATATTAGGACATATTCTCATGAGTAATTATTCGGTCGTATTATCACTCGTATATATTCAACCACATTCTCACTAGCAAGTATTCGGTCATATTTTCACTCGTATCTATTCGGACATATTCTCACTAGCAGTTATTCGGTCATATTCTCACTAGTAATTATTCGGTCATATTCCCACTCGTATATATTCAACCACGTTCTCACTAGCAAGAATTCGGTCATATTGTCACTCGTATCTATTCGGACATATTCTCACTCGTACCTATTCGGACATATTCTCACTAGCAGTTATTCGGTCATATTCTCACTAGCAGTTATTCGGTCATATTCTCACTAGTAATTATAAGGTCATCTTCTCACTCTTAGCTATTCGACTACGTTCTCACTAGCAATTATTCAATGATATTCTCACTTGTATATATTCAGTACTCCTCGCTAGTATTCTCACTCGTATCTAATCGACCTATTTCTCACTAGCAATTATTCGGTCATATTCTCACTGATATATATTCGGCCATATTCTCGCTAGCAATTATTCGGTCATATTCCCAGTCGTATCTATTCGGCCAAATTTTCACTAGTGATTATTCGTTCATTTTCCCACTCGTATCTATTCGGCCACTCAGCAGTGAGTACTTTCCATATTTTGTATTCCTTTCCTTCTACAACAACAAACAATAAATGTTTGAAATATATAACACAATGTTGACAGCTGTACCAAAAAGTGTCTTTTTCGAAACTTTACTGGTAGACAGAAAACATAGGTATTTACAATTTTTCTGTCATATCAGGGCGACCGGTTTACCTACCCATGTGTTGCCCAGCTTTCTCATACCAGTACTCCACACAACATACTTCCCAAGCAGCTGAATGCTTTTCCACATAGACTGTTAGCCCATTGCTGACAGACGAATGACGCTTGTAACAGCGACGTTTGTCAAACTTCGGAAAGAATGTGGGCTTAGCTGGGATTCGAACTCACAACCTCCTGATTGACAGCCCGCATCGCTACGGACTGAGCTACCGGGACTAGGCCACTTTTAAAAAAGATAAAAACACCCAATAATAGACTGTTCCATGTTTTAACGGTACAAACGATATCCTGGGCCAACTATAGACATGTTATTCTGTTTTAGATTTGATAGAACCGCCATTGATGAGGCACGTGCAAATAACCACGCTGATGTTGAAAAGTTACTTCTTGAATATACAGGTAGGAAATAATATCCTTGTATCGTGATATGTCCGCCGAGCGTGAATATCAGAAGATTGTGATTGGCAAAGCATCGTAATTTATCCCAATGTCGTGATATATCCGGGTACCATGCTATTTTCGAGTATTGCTATATATTTCGATATGTTGACATGTCTGAGTTATGTTTTATCCGGTTATTGCGATTTATACGAGAATCGAGATATATCCGGGTATCGAGATGAATCCGGGTATCGAGATAAATCCGAATATCATGAAACATTATTGTATCGATAATATACGGGTAACGAGATAAGTCCGGGTATCGAGATAAATCCGAATATCATGTACATTATTGTATCGAGGTATACGGATAACGCGATAAATCCGAATATCGAGATAAATCCGAATATCATGTAACATTATTGTATCGAGGTATATGTGCATCGAGATAAACCCGAATATTATGTTACATAAGTGTATCGAGGTATACGGGTATCGGGATAAATCCGAATATTATGTTACATTATTGTATCGAGATATACGGGTAAAGAGATAGGTCTGAGTATGGTGATATATCGGACCATCGTGAATTCGTGATATATCCGCGTTATTTGAATAGTTTTTAGCTCGTCTGTTGTTCGAAGAAAACAAGTCGGGGTATTGTGATACCCTTGGCGTCGTCGTCGTCGTCGTCTGCGTCGTCTGCTTCGTCACAAAACATTAACCTTACCTCATAAATCAAAAACATTTTAACATTTTCAAAGGAAACTCAGTACACATGTGCCTAGGACCAATATGATGTCTATTCCAAGTCACACAAACCTGGATTTAATAATTATACAGTTACGGCCCTTTTTCAACTTCGAAAAAAGCAGACGAACGTTGTGAGTTCGAATCTCGAAGTTTGACAAAAGGTACTGTGACAAGAGTCATTCGTCTTTCACCAATGGGCTAACAGTCTATGTGGAAAAGCAGCCAGTTGCTTGGAAGGTATGTTGTGTGGATTACTGGTGTGAGAAAGCTAGGAAATACATGAGAGGGTGAACTGGCCGCCGTGATGTGATGTTGAAAACGGCGTTAAGCTCCAATCCATCATATATGTGGGAATGACCTCCCTTTGCAGTCATGCTTATCATTGAAGTGGATACTGATTTTTGGCCGGATTGCTCTAGCAATTCCGGTCTATAGATTGGCGATGTCCGTGTGTCCGTCCGTCCGTCTGTCTGTCCGTCTGTCTGTCTGTCTGTCTGTCTGTCTGTCCGTCAACATTTTGGTTAAATTTTCAGGTTAGGCAATTTGGTTAAGTTTCAGGTTGAGGCAAAATCTCAGCACTGGAAAGGGTTACAAACTTGAAACTTTGCCTGAAGGTAACCAGTAACAAGTTATATTGATTTATATGGTTACTTTAACCTTGACCTTGGTTTGTCGATTTTCAAGGTCAAATTCTCGACAATCCGGCCTTACCGTCTTCAGCGGTTTCTTGTTATAATTGTATTAAACGTTCTATTACTTTTTAGCGAACAATGCAAAGTCAGACTGATCGGAGGACCTGGACACACATTGTCTCAAATGCCTTATGGTTTAATTTCGCAGGGCGCCGCTTATGTAGGTTTGGTGATATTCGTCCGAAGTCGAAATATATCAGTGTTGTTCATGGAAATGTTGGTATAATTAATGTCTCTTCATTTCAAAACTATATGGCGCTATATATAAAAATATGACAGTATTGTTATAAAAATGTCATAGAAGATGTGTTTTCATCTTCCAGAGGCTTCCATCCCCAATGAAATCCAAAACTTGGATCCACATTCAATTGAACTGTACGTTGAAGCACTGAAGGATGGAGTAGAAATTCCAAATACAATAAGGATAAACGTAATCGGCAATGCGAATGCTGGCAAAACAACATTAACAAGATATCTGCTCGGTCTCCCAACGGAGAACATCGATCACACCAATGGGATTGACGTCCATGTACACGAGACAACTACAACAGAGGACGGAAACTGGATCAAACAGGACAGCGAGAGGAAAGACTTACAGGGCGTCAGAAGAATTGCTAAAATTTCTCTATCCAACAAAGGATCTACAGCTGATTTACTTGAACTATCTGAAGAAAATAACCAAGTTAATAATGCGAAAAGCACTCTTGTTTCAACGTCCGATGCTGAAGCACCTGTTAAAATCTTTGACACAGATGGGGATTTTTATTCTCCCGGAGCAAGAAATATATCGAAAGATAACAAAGCCGAAATTCTAAAGTTTAACTCTTATATCAAGGAACCCCAAAACTGCGTCGAGGATCACACTACATATATTATAAATGTCTGGGATTACGGTGGTCAATTCATATTCTATGCCACCCACCAACTTTTCCACAGTACTAGAGCTATTTATCTTCTCACTCTTGATGTGACCAGACCTCTCACTGACGTAGTGCAAGATGAAGACGTTCCGAGAATAAACGAGGATACTAGTACCATGCCAGTCCAGTCTTTCTGCAAATTCTGGCTACAGTCAATTCATTCATTTGTGGGAACCAGTGACAGCGATCCTCCGGTGATTTTGGTCGGTACCCACAGAGATCTTCTCCCAGGAACTTGTGAAGAAAAAGACAAACAAGCTAAATACTATTTGAAAACCGTTAGGAATTTGTTTACTGGTTCGCCAACACAAAAACATATTCATGAGAAGGTATTCATTGTTGACAACACGATTCAATCCGACGATCAGTTTAGTCGGTTAAGAAGTTTTATCGGCAATTTATTTCAAGAAAAGCAATCTTGGAATCTGAAAATTCCGGCAAAATGGATTCCCTTGGAAAACAGTTTGATGAAAAAGAAAGCACTGAAATATATGACACTTGAAGAGGTATGTAAGATTGACAAAGAGAACGTACTGCCGATCGGCGACGAAGAAGAAATTCGTGTTTTCTTGACGTATCAAAATGCTCAGGGTACAATTGTCTACTTCAATGTAGAAGGTTTGTCTCATTTTGTCATATTAGACCCTCAGTGGATCATTGATGCCTTCAGGTGTATCATCACCACCAGCTCGTTTTGTAAGATCAAAAGCATACAATGTCTGAGACAGGAACTAATTTCTCAAGGCATACTCAGACCGCAGCTAGTGGACGAAGCTTGGAGGAGAGCTGGTGATCAAGATTTCTTTGAACAAAAGGAGATTCTGCTGCGGTACTTACATATATTAGGCATCGTTGCGAGGGCAAGACATTTTGACGTTTCAACTCATGTTACAGAGGAACTTGATTTTTTTATAGTTCCGAGTCTTCTTCACAGATCCATCAAAGATTGTTGGTCGTTTTTTAGGTTTGAAAACATGAACACTCCTTTGGCATTCGTGTTTACGGAAGACATCGTCTCCCCAACAGTGTACCATCACATTACATCTGCTTTACTTGGCAAATGGCCCGTGGTTAAAGAAGATGGCAAACCACAATTGTTTGCTGACTGCGGTATGTATCAGCTTGATGAGGAACATATTGGTATCATCAGGATGACCGAAAACACCATCGAAATTAATGTTGGAAACATGTCCGGCAATCCGGTCAACAATCGCCTTAGTGATCATATCAGACGGTTTGTAGAGATGATTCTCAAAGACAATATGGAGAGGTTTAACGTAAAGAGTGGTCAGAAATACAAATTATGCGTGAAATGTGATCATTCACTGCATGTGCAGAGTATGCGCAAATCATTTACACCACATTCACACTTGATTGACATTAAACTTGTCATGCAACAATGGTTCCCGAACACATTGAAGATAATGTCAGCGTACAGGCGCTCTCAGAAGGTCACTCAACGGGAGCTCAGTAAGCTTCCAAACGCTATCGGCCTTAACTGGGAACTGTTAGGTATCTCACTCGATGTCTCAAAAATCCAGATTGACAAGATAAAAATGGAATCGCCATACTCCACAGCCGTGCAGATGTATCATATGTTCAACATCTGGTATCAGAAATCCGGCGAAAATGCAACATGGGATGTTTTGCTTCGGGAAATCGCGGATCATTTTCGAATCTCTATTGATTGGGATATAGTTAGGAACATTATTGAAGATATTCCGACGGAACATTCAATGCAAAAGTAGGCACCATTAGTCTTCTCCCACATACAGATGCAATCTGGCGCCTCTTCTCAAGGGCAATACTGTCAATTTATCGAGAGTTTTCATTGTTTTACCTTTTATGTTTTCAAAGTCGTTTGCTGCTGATTTGTTGTATGATTTGGGGAAAAAGTTAAACATTGTCTAAACACCATCAGCAGCAGTATATGGAGAAGCTGTCGTGTCACCAGTTTCAAAACAACAGAGGACAATCTAGTCATCTTGTGAGAATTAACAGTTTTATGCGGACATTCAAGAGTCCAGCTAACGGAACAGCGGACAGTCGTCAATAACAGGGCTGGGTTGACACCAACAGACACTTGGACTGTTGTTTATCCTTAGGATTGATTAAGAAAATATTCAGGGGCGATTGCCTTTAATTGGCACACATACATGTTTTCGACTAGTGTATGACAATATAAAAGACAACAAAAGAAACGGTAGACCACACGATTGCGGCAACATCGACACTTAGAAAAAACCGGATATTGTTGGATTGAGACCTGTACATACCATTTTGAAAACAGACTTGGGTATGAATAAAGTCCATGCAAGACATTTGTTTATCCGTATGATTGATTGAGAAAATGTTCAAGGGCGATTTCCTTTGATTGGCAGACATACACGTTTTCGACTAGTGCAAGGCGATATAAAGGACTATAAAAGAATCTGTTGACAGACCATATTATAACGGCAGCATCGATACATAGAAAAACGTATGTCCATAAGATCGTTGGCGAATCGGATATTGTTGGATTGAGTCACGGCAAGTACATGCCGATTTTAGAACAGACTTTGGTCAGAATAAAGTCTATGCAAGATGGGTGCCTTGCATATTGTGAGCACAAAATATAAAACCCAGTGTTGATGCGTTCTGTGAAATTGCTGCGGCTCTTGAGAAAGGACGGCGGTCACTTCTTAAATCGAATACTTACGACGGGTTAAACTTGGGTAAATAATTATGATCCTGAAACGGAGAGGGAATAAGGTGTTGATAATACAGTCTTCCCAACCCCTAAGAAAGCAAGGACCTTGAAATCATCAAATATAAGCATGTACATTTTCTTTGTGGACAGTCAGGAGATGCTAATTCAACATGCTCTGTCGTGTGGCCAAACAGTGAGTAAAGAACATTAGCGAAAGAGAAAGTATATTTACGCTAATTGTTTATAGTACAATACAACCGTTATACTTTAATTATAAGACAATCGTATATCTCAATCACTGAAACTATTGATATATTAATTAAAAAAGTAATCATTTCGTTATCTAGGTCATTTCTGATCTTACAGACACATCGCACGAACGCAATGAGAAAAATTCGTCCGGGCGCGGCCTATCACTCTCTGGGCGGTTTAGTGGCGATTGGTTTGGCAATCGCCACAATGCTACCAGAAACAACAACATCTACAAATGAAACATACGGAAGTTTAGACAGCCTGTTGGATTATTATGCAATACTGCAAACCAAATAACCTTCAAATAGAAATCGCCAATTAATCCCATCAGTGATGCAGAGACACAGTAAACAATAATTCCGTCATTGCTATTTTGGTACCGGATTGATACTTAGATTTGAAATGTATCGAGCTTACGATCTACATTGAGTTAAAAGATGTAAATATTAGCATCTTCATGTTTGGACAGATAATACATATCATTGCGCGTTTAATCTGCTATGCAAGATACGCAAAACACCTCGCCAAACAAAAAATTCCCCATAAACTACTTTCGTAATTTCTGAAAAGATGAGGTTTACAATCATGTCAGTGCTTATTGCGTTGTTTAAGTTGTCTGCTTCAGCCTTGCATTGTTGACGGAATCTTAATGAGTTTGGCGCTCAGATTTGCTTGGAAAGGATAAGTGAAACGCAGGCATTAATCAATTAAAACTTACAAAAATATTGGATTTTCTTTTGTTCGGTCGGTCAATCTATGCCGAAATACTGCATACGGAAATTTTGAAATAAATAGCTCGCCAGACTAGTAATCGTTGTTTCTTAATCTCAATATTATAAACGCTTTATTTTGTAATTGTTGTAACATATGAAAGCGTCTAAATGATAAGACTGGCTTTCAAACGTTCTTGGTCGTAACGTGTAAAGCGCTGATGTATCATTGTTCAGATTGACAATTATAATTATTCTCTGATCTTGCGGTTTTCAATGCAAGCCTATCGGTCAAATTGTTAAACACTGTCATGTGTGTCTAATATATCTTTAATCAACAGACTTAGTTTATCCTATTACTGATTGTTATGGGAGATCAAAGGACACCTGTGACACCTGCTGTGAAAAACAAAACGATGACAGTGTACAAGTTACACAATCACATTTTCATTTCATTTTCTCTGCCATTATTGTAAAATTAATTAAATCAATTGTTATGTATATGTCTTATTACTAAAACATAAATTCTAACCCTTTCCCACCTGCCATTCTGATGCATGTTCAAGATATAAATGTTGAAAACATTATGAAAATTGGAGAAATTGTCCATTAAGAGCAATATCTCATTTTGCTACTAAGTTATCAACACACTTCAATTATGGTAATACTTTAATTTATAGAGATTTTACATATTTTTTCCCAAGATGTTTTCAAAGTTGTCTGCTGAAAATTTGTTGAATCAGTGACATATAAACACATATGTGTTTATATGTATCTGGTTGAATGTGGGAAAGGGTTATTCAGAAGCCTAGTTGTGGTTTATTGACTGTTGATAACCATTTACTGTCTGAAATCATAGTATAAAGCTGTTTGATTGATATTTCTTGTCGAGCCCTCTTGCAGTGAGCTCGACATAGCTGCCACAATGGCAGTTCGGTTTATGTACGTGCGTGCGTGATGCCTTGCCGTGAACCATGTCCGTGTCCGGCCCGCATCTTAACCATGCATCATAGGATTTCCAAGAAAGTGGGCACAAACGTGCACCATGATGAGGTGACATGTCGTGCACAAAATCCAGGCCTGCACCTCAAATGTCAAGGTCGTACGTAGAGGTCAAAGGTTAAAATCAGTACTTTATGATAGGACTGACTTCTCTGGCCCGCATCTCAACCATGCGTCATAGGATTTCCAAGTTACTGGACATACATGATCACCATGATGAGGTGGCGTGTCGTGCACAAGATCCAGGCCTGTATCCTGAAGTGGCAAGGTCTCACTAAGAGGTCAAAGGTCAAAATGAGTATTGTTTGATAGGACTGTACCTTGTCCGGCCCACATTTAAGCCATGCATCATATCATTGCCAAGTAACTGGGCAAACATGTTCACTAAGATGAGGTGAAGTGTCGTCAGAAGTCAATGTTACACTTAGAGGTCATAGGACAAAATGAGAAACCACATATCATAGGATTCCAAAGTTACTAGACACACATGTTCACCATGATGAGGTGTTAATGGCAGAAGTGAAAAAAAAATTGCATAAAAGGTTCATTTTGTACCCTTTCCCACTTGTAGACGTATTTTGAAGCATAACTTACTAGGCCCTTAACTAACTGCTATCAGGTCGACTCTGTGTCAGTATGTGTTGCAATTGCATTGAAGAACACTATGTATGACTGTGACAAAACATTTGGAATGGGTTCTACATGTTGCCTGTGGGCATCTAGTTTGGGGGAAACTATGTAATATCTAGAAAACTGCAATAAGGAATTTACCAATGGTGTCAAAAGTGGTATTTATCAGGAAAAGGGCTGCAACGTTGATGTTTTCATTCAATTTAATTTTAATTTTATTCTAGAGTAAAATCTACTTCTGATAGTAACCATTTTATTAGACTATAATTGAACGTAATTTCCTCAAATAAATTTATGTTACATTGTAGATTTGAAAGTGGGAAACATTTCTATACATTGAAGTATACGAGTCACTTAAGTCTGCAAATATATCGAATTCTTGGAAAGCGTCTTAAAGTAAATATGAAAGTATTTGACAAGAATTTAGAGGTTTGTTGACACACTTTGTTTGTAAGAATCAACAGCTTTCATTTCATTTAAGTTTGTTTATGGACCCATTAACTACAATTCTATCACGTAGAAGATAGAATTAGGACGATCTTGGTCCTGTTGATTTTAAAATCTGCATGTGGATACATGTACTTGATACATGTACTTTTATTCTGACACATTTTGTATTTAAATGATTAAACCATGATGAAAATTCAGTGCACGACTCTCTATTTAGGAAATATATCTCGTTTTGAGTGATATACCGGCTCGTATATCACGATTTGGAGTTCAGGTGTGTAGTAATTAATCACGAAGGCCGAATGGCCTGAGTGATTAATTTATACACACCTGAACGACACGTCGTGATATAAGAGCCGGTATATCACTCAAAATGAGATCTATTTCAATTCTAGCACTTTTTTATAACTTAAAAGGGATACAAATTAAGGGTGAACTATGTTTTGACATGACGTTGTTTTCCTTGATAAAATCACGTGTAGGCTATTCTATCTTTACTCCCCATTGTATTTGTTTTGGAAATATTAGATTTTTATATGAACATTTTATTTGTATTATACCCTTTTCAATTGTTCTTAAACTCATCATGGGCAATTTGTCTCATTCTAACACAACGTTTTCGAAAGCGCCAAAAATGTTGGTTAAACACGTGAATGACGTCATTTAAAACAATTACGTCACCGTTACAATTCAAATTTCCAAACGGCATTTACAACAAAAGCTCGTGACTTCATTCATAAAATGTCAAGCCCAACGTAGTAACGCATGCGCACTAAGAAACGTTGTATGAAAAATACCCGGGAGGGAATTTCAACAGCCAAAAATAGTTTAGAGTGATATACTGCATTTAGATCACGCTCAAATCCTTCTTTGTGTATAGAAGAGAAATTGTCAATAGTGTTAGAATAATATTTAACATTTTGTTCAATTGTGAGTTTACAATTTGAGGTAACCTGAGAATTGCAATGTATATATGTCACATTGTTTAACTTATAAACCTGTACTTTGGAATATTTTTACAATGAGATGACTTAGTGATGTATATATGTTTGTGCATAACTGAGTCACCTCAGTGCAACCATCACTGTACGTTCTAGCGTGAATTAGCAATCAATGCTGAAAGTGTAGCGCAATTGAGTTGGAGATCGAGCATTATCATTTTATGCCTATATTTGTATCAATTGAACATTTTGGCAAATAGAGAAATAATTCATTATGAGCAATTTGTGTTTGTTTTTGCTCTTTTGCTTACAATGTTTACAAAGCAGTTGAACTTTTCGAGAATGAAAACCACTAATGTGAAGGAACTACATGGAAATGAACAGATCTGTTCAATATCAGATATCATTGAAAACAACTACCAAACTAAAAGATACTTTCCTTTCTATGATAATTAAGTAATTTTCCCTTATAAAAAAAGATTAAAATTCAGAGAAAAAAGGCGTTGCATCTCAGAAATTGGTAGAACAATCTCCATATGGGGAAACCAAGAATTTCTGTTTGATCGTTTTCTAAAATATGCATGCTGCAGAGGCATCAAAACTCACAGGGCAAGTTTATCCATTACCAAAGGTGTATTGAAGATGGCCAAGTTGGACCTGTAACGTTCACCTTTATAACTGCATCAATACCTTTCACATGCAGCTCCTTGAGAGTCTACAAAAGTTGTATTCATTTTTGCATAGTGACTTAGTTCTTGATATGTTTTGTTTTGCGGTTTTACACCATTTTCAATTATTACTTCATTTATATCATGGTGACAGTTCACTTATTCATGCTCCCTGGGTAAACACGCTATGTTTGTAAATGTGAATTGTCCAAGGGCATCCAATTATGCCGGCCGTGACTGAGGATCAAACCCAAGAAACGCAATAACCACTCTGCCACGTTGGATTCCTGTTTTGAAAGTGACATAACCTTTTTTGACACCATGACAAATATTCTGATATAGGGTTTCTACATGCTTAATTAAAAAATGTGGCCTCTAAAGTGTACACAATATGTTATTTAAATATGGCCTAGCGACCTGGGGATGAACTTGTGATAACCCAATTAAATAAGCTTACATATGACCAAGACAAACATTCTAATAAAAATTCATCGTTCTTGATCTAAAACGGTGGTATATCAAGTGCCAACTTTATTTTTCTTAAAATTAGTATGGCCTGTTTTTGAACACATGATGAAAGAACACATTATGATTGAACACATGATGACCCATGTTAGAACCTAACTTAAAATCACCAAGACAAACATTCTGGCAAACTTACATTATTTTACTGTCAAAAGATGCAGCTTTTCTCAAATTTACCCACACCAGAGTGCTCTATTATTGAAAATCCCAAGCCTACACCGAGATGCTGCTTGTCACTTTTCAGGATTTTCTACACGATAGCCACTACTGTGCCTTCGGCGCTTTGATTAAGAAGGGTGGTTCGTCCGACTCTTATAATTATAAAGGCATTTTTGCTAAACGTTTTACAGTTATATTAAATAATAGAATAAAGAAATGGACGGAGGAATGTGACATTTTGAAGGACGCTCAATTCGGTTTTAAATCAGGATATAGCACGGTGGATGCGGTATTTATTTTAAATGCATTTATTGATCAAAGCGCTGAAAGCACGTATGGTATAGGGGCATCTGTAATGTGAACAGATATGGCATGGTTTATATTGATAGACCTTGTTGAAACAATGTATCATCGACCTGTAAAGAAACCAAACCAAAAACGTTTGAAACAACACAGATTTCTTGCCAATAACCAATACCTAATTTAACAAAGTTTGACGCTTTTCTTGTATACACAAAATTAATCACGAATGACAAAAGATTGACAAACAACCGAGCAGCGACTCTTAAGTACAATATTTCCAGTTCAGTGAACACTAAAGATCAACATCTGTAGGTCATAAGTTACCTATACACCAAGTCTGAAAATGATACATTAAAATTTTATTAAAACAATAGCCGAAGAAAATATATGATAAAAGGAGATTACACCTAAATATTGTATCAATCTCCTAATCACGATATTAAGTGTGACCACTGAAATGAACCTGCCAAACAGAAACAATGTTTTGACCCATTAATGCAAACCGTAACGGACAAACGGACGGATGGATGAACATAAAGACGGACACACATTCAGTCGCTCCGGACAAAGTACAAAGCTTAGGGAAGCACTCATTAACGAACAAAAGCATTTCACCGAACAGCATGCTTAAGTTGGGGTTATTGAGCACTGCAAATATGTAGTTCATAAGTTATCTACAAACCAAGTTTAGAATGGATTCAATGGAAATTAATTGAGACAATGGCTGAACTAAATAAGGAACAAGAGGGCCATGATGGCCCCTGGATCGCTCACCTGATTTTCTTTTTTTTACTTAAGCCATATAAGCCCCGCCCCCTGGCGGCCATAGTTTTCGACCAATCAACATGGCTTGTAGGAATCTGATAGAGGGTCAACCTAGGAATATTTCTACAAAATTATTTGAAAATCGGCCAAATACTTTTGGAGGAGAAGATTTTTTAAGTTTTCACTTAAGCCATATAAGGCAAAATAGCCCCGCCCTGTGGAGGCCATGTTTTTCGAACAATCATCGTGGCTTTAAGGAATCTGATAGTGGGTCACCTTAGGAACATTTCTACAAATTTATTTGAAAATCGGCCGGACCCTTTCGGAGAAGAAGATTTTTTAAGTTTTCACTATAGCCATATAAGGCAAAATAGCCCCGCCCCTCTGGCGGCCATGTTTTTCGACCAATCAACATGGCTTGAAGGAATCTGATAGAGGGTCATCCAAGGAACATTTCTACAAAATTATTTGAAAATCTGCCAACCAGTTTGGGAGAAGAAGAATTTTAATTTTTTTTTCGTTTCGTTGCCATGGAAACCAGAATTTTGCATGGATCCCAAATATTTGAAGGAATTCTGGTGAGGTCATTGAGAGGATGCTTTCTGTGAAGTTTCATCCCAATTGACCCACTGGTTACTGAGGAGAAGAAGCTGACGGACGACGCACGACGCACGACGGACGACGGACGACGGACGACGGACAAAAGGCGATCACAATAACTCACCTTGAGCAAAGCTCAGGTGAGCTAAACATGAAGATGACTAAAATAAGCAGACCAGTGTTATGTACCTAGTACGTTTCCGTTCTTCTGATCACAAGGTATAAGTCTGCCAAACAGAAACACTGTTTCGACCAATTAAAGCAAATCATGACGGACGGACGAATGCACATTTAGAAAGACAGCCAACCGAACGCCGGATAATGCCTCTAAGCTAACACATAAAGTATTGATTACAGAAGACTGGTTTCGATGATGCATCAAAACATGTCTGTGTTAAGGAAAGGGTTATGAAATTGGTGATGTATTTGTTATCACATACAAGCAGCATCTGGCGATTTGCAGTTTACTTGAATCTCCGAAACGGGACCGTACAAGGTAAATTGACAACAATCTACTTAGGCTACATTTCTAGTTTATTTGTCATCAGATAAATCTAAGACTAGATTACATGTTGACGGACGTTGAGTCCTTAATATACGCAAATGCAAATACATTAAAATTTAAGTCGTATGTGTGCTGAAATTAACCAATCTTTAATTTGAAGATTGACTTTGCATTTCCTAGTTGGATTGACATACTGACAGATAGACAAACAGAATGATGGAAAAATATATTGTCCAGCGATATATAAGCATATTTAACACAAAACGCGCCCTGTTTTACCCACAATTCCCCAGTAGCTGCGAGATCGTTACTACCATTCTTTCATGGCACGTATAAACAGTAGGACACTCTCTCTTTGGACAAATACAGCGATAGTGCTTATGAAATAACAAGTTTACATGGTATGATATGTTTACATTCTTCCTAACCCTTGACCACATAGACTAAATATGCAGCTGCAAACAACATTGAACATGGCTAGGCTGAAATATTAATCTGAATTAATGATTGATTGATTGATTGATTGGGGTTTAAAGCCGTTTTTAACAATTTCTCAGTTATATCACGGCGGCCAGTTCACCTACTCATGCATTTCCTGGTTTTCTCACACCAGTACTCCACACAACCATCTTCCCAAGCAACTGGCTGCTTTTCCACATAGACTTAGCCCATTGGTGGAAGACGAATGACGCATGTCGCATTGACTTTTGTCAATCGTCGGAAAGAAAGTTGGCCGAGCCGGGATTCAAACTCACAACCCCTGGATTGACAGCCCGCGTCGTTACCGACTGAGCTACCGGGGCTCGGCTAATCTGAATTAATGAAAATATGATTTTTAAAAAGTGATGAAAACATTGTGGAAAAAGACAAACTTGCTGATTATCATTCATCTGTTAAAGTTAGTCAAAATGTGTCTAAAATGGGAAAAGATTAAACGAATAACTATAGGCAATTGTTTTTGATATCTAGATTATAGAAAACAAAACTTGATTCATGTTTTAAAGCATTGTTTGAAAAGGAGGAATTTCTCATTGTCAGCAATTGATCCGTTTCCAAAAATAGTTTCAATATTCATATGTAACTAAGTAGCTATAACGGAAACGGTTCAACCCTTTCTCGCTTACATTCGCTTTTTGACGCATGTGCAGCAGACGGCATTTGAATACAACGTGACAAGAGGAGAAATTGCGTATCCTGACCCATTTCCTCTTTTTCCATAAAGGTTTCAAATATTTTCAATAATTACTGTCCATATTTCCCCCTAGATGAAAGGCAAAATTGCTCGTTATTGACGCCGCGTGGGAGCGCGGCGTCAGTATGGGATAGGTTTTAATTTTGTACCATGGGGTGACGTAATCGAAAAGGGAGAAACCAATAAATATTATTGTAAAGAAAAACTCTGTAATATGTTTGAAAACATAACCTTTATGAATGAATATGTTTGAAAAAATAACCTTTATGAATGAATAAATTGTATTAACTGATTTAAGAAACAACAAGATACACAATATGTTCATTTTCTACCGTTATTACACAACTTTAGACATATTCAATTTGTATTTAATAACTGTTCCCAAACTTCCTAGGCTACGCTTTTTTTATAAGTTGGTTTACGGAGTTGACTAGGCTACGCTTGTTTAATTGTTTGGTTTACTGTTATGACGACTCGATTCATCAACGGTCAGAAAAAAGTTTCGGGGGATGTTTTTCCCTATTTATTTCTGTTGTATTTCAAAACTTAAAACGTTCCCCCTAATACACCATTGTATTCTTTCTATATGTTGACTATACATGTGATGTTTTTCTTTTAATTTCATAAATGCTAAATTTTGATAATAAATATCTTTAAACTTGTTAAAATTACTTTGCATTTTTTGTTTATATACTCCCGTTTTTGTTATCATACTTCTTCTAAACTGGAAGGAGAATATACTTCCCTCTCTCCTTCCAACGCTTGTGTCACACTTAACGTATAACAAGAGGCATTAACACTTACTTTAATATCTGTTTATATTTCAGCATCTATGTTGTTCGTTTATCTAATTGATCTAGTTAGAGCAGATTACAAAAAGCTTTTGGTAAAAATTAAGAAACTTCAGCTTGTATGACACATTATAGTTGCAGTCAATGTTAAGCAAACGGTAAACCAAATGGTTTGAAGACTAAACTTGTCCTTTCACGACTAAATTTACATGCTGAATATCACATAGATCGTAGCATATAAAATGTCTAATCCCTACGTCAAAATTGACCCATGTGCACTTGATAACATTATATTATAGACCATGGTAGCCAGGTGAGCAATAAAGGCACATCTCGGTCTTCTTGTTTAAAATTAAGAGACATTTGGCCTTCTTGTTCAAAATATTTACATCCTGTCCGTTTGCACAGGTTATTTAAATGTACTGAACTACATCTGCTTCCCTTAAGTCATGCTTTCAAATCATGCGCGGCGTCTTTGATGCTTAGCATCAAAATTCGTCTTGTCATTCATCTGTTGCAGGGTATTCAAAAGGTGTCTGAACGGGGAAAAGATTGAAGAATGTTTGTAGTAAATGTTTTAATATCTTAAGTATGAAAATAATTAATTTGAAACGGGTTTGCAAGCATTGCGCGAAAAGGAGGAATTGCACATTGTCAGCAATGGCACCATTTCCCACAATATTTTCAATATTTGACTGTTATAGTAGTATCACGAAAAGGGTTCAGCTATCATGGAAACGATGTTACCCTTCCCGCTTACAGACGCTTTTTGACGCATGTGCGACAGACGACATTCGAAAACATCGTGACAATCGGAGAAATTGCTTATCGTAGGCTTTTTCTAATTTTGCCAAAATGATTTCAACTCCATTAATTAATAAGACATTTATATACAGTCATTTGCATATTTCCCTAAATGTATTCTCAGTCGACTGTTGTAGACATATTGGGAGTCACAGCACGGTCGACGTTTACTGATAAGACTGACATTGAGGTCAATCATAGTTCAGAGACTGTTTTGGAACTATTTTGACACATTAATGCAGGCGGATGGATTTCCGTTATTCGGTCGAATCAACGAAATCATTGTAAAGCAGATGGCAACCAATACAACTCTCGACTTAAGCCGTAAGTCGACTTTTCGAAAAGCAAGCTAGGAATGGGATAGGGGGGAAAAGTCCCTTCCCCCCAAAAAAACAAAACAATTAAATAGTAGGGGTAACTGTTTACATGTTTTGTTGACTTTAAAAAGGCATATGATTGCATAGATAGGGATGCGTTATGGTATAAACTTATCAAACCGAGTGTCGATGGTAAACTTTTTACTGTCATACGGTCGATGTACTCAAATGTTAAAATGTGCTTTAAACATGTAAATAACCTATTAGATAATATAGGTCTTTTCCAAGGGGAGATAACCTCACCGATACTGTTTTTTTTTAATTTTAAATTAAATGACATTGAAACTTACTTTCAATGGGTGACTAATGGAACCATGAATAGATGATCAGGTAATATATGTATATTCTAATAATTTGTTCAAAATACCAAAAATCTGTTAAATATTTGTATATGTACACGTATAAACTATGTCAATATGTATATATAAAAATATTATATATATATATAATGTAAATGTGTACCCTGTATTAAATACGTCATATTTACGTAAATAGAAAACATCTGAAGATAGAAACAAAGATCGGGGATGGAAGACATTGTGGGAAAAGCAGGAATGTGAGCGATTGCTTCTTTCCTTACAATGACTTCAAAATAAAACAAAATAATATGCCAATAAAGGTCGACAAGGTAAACGGGTTAAAATAGTGTTGTGTCTATGTGCAATAACTTAACTATGTTATATCTTTATTGTTATGTATATGTATACTGAACATATGTTTTTTCGGCGATAGCTGATTAACGTAGATTTTGACCTAGATGTTAAACAATAATCTAGATTGTAGACAAATCAAATGTTGTATTTAATGAAAAATGTCGAAGAAATTAAGGAAATGAAACGTTTTGATTGGTTCATAGTTAAGTTGGCGATCCTACGGGAGGCACTAATTAGGGAAGTTTTAAATGAAATGTTCTGCATACTAACCTTTAATTGTTTTCCTTAAGAAATAAATTTCAGTGAAAAAAATCAGTGGAAACGTATGAATATAATATTTAAGAGAAAAATGATAAGTTTTCAGTTATTTATCGTCAATTGAAACTTATAATGTGTTACATAATACACCTCTTGGGAGCCTCGCGTACTCTCCAGTCATGTGATGAATCAATATAACGTCATGTCGCGCTAGTGTAATGTATGTTGACTTGGATTGTCAAGTGAAAGGCCTGTGGTTCGCTTCCCGGCAGAGGCAAGCTTTCCTCTCTCATTCATATCAAAACCAAAGTATATATATATATGAGCTAAAACAGTTATAAACCAAATATTACATATTTAACGTTATTGTTTTCTGTTATTCTAATAAGTAAGATAAAATATCAAATAGTATGTGCATGTTCCATTTCTTAGTGTTTTCTCATATTGATCGCCGTTGCTTTGTTTTTTATTAATAACAATATATACACATGAGTAGAAAAATGCATAAGCAGTGTGAATGTCAGTTTGGTAGCTTCTTAGGTTTCGTTTTGTAAGGAGTTGTCAGCCAGTAGAGAGAAAATACCCGTTTCCTCTCTACATCATATAATGTATTGAATCATTTTAATCTGTTTAAACGGAAGAATTTGAGTATCTTATATGTTGCTAAGATCTGCAAATTGATTATAAATAAATAAATAAAATGTTTTTGTCACAAACAGTATCGGATGTGTGGAGATCTTTAAAGGTAATGGTAAAATAAATAAAGTATATATATATATGACCAGTACTGGGTGCTATATGTTCGAGGAATAAGTAACAATATGCGGAAGTATTCTCACGTTTCAACCTTAATTATATTTTTTGTTTTAAGTCTATTTATATGTATTTATTATATACTTTGATATTTTTTCATTCGGAAAAAGGATGCAGTATCCGTCGATATTGCACGGGTCGATATTGCACGGGTCGATATTACACGCATTGATATTGCACTCAGATCTTTTTCACGTGCTGCTAAGGAGAAACTATTTCCATACAATAACATTACAAGGCGCTCTCATCCAACATATGATGATTAAGAGACCAGCTAAGTTCTACTTCTACTGTGTTACTTCCTAGAGCTTAGTGCATCGCAGGCAAGTGGCGCCATCAACATGGAAAAAACACCAATTAATTTAGCATATTTACAAATCAAAATGAAATAACAAACATCTGTGTTGGTTCAGGCTGTGTATGACTATATACGGGAATTAGTCGTAGTGAAGTGTTTGTTGCATCTTTTATAGATGACACGTAGTTGAACATCGATAAGCATTACAAAAAAAACCAATCTGATCTATTTATAACTTTTGCTGTGTTTGAAAGAATATCTACGTTGTTTCTGACGTAATAATGTTACGTGTAGATCAATAATATTGCTCGATTATACGAATGTACGCTATAAAGTTGTTTTGATTGTCGTTGACGATCTTCTATACGTGTATCTCAATTACATATGAACACAAAATAAAGAGGGATTCATTACTGATAGGATAAATAAGCAAATGATTGTTTTAAAGGTAGGTCTTTAGATTTGTTTTGTCTTACTTCGATGTGAATGTTATCAAAGCAGTATAGCAGACCTTACTGAACATACTGCGATGTCAAAAGGGGCATCTAAATCGTAATAAAGATCACAAATATCCAGGCGAAAATACCAGAATAAGATAATGCACGAGTTATTAATGAAAATCACTGTTAGAAAAAGCGTTACACATCATTTTGTCGACGATTTAATTTCGAGTCGAAACCAAATGGGGAACAACAATGGCGGATCTTGAATTATATTTTCCAAGACACTAGCAACCAGTGGAAAGGAAAGTATAATTACGCGAATGATCGTTAATGTTTATTGATCTAAACAATCCAAAACGACATATTTTAAATAGCCAATATCAAATTGTACAATATAAAGGTTATTGCATGATTATGGGAATCTATTGTGTTGGGACTCGTTCCTTCGGCGGAGTTGTGTCCTCGCAAGCTCGGGCAATTCAGCCTAAGAAACTCTTCCAACACAATATTTTCCCATATCTATGCAATAATATATAGTATTAACCCTTTCCCTCATATAGACGCTTCCTGACGCCTCTGCAGCAGACGGCTTTTTGAAAACATAGTGACAAAAGAAGAAATTGCTCAAAACGAGCAATTTCTCCTTTTGACACCATGTTTTCCACTTTTAGTCATAGGTTATCCATTCAATTATAGAGATTTTCTATGTTTTGACAATATATGTTCAAAGTCGTCTGCTGCAGAATTGTCGTATGAGGGAAAGGGTTAAACTACATGCCGTTATCTGTTGTATGTATACGTATATGTATGTGTTCCGTGACTATGAGCTTGTATGTTTTTTGTCAATTAAAATTTATGTTATGTTCTGTTCTTTTCTGTTTATACAATGATTTCCTTTTTAAGTCAAACAAATGAAATGCTGCTGAAATAGTTCGCGTTTCTCTTTGACTGGGAGATTATATCATTAAACTACCCGACCCACTCAAAACATGGTGAATACGGATGAAATCGAAATAGAGGCAATTTAGAACGAAAAATAAGATTTAGTCCGAAAATAGAATGCTGCAGGTTTGGTGAATACGGGCCCTATTACGAAAGTATTTTATGGGCCTTTTTTATTTAGTCGCGGTGTATCGGCACGATTTTCGAAAGTCCCTATAAACATTTTCTGTTGTTGTTGTTTGGTTGCACTGTGACGATTTCCATTGCACTATTGCCTGGGAAAAATATGTAGCGTGTCACTGAAGAAACATTTCTATACATTTTTCTTGAAATCAGACAAGCACTGTCTTAAGCATGGATTTTTTTTAAAAATTGTCATTTTGCCCATTTTCTGATGCCGTCTGGCTTCCATGTTTTTCAACCAATCATTAAAGGTTATACAGTTTTGTAGAGGGTCACACAAGGAACATTTCTTTCAAAATATATTGGAATCTGACAAGTGGTTTTAGAGGAAAAGAATTTTAAAGATTGGCTAATTTTCTCTCTTTTTGTGATGCCGCATAATTTAAATATTTGAAATCTTTTGAAAGAGAACCACCCAAGTATCATTCCTGTAGAGTTTGGTTACAATTGTTCCAGTGGTTTGTCAAGTCATCATGACTTAGAAGGTCACTAAAGAAATGTTCATGTACCAGTTAGTATCTAACAAGAAGATTTCTAAGTTTTCCAAAATATCTCTATGCATAACAGGTGACCCCCAGTGTAGGGCCACTTTTGACTCTAGGAGCATAATTTGAACAATCTTTGTAGAGGACCACTTGACCATGCTACACACTAAATATCTAAGCTCTAGGCCTTTCGGTTTCAGACAAGATGATTTTCAAAGTTTTTCACTATATATCTCTATGTAAAACAGGTGATCCCCGGGGCCGGGCCAATTTTGAACCCAGGGGCCATAATTTGAACAATATTTGTAGAGGACCACTAGAAAATGCTAGTTTCAGTCAACAAGATTTTCAAAGTTTTAAAAAATCATTTTGATTGCCATAGCAACCAGAGCTCTGAACGGAATTAATTTATTTAAACATTAGTGAAAGGGCACCACCATCGGAACGTCCCTGTGAAGTTTTATCAACATTGGCCAGGTGGTTTAGGAGGAGATGTCGTTTGAATGATTGTTTATATATGTCAGATGCCAAATGACGGACGGAGAGTGATCGCATTGGACTTTTGGCTTAGGTGATCTAAAAAAGTACCATGTGGACATAATGATATATTCAGAGCTGGGGTCAATTAGTTTTCACAAGACCATCCTGCATACAACTATTCTGCAGAAGACAACTTTGAAAATGTCTGGGCAAACATATGAAAAATCTCTTTAAATGAAAGATTTATTATTGAATTGTGTTGAAAACTTTGTAGCAAAATGAGAAATTGCTCATTATGAGCATTTGTTCCCTTTGCCACAATGTTTTCAAAGGTCATCTGTTGTGTAGATGCATCTGAATAACAGTTTAAAAATATTTAGGATTTATGTTTTGGTAATAAGACATTTACATAACAATCCATTTAATTAATTTGAAAAGTAAATTATTAACCTAAAGAGGACTGAGATTTAGATTTTACATCAAGAAATCTATTTTTCATACCTTGTTTGAACAGTTTTTCAATAAAAATTGAAACCAATTCTTAGTTTAACCCTTTCCTACATACAGAAACTTTCTGGCGCCTTTGAAGCAAATGAATTTTGAAAACATTTTGGCAAAAATAGAAATGGTCTCAACTTGAATCAATTATAATTATAATTGTTCTTTCATTTATAGAGTTTTCTTATTTTTTAATAAATGCTTTGAAAGTTGTCTTTCTGCAGATTTGTTGTATGTGGGAAAGGGTCCAAGGCCCTGCAGATTTTAATTTACAGTTTATGAAATTAACAATTTCCTACATGCAAAAAATCAGAAGCAGAAGAATTGAAAATATTTTAACGTTTGTTGGCTGAATGAGCAATTCCTCCTTTTGTCATACAATTTTCAACACTATTCAAAATTCAGATATATATTCCCTTTGTTTGCTTTGATGTCTTTAACAAGTCGTCTGCTTCAGATGTGTTTTGTAGAGACGCATTGCTGATCTAGATCTTCATGGGTCGCAATATTTTATATGCGTTATATTCTTGTATCTTGGAAGGCATCGGTGGTTTAGGCGTAGAGCGTCTGCCTCGGGTGCGGGAGGTCGAGAGTTCGAACCCCGGCCGGGACATACCAAATACTTGAAAAAACGGTACTTATGGCTGCCCTCCTTGGCGCTCAGGATTGTTGGGTTAATATAACGATTGACTCGCTGGTCTCAAGTTAAATGGACATGTAGAACTGGTTATTTACCCATGAAACGCCATAAAATAACGGAACAATCTGTGATTTCATTCTCATATGGCCGTGTGAAAATTTAATTGTTGTCTAGCCCGAGCTATGTGTCAATTCGTTTTGTTTGAGACGTTAATATAATGAAATAGGGGGAAGTGAGATAAATCGGGTTCCAAATTGGCCACAATTTCCCAACAAACTAGTGGATTTCTTAATGTAGAGGCCACCGGCCCATAATACAACATATATACAATTCATTATATGTTCAGGAGTGTCATATGGTTATGATAATAAGAATTTGTTTAAATTTCAATCACATTGATTTGATTATCATTCCAAAACATAAACGAGTATATATAATATATATATATATATATATTCAAAACAATGTTATATTGTGTTAGAAGATTTATATGACCACAGAAGACATACATTTATCATTTAGTTACGGGTTTGAATCCATCTGGATTTCACAGGATATTTGAAACATAAATAGGTTTATTTCAGAAATTTAAAATAAGGCTTAAGGATTTTTTGCAACAAGATTGGCATAATGGTTTAATATATTCTAGTGAAACACGTTATTATATATATACAATTTAAATCACTTCTAAATGTGGAATACAATAATTATTTAACTATTGATTTACATTTTAACCTGAGATAAGAATTTTCAAAATGTCGGTGTTCGGATCACAAACTACATGTATATATTAAGGTAGACAGTCCTCCAAGAGAAGAGAGGCTTTACACTAATCGTCTTGAACAATTCGCAATTGAGGTAATTAAGGTTGAATCCTGTCTTTTTCTTTTGCAGACGATATGAATAATGCATGAACATTTATATGGTGATATAACGATAAAAACAAGCGACTCGTTAATTAGATTCATGACAAACTGCAACAGATCAAAGGAATCCGCCGTGGTCGAGTGGTTAGCGTCGGGGATTGGAACCGGGCGTCACGGCTTCGATCCCCAGTCACGGCGCGGCGCTCATGGTGGAGTGACCGTGGGCAAGGCTCATTTCCCAGCCTAGTACTGATTTGTAAACCAAGGGATCTTAACCCTTTTCCTCATATAGACGCTTTCTGACGCCTCTGCAGCAGACGGCCTTTTGAAAACATAGTGACAAAAGAAGAAATTGCTCAAAACGAGCAATTTCTCCTTTTGCCAAAATGTTTTCCACTTTTAGTCATAGGTTATCCATTCAATTATAGAGTCATCTGCTGCAGAATTGTCGTATGAGGGAAAGGGTTAAATACGTGGACTGTAGCCGTGATATAACTGAAATAATGTTGAAAACGGCATAAAACAAAGCGAACTCTTGGTTTGAATATTCTAATATATGTTGTAAGACCTTCATAATCGGTGTAAAATAAACATACCTAACCCTTTCCCACATACAGCAAATCTGCAGGAGACGACATTGAAATCGTCTGGAGAAAAACAGGGACATTTCTTCAAATGAAAGTGTAGCGTTGAAATATTGTGACAAACGGAGAACTCTCTCATTATGAGCATTTCTTTGTTCAAAAGTGGTCTGCCACAAATGCACTCGTACATTCGGTTTTCGTAGATAGCCGAGTTAAATGGCGTCTTTACTCTCACATCATCGATGTTCGTAAATAGCCGAGTGGAATGGCGTCTTTATTCTCACATCATCGATGTTCGTAAATAGCCGAGTGGAATGGCGTCTTTACTCTCACATCATCGATGTTCGTAAATAGCCGAGTTAAATGGCGTCTTTATTCTCACATCATCGATGTTCGTAAATAGCCGAGTGGAATGGCGTCTTTATTCTCACATCATCGATGTTCGTAAATAGCCGAGTGGAATGGCGCGTACAGAAGAAAATGAATAAGCAAACCCGCTGTCTCACGCGGATTTTCTGTCTATTCTCACTCTTTATTTGATACAGTCGCCATCTGACACCTCTTGAGCAGACGATGTTTGTAAATAGGACAGGTATAATTGATACAGTCGTCACCTGGCACCTCTTGAGCAGACGATGTTTGTATATAGGACAGGTATAATTGATACAGTCGTCATCTGGCACCTCTTGAGCAGACGATGTTTGTATATAGGACAGGTATAATTGATACAGTCGTCATCTGACACCTCTTGAGCAGACGATGTTTGTAAAAAGGACGGGTATAATTGATACAGTCGTCATCTGACACCTCTTGAGCAGACAATGTTTGTAAATAGGACGGGTATAATTGATACAGTCGTCATCTGGCGACTCTTTAACAGACGACGTTTGTAAATACGACGGGTAAGATTTATAGGCGTCATCTGGACTCTTAAGCAGACGACGTTTGTGAATACGACTAGTTAAATTGATACAGTCGTCACCTGGCGAATCTTTAGCAGACGATGTTAGTAAATACGACGGGTAAAATTTATAGGCGTCATCTGGGGACTCTTAAGCAGACGACGTTTGTGAATACGACTAGTAAAATTGATACAGTCGTCACCTGGCGACTCTGTGGCAGACAACGTTTGTAAATACGACGGGTAAAATTGATACAGTCGTCACCTGCCGACTTTTTAGCAGACGACGTTTGTAAAAACGACGGCTAAAATGTATACAATCGTCTATGGCGACTCATTAGCAGACGGCTAAACTTGATACAGACGACGTTTGTAAATACGACGGGTAAAATTGATACAGTCGTCATCTGGCGACTCTTTAGCAGACGACGTTTGTAAATACGACGGGTAAACTTGATACAGTCGTCATCTGGCGACTCTTTAGCAGACGCCGTTAGTAAATACGACGGGTAAAATTGATACAGTCGTCATCTGGCGACTCTTTAGCAGACGCCGTTAGTAAATACGACGGGTAAACTTGATACAGTCGTCATCTGGCGACTCTTTAGCAGACGACATTAGTAATAACGACAGGTAAAATTGATACAATCGTCATCTTGCGATCTTAAGCAGACGACGTTTGTGAATACGACTAGTAAAATTGATACAGTCCTCACATGGCGACTCTGTTCCAGACAACGTTTGTAAATACGACGGGTACAATTGATACAGTCATCACCTGGCGACTCTTTAGCAGACGATGTTTGCAAATACGACGGGTAACATTGATACAGTCGTCACCTGCCGACTCTTTAGCAGACGACGTTTCTAAATACGACGGGTAAAATTGATACAGTTGTCATCTGGCAACTCTTTAGTAGACGACGTTTATAAAAAAATACGGGTAAAATGGATACCGTTTTTGTCTGGCGACTCTTTAGCAGACGATGTTTGTGAATACGACTCGTACAATTGCTACAGTCGTCACCTCGCTACTTTTTAGCATACAACGTTTGTAAATACGACGGGTAAAATTGAAACAGTCGTCACCTGTCGACTCTTTAGCAGTTGACGTTTGTAAATACGACATTTAAATTGATGCAGTCGTCACCTGTCGACTCTTTAGCAGACGATGTTTATAAAAACGACGGCTAAAGTGGATACAATCGTCACCTGGCGACTCATAAGCAGACGTTTGTAAATACGACGAGAAAAATTGATACAGTCGTCATCTGGCGACTCTTTAGCAGACGACGTTTGTGAATACGACGGGTAAAATTGATACAGTCGTCACCTTGCGACTCTTTAGCAGACGATGTTTGTAAATACGACGGGTAAACTTGACACAGTTGTCACCTGGTGAATTTCTAGCACTCAACGTTTGTAAATACGACGGGTGAAATTGATACAGTCGTCATCTGGCGACTCTTTAGCAGACGATGTTTGTAAATACGACGGGTCAAATTTATACAGTCGTCATCTGGCGACTCTTTAGCAGACGATGTTTGTAAATACGACGGGTAAAATTGATACAGTCGTCACCTCGCTACTCTTTAGCAGCAGACGACGTTTGTAAATACGACGGGTAAAATTGATAAAGTCGTCTTCTGGCATCTTCGCTAGCCAAGGCTACTTCGTACATTAGCATTCCCATAAGTAATTATGGTAATGTAATGGACAAATAACCCTTGGCTTGCGAAGATGTCCTCTGGCGACTCTTTAGAGGACGACGTTAGTAAATACGACGTGTGAAATTGATACAGTCGTCATCTGTCGAATCTTAAGCAGACGACGTTTGTAAATACGACGGGTAATATTGATACAGTCGTCACCTGGCGACTCTTTAGCAGACGATGTTTATAACAAGAGGCCCAAGAGGGCCAGTATCGCTCCATGGCCATTAGGCAACAATTAAATCTCCAAAATTATTTGAAAATCAGCCCGACACTTTTGGAGAAGAAGATTTTTTAAGTTTTCACTATAGCCATATAAGGCAAAATAGTCCCGCTGGCGGCCATAGTGTTCGACCAATCAACATGGCTTGAAGGAATCTGATAGAGGGTCACCCTAGGAACATTTCTACAAAATTATTTGAAAATTGGCAAAACACTTTCGGAGAAGAAGATCTTTTAAATTTTCACTATAGCCATGAAAGGCAAAATAGCCCCGCCCCCTGGCAGCCATGTTTTTCGATTAATAAGCTTGGCTTGAAGGAATCTGATAGAGGGTCACCCAAGGAACATTTCTAAAAAAAAAATGAAAATCAGCCTGACACTTTCGGAGGAGAAGATTTTTTAAGTTTTCACTATTTTTCTTTCGGTTGCCATGGAAACCAGAATTTTGCATGCATCCAAAAAACGCAGACTACGTTTGTAAATACGACGGGTAAAATTGATACAGTCTTCATCTGACGACTCTCTAGCAGATGACGTTTGTAAATACGACGGGTAAAATTGATAGTCGTCACTCGGCGACTCTTTAGCAGACGATGTTTGTAAATACGACGGGTAAAATTGATACTGCGTCATCTGGCGACTCTTTAGCAGACGATGTTTGTAAATACGACGAGTAAAATTAACACAGTCGTCATCTGGCGACTCTCTAGCAGACGACGTTTGTGAATACGACGGGTAAACTTGATACAGTTGTAACCTGGTGAATCTCTAGCAGACGACGTTTGTAAATACGACACTGCGTCATCTGGCGACTCTTTAGCAGACGATGTTTGTAAATACGACGGGTAAAATTGATACAGTCGTCACCTGGCGACTCTTTAGCAGACGACGTTTGTATATACGACGGGTAAATAGATACAGTCGTCATCTGGCGACGCCTTAGCAGACGACGTTTGTAAATACGACGGGAATCATAGAAACGTTGAATCCCTTTTTAACACGATAAGGTTTTTAAAAATATTATTCGAATGACCATTTTCCAAAGATAGTAAAATGATTTCCCGCGCAGCATATGTGAGCCGTCCCGTGAGAAAACCAACATTATGGATTCAGCGTCAAGTATCGACCCGGACCAGCCTAAGCATGTGGAATTTGTCGAACCGGATTAGCCTGCGCTGGCGGATTTAGGTCGATACATTACGCAGAATCCATAATGTAGGTTTTTTCTTCGAACGGCTCATGTTTAATCCAGGGGTTGTGAGTTTGAATCCAGACTTGACCATTTATACTTTCCGATGATTTAAACAAGAGGGCCATGATGGCCCTAGATCGCTCACCTTAATTATACAATGTACTGCAATGCAAAACACATCAAGACAATTGTTCTGAATAAAACCACAGTGTTAATAAGATTTTCCTTCATTTGGCCTAGTGATCTATATATTTTTACCTGATATGACCCATATTCCAACATGGACTTGATATCATCAAGACAACATTCTGACAAAATTTCAACTTGCTCAAAGTAAAAATGCGGCCTCCGGAGTTTGAACAATATTTTCCTTTATTGACCTTGTTTCTGACCCAATATGACCCATATTCGAACTTGACCTAGATATAATTCAGACAAACATTCTGAGCTGCTGAAGCAAATCAAAGCGCTGAAAGCGCTGATGGTATAGGGGGCATATGTAAATTGAAAACATATGGCATAGATCATATGGACAAACATTGTTGAAACAATGAAACAATGACCTTTAAACAAACCAAACCAAAAATGTTTGAAGCAACACATATTGCCTGCCAATAACATATACCTCATTTGTCAAAGTTTTACCCTTTTCTTGTATAAACAAAATATCGAAGGACAAAAGATTGACCAAAAAAACCCGAGCAGCTACCCTTAATTAAAATATTTCTAGTTCAGAAAGCACTAAAGATCAACAATGTATATTGTAATCATGCTGATAAATGAAAGACGATCGAAAGCATGATAGAGTTATGTTTCTTTTGCACTGCACAATTGCAGCTCTGAGTTTCCTATACACCAAGTCTTAAATTGATATATTGGACATATATTGAGACAATAACCGAAGAAATGAAAAAATTGAGTTTACACCTAAAAAACAGACTAGATTTGACGAAGTACAAATCTTGGGGAAGCACTCATTAACGAAAAGGGGAATTTCACGGAACGCATGTGTTGCATATAATAAGGGAGAACATTGAAAGACAAAAATATACACACTCCAAACGCAGCATGCTAAATTTATGGTAATGGTGCACTGCAAATCTGTAGGTCATAAGTTACATACAAACCAAGTTTGAAATTGATACAATGAAAGTTAATTGAGACAATCGCTGAACTAAATAAGGAAAAATGGAGATAACTGAAAAAACAGACCAGAGTTATGTACCTAGTACTTTGCCGTTCTCCTGATCACACGGGTATAATTGTGACCACTTTGAAATAAATCTGCCATACAGAAACAACGTGTTAACCAATACATGCAATCCATGACGGACGGACGAATGCACATTCAGGCAGACAGCCGGCCGGACGCCGGATTATACCTCCAAGCTTTACAGACGGAGACAACTCAAGTATTGATTACAGAAGACTGGTTCGATGCGTCAAAACACGTCAGCTTAGATTATGGTATTTGTAAAGTATTTGCAATTTAATTGTATCTCCGAAACGGGACCGGACCGTCAAGGTTAATTTTCAAAAACCTATTTAGACTACATTTCTAGTTTATTTGTCAATAGATACATCTAGGACTATATTACACGTTGATGAACGTTGAGTCTTAAATTAACGCAAATGCATATACATTATAATTTTAGTCCCAAAATCGCTAGAAGCTTCTCAATAATAAAATAAATAATGACCTTGCGGTTATAACTCGGATGTGTTGACAAATTCGGCCAAATTTCTTTCCGACGTTTGACAAAAGTCAATGCGACATGCGTCATTCGTCTTTCACCAATGGCTAAGTCTATGTGGAAACGCAGCCAGTTGCTTGGGAAGATTGTTGTGAGGAGTACTGGTTTGAGAAAACCAGGAAATACATTTGTAGGTGAACTGGCCGCCGTGATATGACTGAAGAAATGTTAAAAACGGCGTTAAATCCCAATCAATCAATGTTGAAATTAACTTATCTATAATTTGTAGATTTAATTTCTATTTCCTAGTAGGGTCTACATACAGCGACACATGAGAATATTCAACACAAAACGCGACCTGTTTTACCAACAATTCCCCAGTAGCGGTGAGACCGTTTGTAACATTATTTCATGGCATGTATACACAGTAGGACCTCTCTCTTTGGACGAATTATGTTGTAACAAGTTTGTTTACAGTATTCCTTAACATTGACCACATAGACTAAATATACAGCAAACAGCATTGAACTAAAGCATAACTATTGACCTGAATTAATAAAAGTATGATTTTGAATAGTGATGAAAACATTGTGGAAAAAGACAAACTTGTTGATTATCATTCATCTGTTAAGGTTAGTCAAATGTGTCTAAAAGGGGCAAAGGTTAAAATAATAACTGTAGACAAATGTTTTCGTTATCTAGGTTATAGAAACAATTTGATTCATGTTTCAAAGCATTGTTTGAAAAGGAGAAATTGCTCATTGTCAGCAATTGCTCCGTTTGCAAATATACTTTCAACATTTGTTTGTAACTAAGTAGCTATAACGGGAACGGTTCAACCCTTTCCCGCTTACAGTCGCTTTTTGACGCATGTGCAGCAGACGGCTGCAGAATTGTTTATCATGACCACTTTCCTCTTTTTCCACAAAGGTTTCAACTATATATTTTTCCCCTTGATGTAAGGCAAAATTGCTCGTAATCATTCATCTCTAGCATGTTATTCAAAATGTGTCCGGAAGGGAGAAAGAGGGAAAGAACGTCCATAGTAAAACGTTTAAATATGAAAAGAATTAATTTGAAACGTGTTTGAAAGCATTGTGTGAAAAGGAGGAATTGCTCATTGTCAACAATAGCTCCATTTTCAACAATATTTTTTAAATATTCGAACTGTTATAGTATCACGGAAAGGGTTCCGCTTCCATGGGAAGGATGTAACCATTTTCCGCCTACAGACGCATGTGCAGCAGACGACAATCGAAAACATTGTGACAAAAGGGGAAATTGCTTTTCGTAGGCAATTTCTACTTTTGCCACAATGGTTTCAACTCCTTTCAATAATTGTATTTACAGTGCTTTGCACATTTCTCTATAAGTCGACTGTTGTAAACTAATGGGGTCACAGAACGGTCGACGTTACCTCACACTACTGACCTTAAGGTCAACCATAGTTCAGAGTGAGTTTCATTCATAGAAATTATTTTGTCTCATAAATTTATGCAGCGGAGGGTTTTGTGATTCGGTCGAACCAATGAAATCGTTGAAAAGGCAGATTATAACCAATCAAAACTCGATTTTAGTGTAGGTATACACATGTGGACTGCGGTTGCAGCTTTAAATTCGACTTTTCGAAAGCAGCTTCGCTATGAGATAGTGGCGAAACGCCCCTATCCCAAAAATGTGGTATCCAAAGTGTAAACAAGATTTTCCTTCAATTTGGCCTAGTGACCTAGTTTTTGACCCTACATGACCCACATTCGAAATTGGCTTAGATATCATTTAGATAAACATTCTCATCAAATGACAAGCTGATGTAGCAAAAAATGTGTCTTCTACAGAGTTAACAAGAGAGTTGACAAGATTTTCCCAATATGACCCATCTTAGAACTTGACCTAGATATCTTTAAGACAAACATTCTGACAACATTTCAAACTGCTTAAGCAAAAATTGCGGCCTCTACAGTGGTAACAAGATTTTCCTTCAATTTGATCTAGTGACCTACTTTTTGACCCAACATGACCCATGTTCGAACTTGACCTACATATCATCAAGACAAACATTCTGATAAAGTTTCAACATGCTCAAGTTGAAAATGCGGCTTCTACAGTGTTAACAAGATTTCCCTTAAATTTGGCCCAGTGACCTAGTTTCTGACCCAATATGACCCATATTAGAAATTGACCAAGAAATGTTTAAGACAAACATTCTGACCAAATTTCAAACTGCTGAAGCAAAAATTGCAGCCTCTGGAGTGTTAATTAGATTTACCTTCAATTTGGCCTAGTGACCTAGTTTCTGACCCAATATGACCCATATTCGAACTTGATCTTGATATCTTTAAGACAAACATTTTGACAAAATTTCAAACCTCTGAAGCAAAAATTGCGGCCTCTGGAGTGTTAACAAGATTTTCCTTAAATTTGACCTAGTGACCTACTTTTTGACCCGACATGACCTATGTTCGAACTTGACTTAAAGGTCAAATGCAATGCAGAATTTTTTTTATCAATTATAACCCTACGCTTATTCAGTAATTGTATACAAATACATCAGAAAAATCCATTCTCCGGTATCTTTACTCAAACGGGCGCTATCAGTGAAATACGCAACGTGATTTACTTGACTTTCGCACCTTTCCAATAATCGATTTTCGCGCATGCGCAGTCCGCCCGGTTACCGATGACGTCATTCGTTGACATCTCAACCATATCTGTAATGGCGACTAGTGAAATACTGCAAGGTTTAGAAGAAACAGAGGGGAATTCTGTACTAATATCCGCAATTCCGAATGTTCAACCGTACCAGTTTGAACCAAGACGACCATCGATACCTATTTATTCGTCAGATTCGGAAACTCAATCTTCCAGCGATGAAAACGAGTACGATGAAAATGATCGCGTTGACAATACAAATTGGTAGGAAAATTTCTTGTTTTATTCAAAGCTCAAATCGTTTTTCTCCCGTACTTTGTTTTCAAAGATCTTCATGTTACTTCGTTATTTAATATACTTAGCCATTTCATTCGATCAAAATTATATAACATATAAACACATGTTTTTATATATGCCTCTGATATAACCGAACCGGTGTTTTCGAAGTTGAACATTTCTGCTTCGATCTAGTCTAATCAGGTACCGTATATACCGTAAGTTACCAGTACTAGTAGTACTACTTGTTGTCCATTTTCACTGAAACCAGTCAGTCAGTATATATTCCTCTATCATGTGCACCAAGGAAGGAAATGCATTGCAATAATTTTCAGGCTTTTGTATCACTCGGCTGGGGATCGAGCAAGTACAAGCTTATGGTCTATTTCCCAATAAAACAATGATCTATTTTAGTTATTATACATGTTGTAGATGTGGAAGTCAAGAGGTGGAGATTAAGTTACGTAAATTCCTTTTTTCAGGTGTCAATGTGGGCAGTGTGTACCAATGGCAACAATTAGAGAATCCTGCTGTTGTAGAGAAAATGGTTTAATGGATAGCCTGCTGGTGGACTCGGGTCTGACATGCATTACAGAACACGAAGGTTTCATAGGCAACTGTCTGAACCAGTATGTTGTAGAGACCTCCTTTTATGAATATTTGGATTGTTATGGCCACATAGGGGATGATGAACCGATCCATGAGTAAGTGAAGTTTTAAATTTCCTCTGTAGATTAAGCATTCATATAAATATTTAAATATCCATTCCCAAATACACCTACTCTGCAGCAGGAGACTAAAACAATCTAGACAAAACTGGAAAATCCGTATTAATATAGGTATAACTACTGAATAGAGCGGAAAACATCATTTTGAGCAATTTCTCTTTTTGTCTCAATGTTTTCAACAGTCTTCTGCTGCAAAGGCGTAGACACAAGTTAACATGTGGGAAAGATGCCTGTAAAATAGGGAATCTGCCATGGTTAGTGTCGGGATTTTTAATGTTATAATTGAAAGGATGTTGAAATGATATTAAAAAACAATAAACAACATATATCATCATCAAATAAAGCAGAAGAAAACACATCCATTGATGTAATCAATTTTTAATTTAATACATCATAAGCTGCTAAAGCAGCAGTAAACTTTGGAATCTTTTCAACAAAAAATGCAATAAATCTGATAAATGCTTTCAAAATATATTAGTACTATAACATAACTATAACTGTTTTTTATAGAAGTTGAAAACATAAGTAGGAAAACAGAAATAATTTGCCATGGGAAATTTCTTCTTTTCCAATAAATACAATATATCTACAACTTTTTATCACAGGATGTACAGACATGTAGCCTACCGAAGGCTTACAAGATGGATATGGCATAGACTTGGAAGGGGTGTGCGGAAAGTTCTACCAGCCTGTGCTGTGGAGAAGATCAGACAAAAGTGGCCCTCTGAGCAGTACACTGGATTTCAATATGCTAGAGACTATTGAATTGTTTTGACATTTGACACATTTGAAATAGATGTGATTAACATTTAAACCAGTAAAAATATATATTGTTGTTTTTACAATTCCATGTCTACATTGTTGCAAGCTGTGAATGCATTGTTAATATTTCCCACTTGCACCTCTGACTAATGAAATTATTTCTGAAAAAGGAGAACATTTCCCATAAAGATTCATTTTTCCTTTATTCATAGAGAATCTATAATTTACACAGACCTTGATGCTGTCTTCTGCTTCTGATTTTCAGTTTGCAGGACATGGTTAATCATGCCTATAATATATTGATAGCTACACTTGAAAACTTGTTTGCTTAATTTACCCTTTCCCACCTATAGACGCTTTCTGACGCCTCTGCAGCAGACGACTTTTGAAAACATTATTGCAAAAGGAGAAATCGCTCATGATTGGACAAAATATTCCAACTTTGTTTAACAGTCAACCCTTTCCCTCATACGACAATTCTGCAGCAGATGACATTGAACAGATTTTGTCAAAAAATAGAAAATCTCTATATATGATTACATTGTATTATTGCTAAATATATACACAGAAACACCCTTAGGGAAAATGGCAGTCACAATTGTATAGATGAAAGGGCTAATTATTGTTAAATAAACATATTTGTTTGACATTTCCTAATCTGTATACTTAGTCATGTACATGTAAGGTGTGAAAACACTTGTTTTACAATTAAACAAAATTTGGTTATAACACATGATTTCATCAGGGACATAAATCTATGTCCCTGATTTCATTCAACATGTTCAAGTACAAATAGTGTATGATTTAGATTTTCTTGACCAATACTCACTAAGATTAATACAGTATGTAATAAGGCCTTAGGCAGACTTATAAAACACTTCTTTATTGAAGTTTTAACTTTACAAAACAAGTAAAAAATACTAGTAATTCATATTGCTCAGTATTACCCAGTATTGCCCAGTTAAACCCAGTAAAATCTGGGTTTTCCCGGTATTGCCCACTGGGCTGGGCAATACTCATAAAACCCGGGTTTTTGCCAACCCTGATTTAAAAGCAAACTGTTCATCTGACCACTTATATCAATTTGAGCATTGTGCAGGAAAACTAATCTAAATGTAGCTGTGAAATTGTCACCCTTTACATCCTTCCTACATGAATCAATCAATATCAACCATGTTGACATCTACCTGTTTGTTGTTTATAGCCGAGCTAGATCAACCAGCACATTTGTTAAGACTGATCTTGAACTACATTACTCTCAAAAGTCCACATAGTTTGTGTTACTATAGAATATGGATCATATTAAGAGTTAATTGCTCTTTCAGGAACTAAATTAAAAACTATGATTTGATTTATCGATTTGTGTTTTACGCCCTTTTCAAGATTGTTTTAATTATATTGAGGCGTTTCCTGTTGGAGTATACAGAACAGAACTACTAATAATTTAAAGTTTTGCGAATCTTGACTTGTGAGCTGATACAACAGCTTCTTTATTGACAGCTGGATACTTGTGACAAACAGGTTTCGGTGAGGACATCATTACACTCTTCAAGTCTTCTCTGCATTCCTGATAGCTATTGAGCGTTTTTCTCCTGTCCATAACTTCATCCATCAGCTTGTCGATGTAGTCTGAAATATAATGTTTCATGCCATGAATTTTCATCTTAGTTGTGATTATTGTATAAAAATACATATGGTAGTCAAAACCACTCAATATCAGGATCAGCTAATCTGTTTCTTTGTATTTTGTTTTATGAAACTTTCAACAATTTTCTAATTATATCACTGCATTTCCTGGATAAGTAATACTTGTCCATTAAGTCTGATACCAGTGAGACAGTCGTAATGCTAACCCCTTAATCAACAGTACAAATGAGGGAAAGCCGTTAGTTGAAGATGAGATTAATGTTGTTAGCAGTACATTGTTCAGAAAAGCCTATGTTATAGGTTAATAATTGTTAAATATCATATAAGGAAATCATTGGATGTCAGAACTACACCCCAAATTCAAATTAAATTGGAGCTTTGATTGATTGATTGATTGTTAGTGTTTACACCACTTTCAACAAATTTTCAGTAATACCATGTTTCCTAAGTAAGTTACCAGTACTACTGGTCCGTTTTTCCTCGCACCAGGCAGTCAGACGCAATGTTAACCCTGTAATTACTACCTTTTTAAAAGTCTTTGGTATGACCCGACTGGGGATCATACCGGCATCCCAGGTGGACGCTCTACCACTACACCACTGATGCTGTTTGGAGCTTTCAAGCCATGTCAGAGAAAGAAAGACTTACTGTAAGTAATTCCAACTTTAATTGGCTTGGCCACAGGATCTCCTTTTCTATACTTTGGTTTTGAAATCTGCCATTTAAGTTGCCCTGTTTTGGTCACATCTTGTTCTCGATCAGAGTTCTCGTTAAAATGAAGACAAGCCAATTTTAGCCTGAAATATCAAGATACAGTAAACACACTGATAACTTAAATATTGTAAGACAAGTTGAGTGTTGCTTGAATTACTTCTGCTTTACCATATTGCATTGCTTACAACTCCCAGATGTGTAAAATGATTATAAAAATCTCTTGGGTATAACAAAAAGTTATTTCAACTGTCTAAGTACTGACAAGGATAAATCGTACTGCTTATAATAGCCCATCTTTGGCTAAAACATGAAATTCCTGTTAGTAATGTTATGTTCTATTAATTATAATCTATTGCTAATATATCTATGAATATTGAAATAATGTGAGAAAATTGCAGACAATACTATTTAGATTTGGAATCCACATTTTTATGTTAGCAGTAAATATAATCACACAAATGCCAAATCTTTATTCCACAGAATATATAATCTTTTAGAACAGAAGGCTTCAACTTTCTGTTCAATTTGAACTACAAACAAATTCAAAGCTTATTTTCTGGATATTTCTTTGATTTTCAAGGACTAAATCGAAAATTACCAGCCTTATCCTGCTACACACAACTATGACTGTGAACAATATAGACTAGGATTATTTTGGATATTAATGTACAGAATAACACCTGTCCATTTAGTTGCCTTATCTTTCATAGCAATATGTCCTAGAATATAATGATATTTCAAGGTTATCTTCATTTTACTTGCAATACCTTGAATCTTTTCAGGTATTCACTACATATGCAAAATAATTCTTACCCAACAAATTTCAATAAACAAAGATGTTTAATTATTCATGACACATACCTTCCTTCCATGCTCAAGTAAAAGAAGTGGACAAATTTTGTTGCAAAGAAGCAGCAAATCTTGTGGAAAGATTCCAAACTGTACGTTTGTTCTGCGGGTGACAACTTCTTAATATCTCGTATAAGGCCCTGTCTTTCAACTATATCTTTCAGTTCTTTGTGTGGCTTGGAACCTGGAAAATTAAATTTTTATAAAGTCACATTAATTTAGAATATAAGATGTTTGCAATATTACAACTATCATACAACATATCTTTTCCAGGATTGATCAGTTCATGATTAGCCTTCAGAGCAGTTTAGGTCAACTTGTCAAACAGAACAAGTATTGTCTGATGTCATAACTTGATCTTTCTTGCCCTGATTTCAAAGACAGTTTTCCCTCTTTTTTTTGTCTAGCCATGGCTGCTCTTTCTTAAATCATAACTATAACAAGCATGAACAGTGATCCAACAAAATCATTTGTTGATAAGGATATGAAAACTTACTGTGTTCTGTACACTAAAGCATTGATTGAAGAAATGTTACATTTCACATGTATGTACAAGCAATTAGACATAACACTATAAGCAGGTACCTAGGGTTAACCCATTACCACTTTTGATCCATTCTCTGTCTTCCAATTCACCATGCCTGCAGGAAGGGTACAATGCTCCATGACCTTGATGTTTGTTTGCCACATGGTTCACCACAGATTTCCAAATCTCAACAAGGAGCTCTCCATTACCATTACTAGTGGCTGCACAAAAGTACAAGTGGTTGGAAATAGACTGTGACCATCTTGATAGCACATCACATCCTTTCCGTTTACCCATTGCCTCAATCTTTTTCTTCACACCTGAAAAGATTAAAATTATTTGGAAGGTCTTCAACAAATCTAACTCACGAATACTGAATGTTTTTTACCCTGGATAACCCATATTCAAAATTGTTTGAAAAAAGCTGGCCTCTAATTTGTTGAAAACCCAAATTGGGGGGTCATAGACAACTGACAAAGGACATATTTGATAACAATAGTTCACCTTGTGAACTTTGATCTCGGATGATCTAAAAGCAAGAGATTTGTTTATAACAAACTGTAAAACCTCTCTCAACTATAGATGCATTTTGTCATGTCTGCAACAACAGTTCTTGAAACATTGTAATAAATGGAGAATTTTTTTCAAAATTATTAATGTCTCATTTTTCCACATTGTTTTCATTTTCAGTAATTATACCATCATTTATAGAGATTTTCCATATTTTGTCATTTCTGCAACAACAGTTCTTGAAACATTGTAAGAAAAGGAGAAGTTTTTTCAAAATTATTAATGTCTCATTTTTCCATTGTTTTCATTTGCAGTAATTATACCATCATTTATAGAGATTTTCCATATTTTTTACTATATGTATTCAAACTCGTCTGATGTAGATTTGCTATATGTGGGAAAGAGTAACAGCATGGAAGAAACATACCTTTAGACACATGCCAAATATCAAACCAGTGCTTAATTGTTGGGTGCTTTTCTCTGCAATACTTTATCACTTGTGGGTGCCTGTCTGTTGTCAAATCAGAAATATGTTTCCCCTCTTCTGTCAGTCGCGCCATACATCTCTTCAGCCCTTCCAGCTCCATCGCATTCGAATTTGCCACTTCATTACTCTGAAATAGTATTGTTACTCATAAATGGTTTAAAATGTATATTACATGATAATGTGTATGACTCATACAATGTGATAATCACTGGAAGCAGTCATTGAAACAAGAGGGCCAAGATGGCCCTAAATCGATCACCTGGATATTTTTAAAGTGTTTACCTAAACGAGTCTATGTAAAACAAGTGATCCCCAGGGTGGGGTCATTTTTGACCCAAGGGCTATAATTTGAACAAGATTAATAGAGGTCCAATAGATGAAGCTACATACCAAATATCAAAGTCCTTCTACTTTTAGACAAGAAGATTTTTAAAGTTTTTTCCCTATACGAGTCTATGTAAAACATTTGTGTCAAATTATTTTCAAATATGTTGGTAATGGTCAAGTGATACTTTGTAGTAAACTAGGACTAGTGACATTGTTTTTGACCTGACGTGACCCTTTTTGAACTTGAAAGTTGATAACTTTAATCAAAAAAATGTGGGGATCTCATTTAAGCCAATGTGAGCTATAAAGGTAGAAAAGATAAAATTGTCTTAGTAAAGTTAATCCACAGAAAATGTAACATAAAAATTGAAAATTGTTGCAAATCATAGGATAAACACACCTGCACCAGTTGCATATCAAGCACTTTAGAATTCTCCAAGTTCATTAAACTGTAACTTCCATATTTTGCTGTGTGTCCGGGAGAGCAACATCTAGCATCACCACCAAGTTTCAGGGGACCTATCACTCCACTAAACAGTGTATCTTGTTCAAGTTGCCATATCCGATTGATAGTTGGGAGTAAGAACAAACTCTGTATGTTATAATAGGTTCTTAAACAGAATGTTTCAATTTTGCTAAATCGCAGCATGTTTAGTGCTTTAACTGGACTGGACCCACTAAACAGAATCCCAGCGCTTACTATTAAGTTTCCTAATGGCATACCATTTTCTGTTGGTTGACTTGACCAAGAGTAATTGAAGTCACATATTGTACAAATTGTTTCGACCACTAATAATGTTCCAACCGTTCTTTTTTTTAAAATACTTGACTTTGCAGCACAAGCCTTACATGTTGTAAAAAGTTCCATTAATGCGGACTCAAACACAATAAATTTCCTTTCTCTATGTGGACTATTGGTTTTTTCCTCTTCTTCTTGTTCTTCTTCTTCCCTGTAAATAAGAAAATACATTTGATTATGAAAATATGAAAATGAAAGTCACAAAATCACACCAAGGCTTATAAGCGATCACCAAAGACAACACCTCATTAGCAAAAATTGTCTTGATTTTCCAAAGTTCTTTGCCGAGCCCCGGTAGCTCAGTCGGTAGCGACGCGGGCTGTCAATCCAGGGGTTGTGAGTTCGAATCCCGGCTCGGCCAACTTTCTTTCCGACAATTGACAAAAGTCAATACGACATTTGTCTTCCACCAATGGGCTAAGTCTATGTGGAAAAGCAGCCAGTTGCTTGGGAAGATTGTTGTGTGGAGTACTGGTTGGAGAAAACCAGGAAATGCATGAGTAGGTGAACTGGCCGCCGTGATATAACTGAGAAATTGTTAAAAATGGCGTCAATCAATCCAAAGTTCTTTAAAAAATTGTCTTTGCAAGAGAAAGGTAAAAGTACATTTTGTATGCTCAGAAACCAGCAGGTGAAGGGCCCAACAATATAAAACCCTAAAAACATACCCTGTACATAGAAATTAACTATATGCTTCAAATAAGACTTATGGCTGGTCAATTGCAAGAATAAAATTGTTTCTTACAAAGCAGAGCTATATTTTAGCACACATTCTGAAAACATAGTTTAGTTTGGAATCAAGTCTTCATGTCTTACATTACAGAAGTCACTGTGTGTAGAAAACTGTGTGTTCCAATATAGGACAGTCATAACGAAATCACTTACAATATAGTAGACTAGTCATTACCATTAATTGTAAAAAATGTGTAACTTACATCTGATCAAAGTCCAAATCTGGTAAATAATCTATATCTTCTAAGTCTTCGTCCATGGTCATGGATTTGTCCGTCAGAAAGCTGTCATCAAGAGATGCATCCTCATCCATCTCCTTTTGATTATTTGGGGGAACTGATGTAGGAGGTTCGTACTGTGTTCCCTGATCTACCATCAAAGGTTGTGTCTGTGTGCTGTAAGACCTGACTGGTACAGGCAGCTTTGAAGTCCATTTTACTGGCGTTTGACAACTTCTGTGGCACCATTTCTGAAAAGTTATTGAAATATTTGATTATAACAAGAAAAAGAATTGTATCCATATTCTCATATTCTCAAACTGGAGTGTGGGGGGGGGGGGGGGGGGGGGCAAGTTGGCAAGGCAAAAAGTTTTAACATTTTAACAGCATAGATGATATGACCTGAAAATCTGAATTGAGCCCGGTAGCTCAGTCAGCAGTGACACGGGCTGTCAATCCAGGGGTTGTGGGTTCGAACCCCAGCTTGGCCAACATTCTTCCAGTCATTGGACAAAAATCAGTGTCCAGCGTCATTCATCTTGCAACAATGGGCTAACAGTCTATGTGGAAAAGAAGCCAGTTACTTTGAAGGATTGTTGTGTGGATTACTGGTGTAAGAAACACATGCATGAGTAGGTGAACTGGCTGCCGTGATATGAATGAATATTGTTGAAACGACGTTAAACCCCAATTAACCATTGTATGTGATCAGAATTTTTCAAAGCTTCAACTATATCATTAAGGAAAAACAGGCCCACTCATTCAGATATTCTACAACTGTTTATATCAAATCTTAATTTCAAAATTTATATTATAATATATATATATATAACATTTTTTTTCCTCAAAGGTTTTCTTAGCAGCCGACTAGAATGCAATAGATCATGGACTTATGGTTGTTATATAAATGAAGGCTGATGAACTTTTGAATTTTGCATTTAAAAGTAAATTTGTATACCTTTTTCCGGTTATTCTTCTCCACTGACTTTAGAATTTCATCCTCTACTAAACACTGCATTGGCTCAATGGTACACAATGGTATTCTTTCCTCATCTGAGATTGATTCACGGCTCTCAGGCAGGGGTGTGCTTGTTACATTTGTGTCATAATCTGTATGGTTTTCTTCTAATATCTGTTTTATTGTCTGGAAAAAATAATTGCTATTGCTAGTTATAATGCTCCTCATTTAGCAGACGATTTTTGAAAACAATGTTGGAAAAGAAGAAATTGCTCTCCTTTTGACACAATGTTTTCAACTCTTTTAAATAGTAAAACTCTCATCTATTGAGATTTTTCATGTTTTTGTCGATACCTTTTGAAAGTCGAATGTTCCAGAAATGTTGTATGCGGGATGGGGTAACATACAAATCTTAGTTCAAATGATTTTAATACCTGGTTATAAATGCAATAAAATTTTCATTGAAAACAAATTTTGATTACATTTTCGATGATTAGCAAATAGTAGCTCTACATATTAAAATCACAGCAGTCTTCGTGAAAGTTGGCAGTCCTTCAGTCCTTACTGACAGAAATTCATTCATTCAAATTGTAACTTGAAGATCAGCTCAAGTTTTACAACTAATACATTGTTCAGAATAGCCTATGATACAGGTTAACCCTTTTCCACATACAAGAAATTCGCAGCAGACGACCTTGAAAACGGTATAGCAAAAATCTCATTAAATGAAAGTATAATTATTGTATTGAGTTGGAAATATATGGGGGAAATTGCTCATTATAAGCCATTTCACCCTTTGTCATGTTTTCAAAAGTTGTTTGTATGAGGTTAATAATTATGAAGAATTATAAAGTCATTACATTATACTCAATACAATGTTATGTTACTTAATAAATTTCTTGTAATATAATATATATATTAATGAAGTTTGACCAGGGAAAATAGGGGTTTGAACAGAAGATCCAAATTTGTATAAAACAAATTATTTCTTTATCAAGAAATCTTATTCAAGTGGTATTTTAACCTTTTCCAACACACTGAGGTTTCATCATCCTGTCATGACCTCCATAATTTCATAATTAACATTTATTCCCTTTGTCACAATGTGTTCAATGTTATTCACATTTCACTTGCTTAGGTTTACCTTTCCTTTGCCCAGATGTCTTCAAGTTCATCTGCTTCAGATTTGCTGTATAATGTGGGATGGGTTTATTTACTATTAATCAAAATATTTAGCAACTGCATACTTTGAGCAGTATAATAATCTCTGATAAAAGTAAAAATAATACCAGCTGATGGTACATGATGGTAACTTGCTCATAGTCAAAATATGATAAGCAGATAATCAAAAGGGTCATAACAATTGTATGTGTCTTAGATTTTGATTTTTGAGAAAAACAAAACAATAACTGATAATTAAAAAAGAATTTGATGAAGAAAGGAAGATTTTGATACATGAGATTATCTCTTGATTGAGGTGTCACAAAACAATAAAATATATGCAATTCTAAAGAGGTCTATCATATCACACTGTGACCAGATGGCAGGGTGACTTATGTTATGTAACATTATGCAATCATTTCCTGTCTTGTTCCATGTGTGTTGGTTATGGTTACTAATTGATTGGTATAACCCTTTATTGTACATACAGGAATTGGGCTAATTGGTGACTTCTTATAAACCCTTCTCAACATTTAAAAATCTGCAGCAGACAAATTTAAAATAATTCTTGACAATACATTTTACAAATATACCTTAGATTGTAAATGTACTTATGATCAAATAAAGAAGCAAAAAAACGAAAAAAAAGAAAAGATTGCTCATGAATCTTGACTATCAAGTAATTTCTTCTTTCTAATAAAATGTTTCCAAAATAAGTCTGCTGCAGAAGCTTATGTATGTTGGAAAGACTTATGATTTTTATAAAAATGTTCATGAATTTGTAAGTTTTAATCAGAAAGGAATAAACAAGCATTGAAATACCCCCCCTCCTCGGAAAACTAATACAATTGTTTTACAAATGTAAATTTAGAAATCATTTGTCATCATTTCACAAAATTAGTATCACTCAGCAACGTTTGACTTGACAGACCCAAAATGCAATTCTATAACGCTATCCAACACTAATTGAACATACAATGATTATTCAGTGAAAACCATTCATAACATATTCTAAGTTGACAAACTGTATAACAAATTGAAAATTCGGCTATAAACATAATGCCATTATTATGGGGAAAATAGAACTTTCAGAGTGTGTCACAATACTTAAAAAACCCGGGGCAGATGACCCCGTCTAGTTGTTTTTATATCTTCTAATTACACATAAAACATCAAACACAGAATAATGAATATATATATAATGGATAAATAATAATTAAATATTATCTACGATTGTTAAATATTGAATAACCTTTCCTTACCTCTTGTCGCTGTCTTTTCCCAAAAGCACCACGGACTTTCTGTTCCTTCAAAATGGTAGTCCTAAATATCGTTGGCACTGCGTTCTTTTTTAATTGAAATTTTCCGGGTTTGAACCCAAGATCGGCAGCTAGCCTGGGACTTATTACAAAACAATCTTCAGTAAAATGTTCCTGACACAACCGAGAATACTTAGTAGATTTCCACAACAAATGTCGCTGGCTCAAATTTTTCCCACGGTTCATGTTCACTCTCCATTTCAAGTTTAAATCGGTGTCTCCTGGGAATGTAAACAAGGAAAGGCCTGGTACGTACGCGTTACTACAGCCTGGAGCAACACACCGAACCGGCATTGTGTCGTGTCAATTCAGCGTTCACGAGAAATAGATACAAATTATCAACACAACGAAAACAATCCTCTGCACTCTAATATTCCACCATTTTTGTGAGCAACAATTTACGTCACTTCCGGTTTAATCACGCGACACAAATTTTAGTTAGACCGATACAGGTGCGCCCACACAAAATCCACGATAACTACATTATTTCAAATAATTTAGTGAAATTTTTTACGCAGTTGTTATTATAAAAGTAAAAGTCACAAATAAAATACAATAAAAAAGTGCGTTTCATTTCACCTTTAAGTTGAAAATGTGGCCTCCAGAGTGTTAACAATATTTCCCTTCAATTTGACCTAGTGATCTAGTTTTTGACCTCATATGACCCAGTTTCGAACTTGTCCAAGATTTGATGGAGATGAATGTTCTGATAAACTTTTATGAAGATCGGATGCAAAATGTAGCCTGTAGAGTGTTAACAAGCTCAAATGTTGACGACGCACGAAGCACGACGGACGGACAAAATGTGATCCCAATAGCTCACCTTGCACTTCGTGCATAGGTGAGCTAAAAAGTCATTGCGACCAGCATCATTCTTCATCAACCAGTGGGCCGAATCGTCTATAAGAGATGGGAGCTAGTTGCGTGGGGAAAATGTTGTAAGGAATTCTGATACGCGAAAGTCAGGACACACACTGAACTGGCCGCCGTGATATAACTGAAATACCGTTGAAAACGGCATGAAGCCGACATTCGGTGTTATATGACATAAATAGTATATCCGATTTAATTACATACAAGTATAGCGAAATATTTGGTTAAGAGGAGGTTTTAAGGATGCCTGCGCGTATTGATGGTTGATTGATTGATTACATGGTGCTTAACGCCGCTTTGAACAATTTTCAGTTATATCACGGCGTTTCCAGAGAAAGTTTACAGTACTACTAGTATACTTATTTTGACAACAGCCAGTCAGTTGTATTGCTAACCCCGCAACCCTGAGCGCCAAGGAGGGCAGCCATTACAACCATTTTTGGTAGCGTCCTTGGTTTGACCCGGCCAGGGATCGAACCCCCGACATACCGGATCCGAGGCGGACGCTCTACCACTACACCACCGAGGCAAAAAACAGACAGTGTGACCCTTGTGTACTTAAGATCAGACAGCAAAACTCACAAAAATGAGAAAGGTGTCTACACGTGGGAAATGGGTTAATCAGAACCATTCTCCGGGGGCTTCAAAGACGGTTGCTAGGCTAGAATGTGATCAGATAAATAGATAGATATATACATGTATTCTTTATTGAGTAATTTTACACAGTTTCTACATACAAACAAATAAGATCATTGTATATGAGCCGTCCCGCGAGAAAACCAACATAATGGCATCTGCGTAATGTATCGACCAGATCAGCTGTCGGCGCAGACTGATCCGGGCCGACACATTCCGTCTTAGGGGGATAGATGTATAGAGTAGTGATTCCTGAAACAGAAAATCCATAAGATGCGAAAAGTGTATGGCCGGATTAGCCTGCGCGGCATGCTTATGCTGATCCGGGTTGACACTTTACGCAGATACCACAATGTTGGTTTTCTCGCGAGACGGCTCATATGTATACATTAACACCGTTATTAATGAATGACTGGTTTGTTTGTTTGGGTGAAGTTTTACGCCGTTTTCAACATTATTTCAGTTATATCACGGCGAAAGTTCACTTATTCATGATCCCTGGCTAAACAGTACTAAGCTAGGAAATGTGCCGTGACTGGGGATCGAACCCGTGACGCCCGGCTCCAAGTCGACGACACTAACCACTAGGCCATGGCGTTTTTTTTTTCGTAGTTAAGTTTTATTCCATTTACTAAATGATAAAATAGCTTGCTTTTCACACCTATTGAGCACATTCTCCTTTTGTCACACTTGTTTTTATTCTTTTCAATGATAACACTTTCATTTATACATAATTTCCTTATTTTGCAAAGATGTGACCATTCGAATATGTCGTTTAACTCGAATAAAACACTCATTCAGATGACATTTTGTGAACGAAACACGTCGACTTATCCCAGTCTTTACAATTAAGTTCAATCCCCTTAAACCCTTCTGAGTTATATCACGGCGAAAGTTCACTTATTCATGATCCCTGGCTAAACAGTACTAAGCTAGGAAATGTGCGGTGACTGGGGATCGAACCCGTGACGCCCGGCTCCAAGTCGACGACACTAACCACTAGGCCATGGCGTTTTTTTTTCGTAGTTAAGTTTTATTCCATTTACTAAATGATAAAATAGCTTGCTTTTCACACCTATTGAGCACATTCTCCTTTTGTCACACTTGTTTTTATTCTTTTCAATGATAACACTTTCATTTATACATAATTTCCTTATTTTGCAAAGATGTGACCATTCGAATATGTCGTTTAACTCGAATAAAACACTCATTCAGATGACATTTTGTGAACGAAACACGTCGACTTATCCCAGTCTTTACAATTAAGTTCAATCCCCTTAAACCCTTCACAATTACAAACAACTTAAAGACTCCTTTGCAGGAGATGACTTGAACCCATTGTGGGAAAAGGACAGATAGCTGTGACCCTTTATAACCCCTATCAGTAAATCGGAATTGCATTTTGTTGCCGCTTATCATCGATAACGAATACATTTAAGCCGCGTCTGTCGATTTCGGGTCTCACTGCATCTGCGTAGAGTGAAAACTCAGAAGAACCTTTGCATCCACAAGGTCTCAGCAAAGTCTTCACTGTCCGTATGTACGTTATTGAATCCTAGATGTATCTTTTGAAGAGCAATTTCTTATTTGATTTCATTTTTTTTAAATACATTTCCTAGAACTTTGTTTTTAATATTGCAGATGTTAACTCATTTTTAAAAGCAAAAATGTGACCAGGTTGTACAAGAAAATCTGTTTTAGTGTTACTTTTTAACACGAAATGTACAGGTAAATGTTTCGCGATCACCTTCATATTGAATGTCACCAATCCCATCTTTGTTCACGATGTATTCCTTCACTGCGGACAGGTTGTGTTTAGGATTAACTGTTATACCATGCATATAAATGGATAAATCGGTGTTTGTCTGAGGCAGACTGTCAATCAAACATTGTACACACTCTAATGTCATTGTCACATGATAGAAAAACAACTTTTCTAAACGTGTCATATGTGAAAAATTCAACAATTCTTGTCTGCAGTCTAAACTCTCTAGTGCTAACCAGCGCAAGTTCTTCAAGTTTGGTAGGACTACTCTCAACATCATCTGATCAACACTGTGTTTGGATGTTAAAGAACTCGTCTCCACGAATAGGGGCAAATATGAAGTATCTAAAGATAAAATTTGTAGACTTGGTGAGGACTTCAAACACTCTACAACGGACAACCCAATTTTCGAACGTTCAAGATGACAAATCGTCAAAGTTATACCTTGACCTAATTCAACGCGACCATCCAGCCCAAACAAACACAATGTATTCAGCGTTGTATGGTGTGACAGGTCTATCTCATAAAAACACTGGTTGTGATAACAACTGATACAATGTATTTGGAGCATTATTTCTTTTAACTGTATACTCCCGGATAGGTATTTTGCTAAATGCTCAATATTTGAATGTGAGAGTTTAATTCTTTCTAATCCAATGCAGGTTATATGATTCAATGTATGTATTGTTGAAATTAAATCACCCATATTCAAGGGACCCTCAGGACGACGGCATACTGATACATATAGACATGCCAGAGATGACACACATCCCTTTATAAAACTAGCAAGATAGTTGACATGTCTCTGTGAAGAAGTATTACTTGCACGTAAATTGACAATATATTGTCCATCAATATCCTTCAACATTTCTGAATCAACAACGAGTGACTTGATCTCCGTTGTATTTATACACTGCAGCAAAGAGTTAACATGACCTTTAAAACCACCTATATTTGTCAAATTCATATCATGCACCACGAGCCCATCTGGAAACCTTCCATCTCTATATCCTTCTTGAATGCAATCAAACAAGACACTCTGAATGGGTGAAAAACTCTCAAGCAATTACACATACTCACTGGATGAAAAAATACTCAATGAAACATAACCAAATTCGTAACACAGTGATTGTCTCCGTTTAAGCACTCTTTCATCTTTATCTGCTATTTCAGCAATCTGCCTACTCAAAGCACCAACAAAGTCTGGCCTCATTCCGCTAAGGAATATCAATACCTGTGCTATTTCATGCACATCATTTAAACATTTAAATGTTGTTTGTAACATTGACATAAAACTGGCATCATCTAAATTAGCAATATACATAGCTGCCAAAGATTCTTGAAATGTCTTGTGGAGAAAAGACAATTTCTTTGAAAGAGAGGTCACTTTGCCACAAAATTTAGCTTGTGAAAGTAAACCAACTTTCAAACAAAATTGAACATCAATTTCTGTTAAATTATGTATTTTAGACAGAGAATGCTGAAACACTAGGGCGTTCTCTTTTTCCTCTTTAAACAAGGTGAAATGAGCTAATGCAGACAGATTGACTAAGATTTGCCCGTATTTCTTGCAACAGGTACGATCCTTGAAAATGTGTAGTGAGTGTACTGAGCTATGTTCAATTAAAACCTGTGAATCAGGTATGACTGTTTGATATGGCATTTGTTGACGTCTGTATGCCACGTTAAACAAATACTCTATCATTTCACAGTAGATTTCTGTTTGTGTGTAATCACAATCTATATCATCATACCACATACAAATAATCTGTGTAAAAATCAACGGAATCTCTTTTAAATTCTTCATCTTGTCATATATATCATGCTTAAAAAAAGAGTCAGATGTTTTATTTTCTTTGTGTTTTTTCTTGTCCAATACTTTAAGCACATTCGCCACAAAAAGGCGCTTCCTTGAAATTCCGTTAAGTTCAATTTCTTGTCCAATATCAGGTTGTTTTGGGCGAAGAACTTCCAGTTTCCAAGGTCTGGTGGTTATTATAACAGAGAACTTCTCTCTGGGATCAAGGTACGGCAACGTTTCTTTACAGCTTTTTTCTGGCACCCATTCATCTAACCCATCAAGGATGACTAAACACGACTCTGATTCTTTGTCCATGACTTCATTTAGCAAATCAAGCAAGCCTTTTCTGATCAAATCATTTTTGATCATTTCAACAACATTTGACGTCTTATGGTTACGAAGAGGTATATAAAATAGAAATTTGAATAATTTAAGAAAATGTTGGTCATCATTATCAAAACTTGTATTTACTTGTTCACTGTATGTTGCAATTTCTTTGTTTGTGTGAATTGTGCACCAGGATGAAATAATCTTTTGGCACAGTGTAGTCTTACCTCGACCTGCTTCACCAACAATACACACTTTTCTAATCTGTAGTTTATCCTTTAAAAACAATCCACGTATAGAAGTTATACTGTCCGATGATGTTGAGTTAACATTGCTTTGGTTGGTTGCAGGCTTAACAAGTTTCATGTTTGGCATCACAAAGAAATCATCTACGTGTGCCTCATCGCCATCTACGAGGACTGGTATGGATGATAGACAGTAACCATTGGACATGTAGTGGTCGACTATATCTTCCTTTAACTCTGTTGAAAGGAAATATCAAACCGTTAGTTTAATCGTTAATCAACGACAAAAGATGACCTTCATAATAATGATTTAGAATTCATTTACCCTTGCCATGTAGAGTTAACTATTTTGTGAGCAAAATACTCCCGAAGAGCACATCATATGAGATATGAAGTATGCGGAATAATCATGATGGGCCTTAATAAAGTGTTAATCTGCAATGTATGTATTTTCAATATTATAAATTTGGTACTTGATTTGTTTGCAAATTCTGAGACATTTCCTTCAATAATAAATACATTGCACGTTGTAATAATCTTTTGTTACATGGGCAACAAACGTTTTACATCAGTAGGCATGTTCGAGTTTAGAAATTGTTTAAATCCAATTCAACTATGTATGTAAATATTAATTTTTGGTGCTATCATATGAAAACCTAGTAATTTCTTCAATCTTCATGAAAGTTCATTAAAACAGTCGTCTTCATGATATACCGGAACTGGGTCACGGTGGGTCAAAAGCTAGATCACAACTCAAATTTTAGAAAAAACAAGAGCTGTCGGAGGACAGCGCGCTCGACTATTCCACCGCTTATTTAAGTTACTGAGATAATGGACTCTAATGTAGTTGCATGCAAAACATTAACCACAATTTCTTAAAGGGTGATAATTTGCATTATATGCAGGATAGAGTTATTTAACTTGATTATTTTCATAGGTGTGATGGTTAGGAAGGGTTGTATAAAGTTTCAATACAATGCTTCAAATTGTTACTGAGATTACACTCTAAATGTAGTTGAAAAACTTTAACCAGAATTTCTAAGTCTAAAAAGGGCCATAACTTGCATAAAATGCTGGATAGAGTTATCATACTTGATTCTTTACATAGGTGTGATGGTTGTAAAGGGCTGTATAAAGTTGCAATGCAATGCATCAAGTAGTTACTAAGATATGTTCTCTTAATGTAGTTGCATGCATAACTTTAACTAGAATTTATAAGTCCAAAAAGGGCCATAACTTGCATAAAATGCAGGATAGATTTATCTTAATTGATAATCTACATAAGTGTGATAGTTGGGTAGGGTTGTATAAAGTTTCAATGCAATGCATCATGTAAATACTGAGATATGGACTCTTAATTTAGTTGCATGCAAAACTTTAACCAGAATCTATAAGTCCAAAAATGGCCATAACTTGCATAAAATGCAGGATAGAGTTATCTAACTTGATAATATACACACGTGTGATAGTTGGGTAGGGTTGTAGAAAGTTTCAATGAAATGCATCAAGTAAATACTGAGATATAGACTCTTAATTTAGTTGCACGCAAAACTTTCACCAGAATTTCTAAGTAAACAAGATGTGTTTGTGAAACACTGATGCCCCCCAATAGGTCAAAGGTCAAGGTCGCCAGGTCAAAAATGTTGGTACTGACAGAAAGGTCATGTCACAAGGAATACACATGTGAAATATGGTAGCCGTACCTGTTATGGTTCAAAAGTAGTGGTCAAGGTTATTTTTTTTTTCGAGAATGGCAACATCTAGGTCAAAGGTCAAGGTCGCAAGGTGAACAATTTTGGTACTGACAGAAAGGTTATGTCACAAGGTATACACATGTGAAATATGGTAGCCTTACCTGTTATGGTTCAAAAGTAGTGGGGAAGGTTAAAAAAAAAATTGAGAATGGCAACATCTAGGTCAAAGGTCAAGGTCGCAAGGTCAAACATATTGGTACTGACAGAAAGGTCATGTCACAAGGAATACACATGTGAAATATGGTAGCCGTATCTGTTATGGTTCAAAAGTAATGGCCAAGGTTAAAGTTTTTTTCGAGAATGGCAACATCTAGGTCAAAGGTCAAGGTCGCAAGGTCAAAAATGTTGGTACTGACAGAAAGGTCATGTCACAAGGAATACACATGTGAAATATGGTAGCCGTACCTGTTATGGTTCAAAAGTAATGGCCAAGGTTAAAGTTTTTTTTCGAGAATGGCAACATCTAGGTCAAAGGTCAAGGTCGCAAGGTCAAACATTTTGGTACTGACAGAAAGGTAATGTCACAAGGAATACACATGTGAAATATGGTAGCCGTACCTGTTATGGTTCAAAAGTAGTGGTCAAGGTTAAAGTTTTTTTCGTGCAGACAGGCCAAAAACTACATCTAGGTCAAAGGTCAAGGTCGCAAGGTCAAAAATGTTGGTACTGACAGAAAGGTCATGTCACAAGGAATACACATGTGAAATATGGTAGCAGTACCTGTTATGGTTCAAAAGTAATGGCCAAGGTTAAAGTTTTTTTCGAGAATGGCAACATCTAGGTCAAAGGTCAAGGTCGCAAGGTCAAACATTTTGGTACTGACAGAAAGGTAATGTCACAAGGAATACACATGTGAAATATGGTAGCCGTACCTGTTATGGTTCAAAAGTAGTGGTCAAGGTTAAAGTTTTTTTCGTGCAGACAGGCCAAAAACTACATCTAGGTCAAAGGTCAAGGTCGCAAGGTCAAACAATTTGGTACTGACAGAAAGGTCATGTCACAAGGAATACACATGTGAAATATGGTAGCCGTACCTGTTATGGTTCAAAAGTAGTGGTCAAGGTTAAAGTTTATTTTGTGCAGACAGACAGCAGACAGACCAACGTGCAAACGTGCAGACAGACAGACAGGCCAAAAACTATATGCCTCCCGAATCGGAGATTCCGGGGGCATAAAAAAGGGCCATAACTTGCATAAAATGCAGGATAGAGTTATCTAACTTGATAATCTACATAGGTGTGATAGTTGGGTAGGGTTGTATGAAGTTTCAATGAAATGCATCAAGTAAATACTGAGATTTGGACTCTTAATTTAGTTGCACGCAAAACTTTAACCAGAACCTATAAGTCCAAAAAGGGCCATAACTTGCATAAAATGCAGGATAGAGATATCTAACTTGATAATCTACATAGGTGTGATAGTTGGGTAGGGTTGTATAAAGTTTCAATGAAATGCATCAAGTAAATACTGAGATTTGGACTCTTAATTTAGTTGCACGCAAAACTTTAACCAGAATTTCTAAGTAAAAAAAGGGCCATAACTTGCATAAAATACAGAATAGAGTTATCTAACTTGATAATCTACATAGGTGTGATAGTTGGGTAGGGTGGTAGAAAGGTTCAATGCAATGCATCAAGTAAATACTGAGATATGGACTCTTATTTTTGTTGCACGCAAAACTTTAACCAGAATTTCTAAGTAAAAAAGGGCCATAACTTGCATAATATGCAGGATAGAGTTATCTAACTTCATAATCTACATAGGTGTGATAGTTGGTAGGGTTGTATAAAGTTTCAATGCAATGCATCAAGTAAATACTGAGATATGGACTCTTATTTTAGTTGCACGCAAAACTTTAACCAGAATTTCTAAGTAAAAAAAGGGCCATAACTTGCATAATATGCAGGATAGAGTTATCTAACTTAATAATCTACATAGGTGTGATAGTTGGGTAAGGTTGTATAAAGTTTCAATGCAATGCATCAAGTAAATACTGAGATATGGACTCTTATTTTAGTTGCACGCAAAACTTTAACCAGAAGTTCTAAGTAAAAAAAGAGCCATAACTTGCATAATATGCAGGATAGAGTTATCTAACTTGATAATCTACATAGGTGTGATAGTTGGGTAGGGTTGTAGAAAGTTCCAATGCAATACATGTAGTATTTAAGTACTTGCATGCAAAACCTTAACCAAGATGTGACGTGGACGCCGACGGCGACACCGACGCCGGGGTGAGTAGTATAGCTCTCATATTCTTCGAATAGTCGAGCTAAAAACCTTGTTAACACTCAAGAGGCCAGGTTGTCCATCCAATCTTCATGAAAAATATCAGAACATTTATCTCCATGAACTATCCATCAATTCTGAAACTGTGCCATGTCGGATGAAAAACTAGGTCACCAAGTCAATTCTAGAAAATACCTTGTGAACACTCTAGAGGCCACACTTTTCATTTAACCTTCATGAAAGTCCATCACAAATGTATCTCCTAAACATCAAAAGATGATCATAGGTCACAAGGTCAAAGTTTATAAATATATAAGACACAATCTAGAGGCCATATTTCTCACCAAATCTTTGTAAAAAAACCTCAAAATATGTATCTGCATCATTCATTTGCTAAGTCTAAAACTGGCTCAAGTTGCGTCTTCATCAAATATCCGTCAATTTTTAAAATTTGTTATGAGGAGTCAAACACAAATCACTAAACCAAATTTATTAACAAGAGGGCCATAGTGGCTCTGAATCGCTCACCTGAGTTAAGTCAACCACAGTAAAAAACAATTAAGTCATTTTGAGGTCAGGTAAGCAAATACTAGCGTAAACAAGACTTCCCTTCAATTTGGCCTAGTGACCTAGTTTTTGCCAGAAATTACCTATTTTCATATCTTGCCTTGATATAAAACAAACATCAAATCTGACAAAATGTCAATATCCTCAAGTTAGAAGTGTGACTTCAAGAGAGAAAACAATATTTTCCTTCAATATGGCCTAGTGACCTAGTTTTTGTCTGGACATGACAAATATTTAAATTGGCTTAGCTATGCATCAAGACATACATTCTGACAATGTTTCAAGCCCCTGAAGCATAAAATGTATTGTGTTAACAAGACATTTCTCAAATTTTGCCTAGTGACCTAGTTTGTGACTTGACATGACCTATATTTGAACTTAGCCTAAATATCACCAAGACAATTAGTCTATCAAGATTTCAACATGTTCATATTAAATATGCGGCCTCTAGAGTGTTAACATGATTTCCATTCAATTTGGCCTAGTGACAAAGATATCATCCAGAAAAAGTTTCAAGCTGCAGAAGCAAACAATGTGGTCCCTAGAGTGTTAACAAGATATGTATCAAATTTTGCCTAGTGACATAGACATTGCCCGGACATGATTTATATTCTGACTTCGCCTTGATATCATCATGACATTTATTCTGACAAAGTTTAAACATCATCCAGTTAAAAATGCAGCTTCCAAAGTTTTAAGAAGAAATTCCTCCAATTTGACCTTGTGACCTAGTTTTTGACCTGACATGACCCATATTCGAACTTGGCCTAGTAAGATAAACAAACTCAATAACTGTCATGAATATTGGATGATAAAAGTGGCTTCTACAGTGTTAACAAGCAAACTTTCAAGCTGTTGAAGCAAAAAATGTAGTCTGTAGAGTGTTAACAAGATATTTCTTAAACTTGGCCTGGTGACCTAGTTTCAAACTTAGCCTAGATATCATCAAGACATTTATTCTGACTAAGGTTAATCAAGCTCTAGCTAAAAATAAGGTCTCCAGAGGATTAACAAGATTTTCCTTCAATTTGACCTTGTGACATAGTTTTTGATCTGACATGACCCATATTCAAACTTGGCCTAGAAATCAGCAAGATAAATAAACTGAACAACTTTCATGAACATTGGGTGATAAAAGTGGCCTCTAGAGTGTTTAATCAAGCAATTTGTTGACGACAAACAACGGACAAAATGCCATAAAAAAAAATCACCATGAGCACTTTGAGATCACTCTAGATGACACATTTTTCATCCAATTTCCATGAAAGTTTTCAGAACATTCATCTCCATGAAATCTCGGTCAAGTTCGAATTTGGGTCACATGGCTCTACATCTGAGGTCACTTGGTCAAGTTGTAGAAAAAGATCCTGTGAACAATCTAAAGTTTAACTTTTTTTTTCCAGAACATCATCTTCCTCAAATATTGTTTAAGTTTGAAATAGACGTCAAAGACTAGGTCAGAATTTAGAAAATATTTTGTGAAAAGGCTTCTTAGCTACATTTTTTATCCATTTCATGAATCTTCTTATTCAAAACATTCATTTCAATCAAACCTCTGTCAAATCTGAAACTGGATCACATGGGATCAAAACCTATGTCGCTGTGTCAGTTTTCCAATGTTCATTGCTATTGTTTCTGTCAAATCTTGGTAGACATATCAAGGCAAAAGTTCTGACAACATTTTAACATGCTCAATTTAAAAATGCGGTCTCTCAAGTGTTTACAAGATTTTTCTTTAATTTAGCCTAGTGACCTCCTTTTTGACCTAGATATCATGAAGATAAACAAATAGAAAAGGTTCCACAAATATTGGATGAAAACTGTTAACATGCAAATTGTTTTTGAAGTACGAACTATTGACAAAAGGCGATCACAATAGCTAACCTTCCTTGAGTACTTTGTGCTCTGGTGAGCTAAAAAAAATATTATTTCTGTGTCTGTATTTTATGAATAACCTTGGAAGTGTAAGACCTTCAAGCAAAAAGAACATTTGAATGACAAGCATACTCTAATTTCCCACAATGCTCATACCTATGCTGAACTAGTTACATAATAATACAACAATTTATCATAATGTGTACACTTGACTTTCAATATTATATTTATAGAAGGATAATTTGCTTAATATTCTGGCAGGACATACAATGAGCTAAATCACGGCAAAACTGATCTCAGGAGGCAATTACGATCAAATTGTATACTAATTTTGCCGATTGTAGGTCATGATTATTCTCCAAAAGCTTAAAGGATGCGCGTTCGATCAAGGATCTTGACCAAACCGTGCTGAGGTGCGGGCTAATCAGTATACAAAGTCTAGAGGTAGTTAAATTTAAAATAACATAATCGCTTACTGTCAGTTCTTTTTTCATATTCTTTATCTGCAGGTATATGCATATGTCCACGTTCTTCTTGTTGCCCCTTTACTGCTTCTCCACTTTTATATACCCCTGCTTGTGTTTTTTCTTCTAACTCTACTTTCCTTTTGTCAATATCTTGAACAAAGTCTTCTTTCAATCTGTTAATAACTGCGACACTTTCTTCTGTCTTTCTGTCGATCTTTTGGACACTTTCTTCTTCCTTAATCTCAATCTTTTGGATACTTTTGTCTTTCGTTCTGTCGATCTTTTGAACACTTTCTTCTTTCTTAGTCTCAATTTCTCGGATACTTTCTTCTATCTTTCTGTCAATCTTTTGAACGCTTTCTTCTGTCTTAGTCTCAATCTCTTGGATACTTTTGTCTTTCTTTCTGTCAATCTTTTGAACACTTTCTTTTTTCTTATTCTCTATCTCTTGGATACTTTCTTCTGTCTTTCTGTCAATCTTTTGAACACTTTCTTCTTTCTTAGTTTCAATTTGTTGAACACTTTTTTCGTTTGTGTTGTCCATTTCAGAAATACATTCTTCTTTCTTTCTTTCTAATGCCTTTAATGCCTTTAATGATTCTTCACGTACCATCTGTTCATCCTCTGTTGTTAATGTAATTCGATTACCTTGGAGCTGAAGCAAAAATCATAATTTAGGAGGTAAAACATTGATATGTAAAAATATGAGTTTCATTAATATTCTCGAGATGTACATAGTTGACTTTTACATTCTATCTTACAAGATACTCATACTAGTGTGACTGCTCCCAATAATCAGTGCCATCAGTAAGTTAGAGAGCAGCCCTCATCATTTCCATAACTTGTTGAATTTTAAGTGTCAATTCAATTCAAATTATATTGTATAATCAGGTAACCTGCCCATACACAAGTAATTAACATATATACACAAATAAACATTACGCAATTGCATACGGAGGTACACAATTTATCATTCTATCATGAAGGTATACATAATGCGCTAACACTTGTAACAGTACGACAATGTGGCCTGTGGAGTTTTAACACTATTTTCCTTCAATTTGGCCTAGAGACCTAGGTAACAATTTTACCCAATATGACCCATATTCAATCTTGGCCTAGATATCATTAAGACGAACATTCTGACCAAAATTTAATCTGCTGAAGTGTGAAAGATAGTGGTGCAGAGGTAGGGCGTCAGCCTCTCACACCAAAGGTCCCAGGTTCGAGTCCTGTGATGAGCGCCTTCTGACTTTGGTATATTTCCACACAAACAATGCGAGTACTGGTTAAGTCTCCAGGAAGCATACATCGAGCGTGATAAATATAAGCTGAAAGCTTGTTTCGCCATCGATATAAAATAAATAAGTTTAAATTAAATGCCGAAGCAAAAATGGCGGCATCTAGAGCGTTAAAGAACAGAACAGAACATACTCTTTATTTCACCCAAGTATACAATATACAATATGGGGTTATAAATAAAATTAATATGCTTAAAAAATGATTCCGGTGTAATGTTAAAGTTTATGAGTTAAATCTTCAGTTATAAACATGAAAACATTTTTGTAGTATCCAAATGTCCAGTTCATTGCGTTCTGCGTTATGGGGGAAACGCTTGATTGTCGATACACAAACACTCAAATACTATAATCACAAAACTCATAATGTTCAATGAGACACATTCCATAGTAAATAACGTACTACATTGTGCTACGCCGTTGAATAGAGCACGTGCTTATCATGAGTACAGATGTTCAATTTGGCGATTCACGTGACTTCATAGTGATAATAGTATTGTACACATTCCATAGTAGAGCATACACTTGAGATTTTCCTTCAATTTGACCTAGTGACCTACTTTTTGACCTGACATGACTCATATTCGAAATTGACCTACATATCATCAAGACAAACATTCTGGAAAAGTTTTCAACATGCTCAAGTTAAAAATGCAGCCTCCAGAGTGTTTAGATTTTCTTCAATTTGACATAGTGCCCTATATTTTGACCTCATATGGCCCTGTTTCAAACTTATCCAAGATTTGACGGAGATGAATGTTCTGATGAACTTTCATGAAGATAGGATTCAAAATGTAGCCTGTAGAGTGTTAACAAGACAATTGTTGACGACGCACAACAGACGGACGCCGGACATAATGTGATCACAATAGCTCACCATATCAAAAATGTACTTTTAACCCTTTTGTGATGACGCCTGGTTACTATGATTTTGTAACAAAAATCCATAAGTAATTTCTTGTGATAACACTATTTTAACCCATTCCCGCATGTAGAAGAATTTCGACGCATCTGCAGCAGACGGCATTTGAAAACATTGTCGTAAAAGAAGAAATTGCTTAAAAATCTCTATAATTATTAAACTCTCAGTCATGGAGATTTTCCAGGTTTTTGTCAATATCTGCTCAAAGTCGTCTGCTACAAAAGATTTGTATGTGGGAAAGGGTTAATCATTATTTCGACCTTGGCAATAACTGCCAACTTACTTTTACTTAACATTGTTGAGGCATGAGGGCATTGGCCATTTACATAAACAAGAGGACCATGATGACCATGGGTCCCTCACCTGAGTTATGCCAACTGTAGAGTCAATCACAATAACTCATTTTACAGTCAGGTTAGCTTATAGATACAAGTGCTAACAAGATTTCCCTTCAATTTGGCCTAGTGACCTTAATTTTGATCTGACATGACCCATAATAGCCCTTGGTCTAGATATCATCAAGACAGTCAGTATGCTCAAGGTAAAAATACGGCTTCTAGAATGTTAACAAGATTTTCCTTCAATTTTGCCTAGTGACCTGGTTTTTGACCGGACAAGACCCATATTCATCAAAATACCCATTCTGACAAGATATCAACATGCTCAATTTATAAATACAGCTTCCAGCGTGTAAACAAGATTTTATTTTGATTTGTTCTAGTGACCTATTTGTTGACCTGACATACCAATTTTCGAACTTGGTGGCCTAGCTATCATCACAACAAACATTCTGACAAAGATTAAAGCTGATAAAGCTAAACATGCATTCTCTAGACTGATAACAAGATTTTCCTTCAATTTGGGCTAGTGAATAGTGACCTAGTTTTTTACCCAAAATTATCCTTATTCACACTTGGCCTAGATATCACCATGGAAAACAATCTGATCTAGTTACTGAAGCAAACAATTCTGACTATACATGTATATAGTTAACTAGATTGTTCTTCAATTTGGCCTAGTGACCTAGTTTTTAACCGGACATGACCTATATTCAGACTTAGCCTAGATATCAAGACAATTAGTCTGACAAGATTTTAACATGCTCAAGTTGAAAATGGGCCCATCAAAGTGTTAACATCTTTTTAACACAACATGGCCAATATTGCAAGTTGGCCTCGATATCATAAAGAAAAGAATTCTGACCAAGTTTCAAGTTGCTGAAGCAAAAAAATATGGCTTCTAGAGTGTTAACAAGATTTTTCTTTAATCAGGCATAGTGAACCAGTTTTTGACCAGACATGAACCATGTAATGATGTTCGAACTTGGCCTACATATTATCAAGACAAATATTCTCACAGATATTGACGTAGTTCTAATAAATTTTCATGAAGATGCAAAATGTAGCCTGTAGTGTTAACCCTTTCCCTCATAAAGACGCTTTCTGACGCCTCTGCAGCTGACAGCTTTTTGAAAACATAGTGAAAACGCATGACGGACCTACAACCGTCAAAATTTGATCACAATAGCACATCTTGAGCACTTAGAACTCGGGTTAGCTAAAATCCAATCTTGTTCTTTTGTTATAAATATTGATCTGGAACTTAATCTGAATGATATGAATTTTAATTCACTGTTATATCAGTATTGACATAATATAACTGAAATACTTTTGGAAAAGGCATTATAATCCAATGTATCAATCAATACGTTTGTGATGTTGTGCAGCCTTAAGCATCTTTTCTGTTATAGGATAGCAGTTTCCTGTGACTATTGGCACAAATAATATGAGTAAAATAATTCCAAGCATTGCTCATCAATAATGATCTTACTCTTGTAACACAGTACATCAAGTTAGCCAACCATTAATTGTAATTTACAACCAAAATTGTTAACCAGTCTGGAAAATGTATGTTCGTTCTTGTTCTTCTATTCTCAGGAATATTGTTATGCTACAACCTTTGATGTTATTTGTAGTCTATAATTGATTTTACCTGATGTAGCTTGTCTTCAGCATCCTTTACTTTGGTTAGACCTTGTAGATGTTTAGAATCATTTAAAACATCGTTTAGAATGCTGAAATAGCTGTTCAGATCTGTGGTTGCTGTCTCCATCTTTGCATTATGCATGATGTCATTTCTGACTTTTCTGACCTACATGTATAGAAATAATTAAAAGTAAAAATATTCATCTAGATACCACATTGTTTGAGATTCATGATCATTAACAACAATTTCATCATTTCTACATAACTATTTGAAAATCGTCCTGATACTTTCGGAGAATATTTTTTAAGTTTTCACTATAGCCATACATATAAGGCAAAACAGACCAGCCGCTGGTGGACATTTTTTTATCAATCAACATGGCTTGAAAGAATCTTATAGAACAGGGTCATCCAAAGAACATATATCTACAAAATTGTATGACAAAGTAAATTCATTATGACCCTTTACCTCCAAATATGACCTAAACAGGGCGTCCCCTGGACAACATTTTCTTTCACGAACACATTCGTCAAATTGAAAAACAAGAGGGCCATGATGGCCCTGGATCGCTCACCTGATTTTATTTTTTTTCACTTTAGCCATATAAGCCCCGCCCCTGGTGGCCATAGTTTTCCACCAATCAACATGACTTGAAGGAATCTGATAGAGGGTCACCCTAGGAATATTTCTACAAAATGATTTGAAAATCGGCCAAATACTTTTGGAGAAGAAGATTTTTAGTTTTCACTTAAGCCATATAAGGCAAAATAGCCCCGCCCTGTGGCGGCCATGTTTTTCGACCAATCAACATGACTTTAAGGAATCTGATAGTGGGTCACCTTAGGAACATTTCTACAAAATTATTTGAAAATCGGCATCACACTTTCAGGAGAAGATTTTTTAAGTTTTCACTATAGCCATATAAGGCAAAAAAGCCCGCCCCCTGTCGGCCATGTTTTTCGACCAATCAACATGGCCTGAAGGAATCTGATAGAGGGTCACCCAAGGAACATTTCTACAATTGTTTTTGAAAATCGGTCAAACACTTTTGGAGAAGAAGATTTTTTAAGTTTTCACTAAAGCCATATAAGGCAAAATAGCCCCGCCCCCCTGGCGGCCATGTTTTTTGACCTATCAACATGGCCTGAAGGAATCTGATAGGGGGTCACTTAAGAAACATTTCTGCAAAATGATTTGAAAATCGGCCTGACACTTTCTGAGAAGAAGATTTTTTAAGTTTCACTATAGCCATATCAGGCAAAATAGCCACGCCCTCTGGCGGCCATGTTTTTCGACCAATCAACATGGCCTGAAGGAATCTGATAGTGGGTCAATTAAGGAACATTTCTACAAAATTATTTGTAAATCGGCCTGACACTTTCGGAGAAGAAGATTTTTTAAGTTTTTACTATAGCCATATATGGAAAAACAGCCTCGCCCCCTGACGGCCATGTTTTTCGACCAATCAACATGGCCTGAAGGAATCTGATAGTGGGTCAATTAAGGAACATTTCTACAAAATTATTTGTAAATCGGCCTGACACTTTCGGAGAAGAAGATTTTTTAAGTTTTTACTATAGCCATATATGGAAAAACAGCCTCGCCCCCTGACGGCCATGTTTTTCGACCAATCAACATGGCTCGAAGGAATCTGATAGAGGGTCATCCAAGGAACATTTCTAGAATTTTTATTGAAAATCTGCCAACCAGTTTGGGAGAAGAAGATTTTTTTTTTTTTTTCGTTTCGTTGCCATGGAAACCAGAATTCTGCATGGATCCCAAAAATTTGAAGGAATTCTGGTGAGGTCATTGAGAGGATGCTTTCTGTGAAGTTTCATCCCAATTGACCCACTGGTTACTGAGGAGAAGAAGTTGACGCACGCCGGACGACGCAAGCCGGACGCTGGACAAAAGGCGATCACAATAACTCACCTTGAGCAAAGCTCAGGTGAGCTAAAAAGGGAGCCAAAATAAGCAATAAGGCCAAGATGACTCTAAATCGATCACCTGAGTGATAGTATAGTAGCAAATATTTAACTGCAAATATCTGGGAAAATGTGATCAGTAATTTATCTAAAAAGGCACTAAATCTTTGAACAATTTGAAAGAGGACCACAAAAGGAGCATTCCTGTGAAGTTTGGTTGATATAAGCCAAATGGTTTAGGAGATGTCATTTGAAGCTAAAAGTTCATTTACCGGTACCCCTTTTCTGACGCCACCTAACAGCTATCTATTTTAACCTAAAACATAATGTAAGGGGCTACTAAAGGGATATTTCTGCAAAATTATCTTGAAACTAATATAAATGAGAGCAGAATTATAAATGTTTGTCATTTTCCCCTTTTCTGATGGTGCCTTGCTGCCCTGCTTTTCATCCAACCAATATGGCTTGAACAGTTTTTGTAGAGGGTCACTCAAGGAAAATTTCTATCAAATTATCTTGGAATCGGAAAAGCAGATTTTGTGAGAAGAATGTTATTTTAAAGTTTTGGCATTTTTCTCACATAGTGATGCCGTAGCAATCTGTCCTATGGATTTGTAGGAGTTGTCAGTTGAAGCTGAAGATAATTTCACCCCTTTTGAGATGACCCCTGGTTTCTATTATTTTATACCCAATTGATACGGCTTGAACAAATTAGAGTTGAGAACCACTGAAGTAAGAATTATCTTAAAATCAAACAAGAACATTCATAAGAATGGAATTTTCAAATATTGTAATTTTGCCGTTTTCTGATGCCGCCTGACTGCCATGTTTTTCAACCAATCAGTTTTGCTTGAATTTGTTTGTAGAGGGTCACCCAAGGATATTTTTCACTAAATTATATTGAAATTTGACTAGCACATTTCCCCACTTTCTGAATCCGCAGTAACAAAAGTTCTCAATAGAATTTAAATATTTAATCAATTTGAAAATGAACCACCAAATGAACATTCATTTGAAGTTAGATTGAAATGTGTCTAGTGGTTTAGGAGATGTTGTTTAAAACTAAAGGTTAACGACGGACGCGGCCAACGACGGACGAGTGATCAGAATAGAGCACCTTTAGTCTTGGGTACAGGTGATCTATAAAGTTTGAGCCAAAGTTTGAGCCATCTTTGATGCCAATTTATTATGCATGGCAACATATTAAACGGACAGATATTTTAAACTAGATGCCCACAGGAAACATGTCGCTATATAGGTTTTGTCACAAACATAGCGCTCTTCCATGCAATTGCAACACAGACTAACAAAGAGTTGACCTGATAGCATTTTGTTTATGGCCTTAAATTGTGCGATACCGAAGTGGTTGTAAAATGTCAAAAGTACAATAACCCAACATCTTGTTTTTATTTTTGAGATACCAATTTTTTCTGAAGTAACAAACATCATTTTTAGTATATTTTGTGTATGAAAGGTTCAGTCATATTCAACATAGGAATAATTTTACACACCAACACATGTATTGGAAATGTTATTTCAGTCCCAAATAGAATTATTTAATTCTTCACTGACACCCAAATATTTGTAATCCGTAAATTTGTCAAACACTAAGTTTAAATGAAAGTGACGTATTTCATTGCTGTCTCAAAGTCAAACAATCATTTGTCTAAATTTTAATCTTTAAAACTGGTGACCTTGACTTTCCATGTGCAGACCTCGGTCTTCATTTGACACCCTATCTGATTATGGTGTACATGTGTGCTAAGTTACTTGGGAATCCTATGATGCATGGTTGAGATGTGAGCAAGACAAGGTACAGTCTTATCAAATATTTTCAGCTTTGACCTCTAAGTGTGACCTTGACATTTGAGGTACAGGCCTGGGTCTTGTGTGCAATACACCACCTCAACATGGTGAACATGTGTGCCTAGTAACTTGGGAATCCCATGACGCATGGTTGAGATGTGGGCCGGACAAGGTACAGTCCTATCAAACATTTCAACCTTTGACCTGTAAGTGTGACCTTGACCTTTGAGCTACAGACCTGGGTCCTGTGCCCCACACCACATGCCACCGCATTCATGGTGAACATGTGTGCCCAGTAACTTGGAAATCCTATGATGCATGTACATGTATTCTCATTTTGACCTTTGACATATAAGTGTGACCTTGGACCTTTGAGATACAGGACTGTGTCTTGTGCGAGACACTTCACCTCATCATGGTAAAAATGTGTGCCCAGTAACAAGGGAATCCTATGATGCATGGTTGAGATGCGGGCTGGACAAGGTACAGTCCTACCAAACAGTACTCATTTTTACCTTCAAACTGGAAGTCTGACTTTAACATTTGAGGTACAGAACTGCCTCATCATGGTGAACATTTGCGCCAAGTTTCTTGGAAATCCTATGATGCATAGTTAAGATGCGGGCTGGACAAGGTTCAGACAGACGGCTGCACGGACTCATGTACATACACCAAACCGCCACTGTGAAAGCTATGTTGAGCTTACCACAAGCTGGCTCGACAAAAAGGGTCACGATTGAAGCACAATATGGTAAATTGCTATATATATACTCGTCACCTAAGAATTTTGAATAAGTCTTCAAAGCAGTAGCTTGTAAAGTTCTTTAGAAAAGTGGGCCAAAATGCATTTCCTAAAAGAAAAATTGAAGTTGAAAAAGGGCCATAATTCAAGCAAAATACACAGTAGAGTTATGGCCCTTGAAGTATACAATCTCCTTATGATTATGAATGCGTGCACACTTCAGATGCGACACACTGGCCTTTCCAACAATCATAGCTCATTTTTCTCACAACTATCATAATTCATGGGCTAAAAATGCTACTGAAGGTTCTGCTTAAAACTAAATTTCACTCAATTTCATTGTGGAAAAGGTTGTTTTGGAAAACACAGCTAAAACAGAACAACTCGAAGCACAATCTTGATGATAAGTTTAACATACAAGAGCGTCAACATGAATCATGGGTAGAGTCAGAACAAAACGTAAGAAATTACATATGAAAGGATTTTAAATATATTCCTTAACAAGAGGGCCATGATGGCCCTTTATCGCTCACCTGATTTAATAAAACTTCAATACTTTTCAAAGTTTTTCTCTATACATATAACTTGATATAAGGAAAGCAAGCAACCGCCCTAGTGTCCGTGTTTTTCAATGGATCAGTATAAATTGAACAAACTTGGCAGAGGGTCAGACAAGGAACATTTGTGCCAAATTATTTTCCAATTGGGCCAGTGATTTAGTACAAGAAGATTTTTTTTAAGTTTTCACTATATGACAATGCACATAAAAGCAAAAGATGCCACACCCCTGGTGCTCATGTTTTTCAACGGATCAGATTAATTTGAACAACCTTGGTAGAAGGTCCCGCAGGGAACATTTGTGCTAAATTGTCTTTAAATCGTGACGGTACTTTTAGAAAAAAATATTTTTTAAAGTTTTGGCAATTTTTTAAAGATTTTACAATATACACATCTACGGAAAACAAGCTCCGCCCCCTGGCAGCCATGTTTTTCAATCAATCGGAATTATTTGAACAATCCTGGTAAAGGGTGCCCAAAGGAACATTTGTGCAAAATAATTTTCAAACTGGGACAATACTTTTGGACACGAAAATCTTTAAAGGTTATGCAATTTTCCCCTTTTCTGATGCCGCAGCAACTAAAGTTCTACTTGGAATTCAATTATCTGAACATCTTTGAAAGGGGACCATCTAGGGAACATTCCTGTGAAGATATTTTAAAAATCAGTCCGTTGGTTTAGTAGGAGAAGTCATTTGTAGGAAATTGTTAACAGACGGAGGGCCATACAGACGACAACGATGACACCGGACGGTGAGTGATTACAAAAGCTCAGTTAGCTCACCTTGCACTTCATGCTTAGGTGACCTTAAAATTGACATAGAAATAGCTTCCCAGTAACAAGAGATCCATGATGGCCATAGTTCGCTCACCTGAATTATGCAATGTAATGCAATGCAAAATATGTCAAGACAATTATTTTGACAAAGATTCAAAATGCAATATTCAGAATGTTAACAAATATTTTCTTCATTTGGCCTAGTGATCTATATTTTTTTATTTTCCAACACAGACTAGATATCATCAAGACAAACATTCTGACAAAGTTTCAACTTGCTCAAAGTAAAAATGCGGCCTCCTGAGTTTGAACAGTATTTTCCTTTATTGACCTAGTTTCTGACCCAATATGACCCATATTCGAACTTGACCTAGATATAATTCAGACGAATATTCTGACTAAATTTCAAGCAGCTGAAGCCAAAAATCAATAGTGTTAACAAGATTTTCCATCAATTATCCTAGTGACCTACTTTTTGACCGGGCATAACCCTTATTCAAGCTTGGCCTAGATATCATTAACATAAACATTCTGACCAAATTTGAAGCTGCTGAACCAAAAAAATGTGGCTTTTACAGTGTTAACAAAATATTCCTTTAATTTGACCTAGTGACCTAGTTTTTGACCTAACATGACCCATGGTCGAACTTGACCTTCATATCATCAAGACAACCATTCTGATAAAGTGTCAACATGCTCAAGTAAACAAGAGGGCCAAGATGGCCCTAAATCGATCACCTGAGTGATAGTTTTAACTATTAATTAAAATTAGTAGCAAATATTTAACTGCAAATATCTGGGAGAATTTGATCAGGAGTGCAAATGAAACTGCAAGGAGTGGACACTGTTAAAGAAATAGTAAATTTCAAACTGCTGATTGAAAACAACCATTCTAATAACAAGAGGGCCATGATGGCCCTGGATCGCTCACCTTAATTATACAATGTACTGCAATGCAAAACACATCAAGACAATTATTCTGAATGCAACCTCCACAGTGTTAACAATATTTTCCTTCATTTGGCCTAGTGATCTATATTTGTTTACCTGATATGACCCATATTCCAACATGGACTAGATATCATCAAGACAACATTCTGACAAAGTTTCAACTTGCTCAAAGTAAAAATGCGGCCTCCGGAGTTTGAACAATATTTTCCTTTATTGACCTAGTTTCTGATCCAATATGACCCATATTCGAACTTGACCTAGATATAATTCAGACAAACATTCTGACTAAATTTCAAGCTGCTGAAGCAAAAAATGCGGCATCCAAAGTGTTAACAAGATTTTCCTTCAATTTGACCTAGTGACCTAGTTTCTGATCTAATATGACCCATATTTAAACTTGAACTAGATATAATTCAGACAAACATTCTGACCAAATTTCAAGCTGCTGAAGCAAAAAATGCGGCATCCAAAGTGTAAACAAGATTTTCCTTCAATTTGGCCTAGTGACCTAGTTTTTGACCCGACAAGACCCATATTCGAACTTGGCCTAGATATCATTCAGCTCAACATTCTGAACAAATTTCAAGCCGCTGAAGCAAAACATGCGGCTTCTACAGAGTTAACAAGATTTTCCCTCAATTTGGCCTAGTGACCTAGTTTCTGACCCAATATAACCCATATTTGAACTTGACTTAGATATCTTTAAGACAAACATTCTGACCAAATTTCAAATGTGGCATCAAAAGTGTTAACAAGATTATCCTTCAATTTGACCTAGTGACCTAGTTTTTGACCCGGCATAACCCATATCCGAACTTGACCTAAATATTTTTAAGACAAACATTTTGACAAAATTTCAAACTGCTGAAGCAAAAATTGCGGCCTCATGAGTGTTAACGAGATTTTCCTTCAATTTGACCTAGTGACCTACTTTTTGACCCGACGTGACCCATGTTCGAACTTGACCTACATATCATCAAGACAAACATTCTGATAAAGTTTCAACATGCTCAAGTTGAAAATGTGGCCTCCAGAGTGTTAACAAGATTTCCCTTCAATTCGACCTAGTGACCTAGTTTTTGACCTCATATGGCCCAGTTTCAAACTTGTCCAAGATTATATGGAGATGAACGTTCTGATAAACTTTCATGAAGATTAGATGCAAAATGTAGCCCGTAGAGTGTTAACAAGCTCAAATGTTGACGATGGACGACGCACGACGGACGGACGCCGGACAAAATGTGATCACAATAGCTCACCTTGCACTTCGTGCATAGGTGAGCTAATAAAAACAGCCAGTTGCTTGGGAAGATTGTTTTGTGGAGTACTGGTGTGAGAAAACCAGGAAATGCATGAGTAGGTGAACTGGCCGCCGTGTCATATAACTGAGAAATTGTTAAAAACGGCGTTAAACCCCAATCAATCAACTAATAAAATTTCAACATGCCCAAGTTAAAAATGCAGTATCCAGAGTGTTAACAAGATTTTCCTTCAATTTAGCCTAGTAACCTATTTTTTGCCCGGCATTACCCATATTCGTACTTGGCCTAGATATTATTAAGATAAACATTCTGACCAAATTTCAAGCTGCTGTACCGAAGAATGCGGCTTCTACAGTGTTAACAACATTTTCCTTCAATTTGGCCTAGTGACCTAGTTTCTGACCCAATATGACCCATATTTGAACTTGACCTAAATATCTTTAAGATATCTTTAAGACACACATTTTGACATATTTTCGAACTGCCGAAGCAAAGATTGCGGCTTCTAGAATGTTAACAAGATTTTCCTTCAATTTGACCTATTGACTCCACATGACCCATGTTCGAACTTGACTTACATATCATCAAGACAAACATTCTAAGTTTCAACATACTCAAGTTGAAAATGTGGCCTCTGATGCCGCAGCAACGAAAGTTCTCAATGGGATTTAAATCTTTGAACAATTTTGAAAGAGGTCCAGCAAAGGAACATACCTGTGGTGTTGTTGAAATTGGTCCTATGGTTAAGGAGGAGATGATGTTTAAAGCTAAAAGTTAACGACGGACGAACGACGGACAGAGAGCGATCAGAATAGATCACATTGACCCGACTTATGCAATGTGATTTGTCATGCCAACCACAAAGTCAACCACATTAACTCATGTTGTGGTCAGGTAAGCTAATACAAGAGGCCGAAGAAGGCCAGTATCGCTCCACTGCCATTAGGCAAAAAATAAATCTCCAAACAGCGCCGCCCCCTGGTTGCCATGTTTTTTACCAATCACCATGGCTTGAAGGAATCTCGTTGAGTGTAACCCAAGGCATATTTCTGCAAAACTATTTGAAAATCGGCCAAATAGTTTGGGAGAAGAAGATTTTTAAAGTTTTAACTAAAGCCAATATAAGGCTAACAGCCCCGCCCCCCTGGTAGCCATATTTTAAGAACAATCAACATGGCTTGAAGGAATCTGGTGGCCATGTTGTTCAACAATCAACATGGCTTGAAGGTATCTGATAGAGAGTCATCTAAGGAACATTTCTACAAAATTATTTAAAAATCGGCCTAAGTTTTCACTTTACCAATATAAGGCAAAATAGCCCCGTCCCCTGGCGGCCATAGTTTTCGACCAATCTATATGGCTTGAAGGAATCTGAAAGAAGGTCACCCTAGGAACATTTCTGCAAAATTATTTGAAGATCTACCAGACACTTTTGGAAGAGAAGATTTTTAAAGTTTTCGCTATAGCCATATAAGGCCCCGCCCCATACAAAATTATTTGAAAATCGTCCTGACATTTTCGGAAAAGAAGATTTTTTAAGTTTTCACTATAGCCATATAAGGCAAAATATCCCCATGTTTTTTAACTAATCAACATGGCTTGAAGGAATCTGATAGAAGATTATCCAAGGAACATTTCTACAAAATTATTTGAAAAACGGCCAACCAGTTTTGGAAGAAGAATTTTAAAGTTTCTTTCGTGTGGTTGCCATGGAAACCAGAATTATGCATGGATCCCACAAATTTGATGAAATTCTGGTGAGGTCATTGCGAGGATGCTTTCTGTGAAGTTTTATCCCAATTGACCCACTGGTTACTGAGGAGAAGATGTCGACGGATGACGGACCACAAAAATAAGATCTGGTTAGAATGCTAGAAAGGACAAAATTTTCCTATCAAGTCAGATTAAAAATTGTGTTTCAACTAGTGAACATACCTTTTCAAACTTGTTTCCTGGTTGTCCTAGATTTTTAGTAAGTTGGCTCTGAAAGGCCTTGTTGTTCAATACAACACTGATCAGACCAGATAAATCTGTATCGTCTGCCGTGTTCTTGTCGGAGTAACCTTGAGCTGGCATGAAACACTTGGCCAGTTCCCAGCTACTTGTACACCATAGTTTAGATGTTGTATTTTTATAGGATGGTTGGCCATGTCTATGAGCTATTTCTATCTCATTTCTGATGGCTTCACAAATGCGGCATGAAGTGTATGTTTTTCCTGGGTCTTTGTTGTCATGAAAACGACATGATCGAGGACTACAAATTCCCTTTGTTGGACATCTGAGCACATTCTGGATAGTATGGATTGTGCAACGACCAGCACCAGGAAGTATCCCTAGAACTCTAATATGGAAGTTGTTGATTTCATCGACAATAAAATCCTGAATGCCTTCTTTGACATACAACAGTCCAAGCCCGGCTTTGATCCAGTTTCTGTAAAGGGTTTCTTTGGGTTCCGCCATTCTATTGTGGAAATTGGAGTGCTGTTTTGTGTCTAAAAGGTAAACAACACGATCAGTCAATTTTTTTCTAATAAAATGGAAACATTACAAACTGGATGGTTGTCAATGATTGTAATACTGATTGAAACCTTGGTCTTGAGTGGTTGTAACTCTGCACATTTTCTCACTATGGTTAACATTTGTGGTGATTGGTGAGTTATTTCAAAATCCTTTAAACGGTTCAAAAAAATTTGAACGGACACGAAATATAGTCATATGCCCTTTGAATTCTAATTGCGACCTTGTGCTTGAACCAAAGAGGTTGTAACATGCGCTCTGCACATTATCTCAGTATATTGAACATTTGGGTGCGAGATATTTCAAAATCCTTCAACTGGTTCAAGAATAATGGAGCGGACATGAAATATAGTCAAATGACCTTTGACCTCTAGTGTTGACCTTGACCTTGAACCAAAGTGGCTGTAACATGCACTTTGCACATCAACTCAGTATCAGGGCTACAGATAAGTAATGTATTTGCTTTTAAAAGCAAAGGAATTGTCAAACAAGAGGCCCAAGAGGGCCAGTATTGCTCCACGGCCATAAGGCAAAAATTAAATCTCCAAACAGCCCTGCCCCCTGGTGGCCATGTTTTTTTTAACCAACCACCATGACTTAAAGGAATATTGTAGAGTGTCTCCCAAGGAACATTTCTGCAAAATTATTTGAAAATCGGCCAAATAGTTTAGGAGGAAAAGATTTTTTAAGTTTTCACTATAGCCATATAAGGCAAAACAGCCCTGCCCCCTGGTGGCCATGTTTTTCAACCAATCAACATGGCTTGAAGGAATCTGATAGAGGGTCACCCAAAGAACATTTCTACAAAATTATTTGAAAATGGGCCTGACACTTTCGGAGGAGAAGATTTTTTAAGTTTTCTCTATAGCCATATAAGGCAAAATAGCCCCAACCTCTGGCGGCCATGTTTTTTTACCAATCAACATGGCTTGAAGGAATCTGATAGAGGGTCACCCAAGGAACATTTCTACAAAATTATTTGAAAATCGGCTCAACACTTTTGGAGAAGAAGATTTTTTAAGTTTTCACTATGGCCATATAAGGCAAAATAGCCCTGCCCTCTGGCGGCCATGTTTTTTGACCAATCAACATGGCTTGAAGGAATCTGATAGAGGGTCACCCAATGAACATTTCTACAAAATTATTTGAAAATCGGCTCAACACTTTCGGAGGAGAAGATTTTTTAAGTTTTCACCATAGCTGTATAAGGCAAATAGCCCCGCTCCCTGGCGGCCATGTTTTTCAACCAATCAAAATTTCTTGAAAGAATCTAATAGAGGGTCACCTTAGGAACATTTCTACAAAATTATTTGAAAATGGGCCTGACACTTTCGGAGGAGAAGATTTGTTAAGTTTTCACTATAGCCATATAAGGCAAAATAGCCCTGCCCCCTGGCGGCCATGTTTTTCAACCAATCAAAATTTCTTGAAGGAATCTAATAGAGGGTCACCCAAGGAACATTTCTACAAAATTATTTGAAAATCGGCTTGACACTTTCGGAGAAGAAGATTTTTTAAGTTTTCACTATTTTTTTCTTTCGGTTGGCCAAGTGGTTAGGGAGAAGAAGTTGTTTAAAGGAAAAAGTTAACGCACGCACGCACGCACGACGGACAATTCGCCATGACATAAGCTCACCATTGGAGTCAAAAAAGCAATTATTTTGAAAATGATGAGTACTTAAAAGCAAATAAAAGTAAATAAAGCAATTGTTTTTATTTGAGTTGCTTACATAATTAACAATAAATCTATGTGATCGAGACAAATACTAATCTTAGATGTACACTGTGCATACAGATGGAAGCAAAACTAAATTTAACAAGAGGGCCATGATGGCCCTGGAATCGCTCACCTGATTTTTTTTTTTTTACTTTAACTATATAAGCCCCGCCCCCTGGCGGCCATAGTTTCTGACCAATCAACTTGGCTTGAAGGAATTGGCTGATAGAGGGTCAGTCACCCTTGGAACATTTCTATAATTTTTTTTGAAAATCGGCCTGACACTTTTGGAGGAGAAGATTTTTTAAGTTTTCACTATAGCCATATAATGCAAAATAGCCCTGCCCACTGGCGGCCATGTTTTTTTTACAATTCAACACGGCTTGAAGGAATCTGAAAGTGGGTCATCCAAGGAACATTTCTACAAAATTATTTGAAAATCGGCCTGACACTTTCGGAGAAGAAGATTTTTTAAGTTTTCACTATAGCTATATAAGGCAAAATAGCCCTGCCCCCCCTGGTGGCCATGTTTTTTTACCAATCAACATGGCTTGAAGGAATCTGAAAGTGGGTCACTTAAGGAACATTTCTACAAAATTATTTGAAAATTGGCCTGACACTTTCGGAGAAGAAGATTTTTTAAGTTTTCACTATAGCCATATAAGGCAAAATAGCCCTGCCCCCCCCCCCCCCCCCCCCCTGGCGGCCATGTTTTTCAACCAATCAACATGGCTTGAAGGAATCTGATAGAGGGTCATCCAAGGAACATTTCTACAAAATTATTTGAAAATCGACCTGACACTTTCGGAGGAGAAGATTTTTTAAGTTTTCACTATAGCCATATAAGGCAAAATAGCCCCGCCCCCCGACGGCCATGTTTTTTGACCAATCAACATGGCTTGAAGGAATCTGATAGAGGGTCATCCAAGGAACATTTCTACAAAATTATTTGAAAATCGGCTAGACACTTTCGGAGAAGAAGATTTTTTAAGTTTTCACTATAGCCATACAAGGCAAAATAGCCCCGCCCCCCCTGGCGGCCATGTTTTTTGACCAATCAACATGGCTTGAAGGAATCTTATAGAGGGTCATCCAAGGAACATTTCTACAAAATTATTTGAAAATCTGCCAACCAGTTTGGGAGAAGAAGAATTTTGAAGTTTTTTTCATTTCGTTGCCATGGAAACCAGAATTCTGCATGGATCCCAAAAATTTGAAGGAAATCTGGTGAGGTCATTGAGAGGATGCTTTCTGTGAAGTTTCATCCCAATTGACCCACTGGTTACTGAGGAGAAGAAGTTGACGCACGACGGACGACGGACGACGCACGATGGACGACGGACGACGGACAAAAGGCGATCACAATAACTCACCTTGAGCAAAGCTCAGGTGAGCTAAAAATGTCTGGATGAATGATACAAAGATACAAGATACAAAGATACAAAGTTTTATTATATGCCTGTACATTTTCCGGTGGAAATACATACAGATTGACATGCGCAAATACACCACGACAGATTAAAATTCCGTATCTACATGCGGTGTAAATACAAGATTGTGACGTCAGACAGTGCGCGTAATACTTTCAGCGAGGTATCCCCAATAAAAAATAGATTGAATCAGTATATTTATTAGTTTTTTCGCTCTTTATAGATCGTAGGTATATAATAAAAGGAATATTACGTTGCGGGAGCGATAAATGTGTACGTATTGCACGACTCGTAGCGTGGAAAAATCGATATCTTACGAGACCGAAGGATTAGATTTGATTAGAGGCCACCGGCCCATTACAACAAAATATAATATTACAAACAATTTTAAAGACCTTAATCGAAGTATTGATAGAATGTAAACATTGGTAACATTATTCATGCACATAATTCATACTGTATAATCACATTGGTTTAGTTTAAATTTGATCTGTAACCTAAAATAAAGATACATGCTATTTATTCAAATTATCTTGTTTATATAATTGACTAAGTTTGCATGAAAAATATGTACGTACACCAATAAACGCCCCCACATACATATTCACATAAATATATGCACATATGTACATTCACGCGCACACACACGCACATTCATACGGCATATCCGATTATACAATGATCAAAATGATGAGCGCTCAATAACTACAAGAAAATCAATCTAAATGAAGGTATAACTTAGTTTTTGCTGTTAGTTGATATCAGCTCGTACTTTGAAGGCAAAATATATAAACGACGCCACTCCGTAAATGACATTTGTTGATTTGGAAGACATCAGTAAATTAAACTGGTGGATCGAACAATTACGCCAGTACTTTCCGACTATATATTTCTTGCGAAGTTCCTGCAGTTTAGAGCACTTCAGTAATAAATGATACTCATTTCCAACTCCGTCGCCACATAGTTTGAAAATCCTCTCATCTCTTTCTATATTAAGATGTCTTCCTGTTTCTATTTCTAGATTATGGCAGGCTGTCCTGAATGTAGACATAGCTCTACGATACTTTCTCACGTTTAAAACATCTAAATATTTTTCATGGACAAACGAATCTTTAAAGTATTTATATAGTATCAGTTTCTGGTTATCTGCTACAGAAGCTGACCAGTCTTGCACAGCCTGATCTTTTAAACGTTGAGAAAATTCGCAAAGAAACAGTCTTTCATTTAGGACACACTGGCGTTCCCATACATAACCAAAACCGAATTTTTGTAACAATAGTTTTACTGAAGTAACCCAATTTTTCTGACCAGATTCATCGTACAATTTCAACATCAAATAGCACTTTTTAACTAGTCTTGTTTCCTGCATATTAAGAATGGTTAGCCAGTATTTTACACTTTTTTTGAAATATTCTGTCCTTAAGGGGTGTTGCCCACAATCTCCAAAAACTGCTGATTTTGATGCAGTCTTACTAAAACACATGTATCTACGATAGGCGTATATTTGCACTGATTCTATAGAATTGTGCAAGTGTACACCCCAAATCTCAGCCCCATACAACAGGATAGGCACTATTTTAGTGAGGGATACTCAAATCTATAGATTTGACAACATGTAGAAGCATAAGTTAAACAACATTGAAATGTTATGAGAAAAGGGGACTTTGCTCATTATGTCTCCCTTTGTCACGATGATTTAAACAAGAGAGCCAAGATGGCCCTAAATCGATCACCTGAATGATAGTAAATTAGCAGCAAATATTTAACTGCAAATATCTGTGAAAATTTGATAAGGAGTTCAAATGAAACCGCAAGGAGTGGACACTCAGTTAAAGAAATAGTTCATCAGTAAAAGCCATTTGTATCTTACAGAGAGTCACTCAAAGAACATTTCTGCCAAATTATCTTGGAAACTGACAAATGGATTATGGAGATAGATGTTTTTAAAGTTTGGGCATTTTTCTCAATTTCTGATGCCGCAGCAACAAAAGTTCTACACAGCATGTAAGTCTTTGAACAATTTTGAAAGAGAACCATCAAAGGAACATTCCTGTGAAGTTACATTGAAATTGGTCCTGTGGAATGGTTGGAGTTGTCATTTGTAGCTAAAAGTTCAATTTACCCCTTTTGTGATGACGCGAGGTTGCTATGATTTTGAAACCAATCAATACGGCTTGAACAAATTAAGAAGAGGATCACCGAAGTAAGATTCCTGTTCAATTTTCTTAATATCAGACAAGGAATTTTAAAAAAATGCAATTTCCGAATTTTGTCATTTTGCCCCTTTTTTGATGCCTCCTGACTGCCATGTTTTTCAACCAAACAGTATGCCTTGAACAATCTTTGTAGAGGGTCACCCAAGGAACATTTCTATTAAACTATATTGGAATCTGACATGCAGATTCAGAGGAGAAGATTTTTAAAGTTTGGACATTTTGCCCCCTTTCTAATGCCGCAGCAACCAAAGTTCTCAATGGAATTTAAATCTTTGAACAATTTTGAAAGAGGGCCATCAAAGGAACATTCCTGTGAAGTTTGGATGAAATTAGTCCTGTGGTTTAGGAGGAGATGACATTTGTAGCTAAAAGTTCAATTTACCCCTTTTGTGATGACGCGAGGTTGCTATGATTTTGTAACCAATCAATACGGCTTGAACAAATTAAGAAGAGGATTACTGAAGTAAGATTCCTATTCAATTTTCTTATTATCAGACAAGGAATTTAAAAAAAATGGAATTTCCAAATTTTGTCATTTTGCCCCTTTTCTGATGCCTCCTGACTGCCATGTTTTTCAACCAAACAGTATGCCTTGAACAATCTTTGTAGAGGGTCACCCAAGGAACATTTCTACCAAACTATATTGGAATCTGACATGCAGATTCAGAGGAGAAGATTTTTAAAGTTTGGACATTTTTCCCCCTTTCTGATGCCGCAGCAACCAAAGTTCTCAATGGAATTTAAATCTTTGAACAATTTTGAAAGAGGGCCACCAAAGGAACATTCCTGTGAAGTTTGGATGAAATTAGTCCTGTGGTTTAGGAGGAGATGATGTTTAAAGCTAAAAGTAAATGCCGGACGGACGGACGACGGACAAAAAGTGATCAAAATAGCTCACCTTGAGCCTACGGCTCAGGTGATCTAAAAATGTAGGTAAAATAATCCCTCTTACTTAAATTTAAACAAGAGGGCCATGATGGCCCTGAATCGCTCACCATCTTTCTTTTTTTTTTCACTTTAGCCATAAAAAATTGAAAATCTGCCAACCAATTTGGGAGAAGAAGAATTTTAAAGTTTTTTTTGTTTCGTTGCCATGGAAACCAGAATTCTGCATGGATCCCAAAACTTTGAAGGAATTCTGGTAAGGTCGTTGAGAGGATGCTTTCTGTGAAGTTTCATCCCAATTGACCAACTGGTTACTGAGGAGAAGAAGTTGACGTACGACGGACAAAAGGCGATCACAATAACTCACCTTGAGCACTTCGTGCTCTGGTGAGCTAAAAATATGGGGTAGGGATCCAGAAACTTAACCTGCTAGAGAATCAGAGATGCAAATACTCCAGATTCACGTAAGAGCCCTATCAGTCGCCACTTGCAAGGAAAGATCGCTCACCTGATTTTTTTTTTGTTTACTTAAGCCATATAAGCCCTGCCCCCTGGCAGCCATAGTTTTCGACCGATCAACATGGCTTTAAGGAATCTGATAGAGGGACACCCTAGGAATATTTCTATAAAATTATTTGAAAATAGGACAGACACTTTCGGAGGAGAAGATTTTTGAAGTTTTCACTAAAGCCATTTAAGGCAAAATAGCCCTGCCCTGTGGCGGCCATGTTTTCGACCAATCAACATGGCTTTAAGGATTCTGATAGTGGGTCACCTTGGGAGCATTTCTACAAAATTATTTGAAAATCAGCCTGACACTTTCAGGAGAAGATTTTTTAAGTTTTCACTATAGCCATATAAGGCAAAATAGCCCGCCCCCTGGCGGCCATGTTTTTCGACCAATCAACATGGCTTCAAGGAATCTGATAGAGGGTCACCCAAGGAACATTTCTACAAAATTATTTGAAAATCGGTCAGACACTTTCGGAGAAGAAGATTTTTTAAGTTTTCACTATAGCCATATAAGGCAAAATAGCCCGCGTCCTGGCGGCCATGTTTTTCGACCAATCAACATGGCTTCAAGGAATCTGATAGAGGGTCACCCAAGGAACATTTCTACAAAATTATTTGAAAATCAGCCTGACGCTTTCGGAGGAGAAGATTTTTTAAGTTTTCACTATAGCCATTAAGGCAAAATAGCCCCACCCCCCCTGGCGGCCATGTTTTTCGACCAATCAACATGGCTTGAAGGAATCTGATAGAGGGTCATCCAAGGAACATTTCTACAAAATTATTTGAAAATCTGCTAACCAGTTTGGTAGAAGAAGAATTTTTAATTTTTTTTTCGTTTCGTTGCCATGGAAACCAGAATTTTGCATGGATTCCAAAAATTTGAAGGAAATCCAGTGAGGTCATTGAGAGGATGCTTTCTGTGAAGTTTCGTCCCAATTGACCCACTGGTTACTGAGGAGAAGAAGTTGACGGACGACGGACGACGCACGAAGCACGACGGACAAAAGGCAATCACAATAACTCACCTTGAGCAAAGCTCAGGTGAGCTAAAAAACAAGCAATTGTCTAAAAAACAATGGGGTAAATACCAAAATCTCTAAAATTGTTATCTGTAGTCATAGCTGTCAGTATGGTGAACATTTGTGGCGAGTTATTTCAAAATCCATCAAATATTGAAGGGACATAAAATATAGTCATATGACCTTTGACCTCTAATTGCGACATGAACCTTGAATCAAAATGGTTGTCACATGCACTCTGCAGTTATTTAAAAATCCTTCAGTTCAAAAGTGATGCGAACAGGAAATATGTCAAATAGACAGACAGCCAGATTAACAAGAGGGCCATGATGGCCCTGGAATCGCTCACCTGATTTTTTTTTTTTTTACTTTAACTATATAAGCCCTGCCCCATGGCGGTCATAGTTTCTGACCAATCAACTTGGCTTGAAGGAATTGGCTGATAGAGGGTCAGTCACCCTTGGAACATTTCTATAATTTTTTTTGAAAATCGGCCTGACACTTTTGGAGGAGAAGATTTTTTAAGTTTTCACTATAGCCATATAATGCAAAATAGCCCTGCCCACTGGCGGCCATGTTTTTTTACAATTCAACACGGCTTAAAGGAATCTGAAAGTGGGTCATCCAAGGAACATTTCTACAAAATTATTTGAAAATCGGCCTGACACTTTCGGAGAAGAAGATTTTTTAAGTTTTCACTATAGCCATATAAGGCAAAATAGCCCTGCCCCCCCCTGGTGGCCATGTTTTTTTACCAATCAACATGGCTTGAAGGAATCTGAAAGTGGGTCACTTAAGGAACATTTCTACAAAATTATTTGAAAATTGGCCTGACACTTTCGGAGAAGAAGATTTTTTAAGTTTTCACTATAGCCATATAAGACAAAATAGCCCTGCCCCCCCCCCCCTGGCGGCCATGTTTTTCAACCAATCAACATGGCTTGAAGGAATCTGATAGAGGGTCATCCAAGGAACATTTCTACAAAATTATTTGAAAATCGACCTGACACTTTCGGAGGAGAAGATTTTTTAAGTTTTCACTATAGCCATATAAGGCAAAATAGCCCCGCCCCCCGACGGCCATGTTTTTTGACCAATCAACATGGCTTGAAGGAATCTGATAGAGGGTCATCCAAGGAACATTTCTACAAAATTATTTGAAAATCGGCTAGACACTTTCGGAGAAGAAGATTTTTTTCACTATAGCCATATAAGGCAAAATAGCCCCGCCCCCCCCTGGCGGCCATGTTTTTTGACCAATCAACATGGCTTGAAGGAATCTTATAGAGGGTCATCCAAGGAACATTTCTACAAAATTATTTGAAAATCTGCCAACCAGTTTGGGAGAAGAAGAATTTTGAAGTTTTTTTCATTTCGTTGCCATGGAAACCAGAATTCTGCATGGATCCCAAAAATTTGAAGGAAATCTGGTGAGGTCATTGAGAGGATGCTTTCTGTGAAGTTTCATCCCAATTGACCCACTGGTTACTGAGGAGAAGAAGTTGACGCACGACGGACGACGGACGACGCACAACGCACGACGCACGATGGACGACGGACGCCGGACAAAAGGCGATCACAATAACTCACCTTGAGCAAAGCTCAGGTGAGCTAAAAACTATATGTCTCCCCATTACATGAGGGGAGACATCATTATGGAGCTGATAATCACAGTTTCAAGTGTGCCAAATAACTCATGGCAATTTAGAATTAGTAAACAAGTGGTAACCTCTATCAAATTCAATCAGAGGGTCATAATGAATAAATCATATAGGGTGAATTTAGATTTACCTAACACGCCTACCACTTACTTGTATGCTGGCCTAACACTTTATAAAACAAGATGGCCAAGATGGCCCTAAATCGATAAACTGAGTGATAGTAAATTATCAGCAAAAACCTGGGAAAATTTGATCAGGAGTGCAAACAAAACTGCAAGGAGTGGACACAATTAAAGAAATAGCTCATCAATAAAGGATATTTATATCTTGAAATCTAACAAGAACTTTAATAAGAATGGAATTATAAAGATTTGTCATTTTGCACATTTCCTGATGCTGCCTTGCTGCCCTGTTTTTCAACTAAATCAATTTGGCTTGAACAATTTGTTTATAGAGGGTCACTCAAGGAATATTTCTACCAAATTATCTTGGAATCGGACAAGCAGATTATGGAGAAAAAGGATTTTAAAGGTTGGGTATTTTTCTCACTTTCTGATGCAGCAGCAACCAAAGTTCTACACAGAATGTAAGCCTTTGAACAATTTTGAAAGAGGACCAACAAAGGAACATTCCTGTGAAGTAAAGTTGAAATTGGTCCAGTGCGGAATGGTAGGACTTGTCAGTTGTAGCTAAAAGTTCAATTTACCCCTTTAGTGATGACGCATGGTTGCTATGAATTTGTAACCAATTAATATGGCTTTAAAAAATTAAGTAGAGGATCAATGAAAGAACATTTCTACAAAACTATCTTGAAATCAGACAAGCACTTTCACAAGGATGTAAAATTAAGTTTTTGTCACTTTGCCCCTTTTCTGATGCAGCCTGGTTGCCATGTTTTTCAACCAATCAATATGGCTTGAACAATTTTTGTAGAGGGTCACACAAGGAACATTTCTATTAAATTATATTGGAATCTGACTGGCAGATTCAGAGAAGAAGAATTTTAAAGTTTGAACATTTTGCCCCCTTTCTGATGCCGCAGCAACTAAAGTTCTCCATGGAATTTAAATCTTTGAACGATTTTGAAAAAGGACTTCCAAAGAAACATTCCTGTGAAGTTGAAATTGGTCTTTTTGTTTAGGAGGAGATGATGTTTAAAGCTAAAAGTTAACGACAAAAGGAATGAGGAAATGTTGGTTAAAGATCAGTTTATGTATAGCCCTGGCAGCCATCATGTGCAACAGTTTGAACAATGTTGGTACAGTGCTTAACAAGGACAATTTATTTGAAATTATTTTGAAATTGGGGCACCGGCTTAGGAGGATAAGTCGTTTAAATTTCTTTCTATTTCTAGCTCCGTGTTCAATATGCATCAGAACAGAATGACTTTAACAATTTTAGTAGCGGGCTACTCAAAGAACACTTAGGTGGAGTTATCTTGAAATTTGGTCAGTTGTTTAGGGGAATATCTTTGCTGTTTAAAGGTTTTTCCATTTTTAGCCCTGGTGGCCTTTTTGTTCAGCTGCGAGATTGCTTAGGTTTTAACAATTTTAGATGAAGGCCACCTAGGGAACGTTTCTGTGAATTTCTTTTCAAATCTGCCCAGAAGTTTCAGAGAAAAAGATTTGTACGGACGACAAATAACAGAATTTGGAAATATATCTGTAACCTGAATGCTTTAATTTGATTGGTGAATTCTTCATTCAGTTTGTTAATTTCAAGCACAACCTACTTGATCAATAAGAACATAATTATGCTAGCACATAAAGTGCTAAGTATGTTAAGTAAATCTGAAAATACCACAGAGACTAATCGCCAATCTGAAAGGTCAACCATTTTGGAGACACATCTCTACCAATCAAGATATTTCTAACCTCAAGAAACATTGCTTTGGAGTTACTGCGGAAAAAACACGTTGGTAAGCACTATAAGCACTAATTCTGACCCCTGGTGTCCTAGCTTTAGTTTGCACTATAAGCACTAATCCTCCTGATCCCTGGTGTCCTAGCTTTAGTTTGCACTATGAGCACAAAAGGGGAAATAACTCTGATTCGACAGCCAAGGTCATTACATTAAACATCCATAGGCAACACAACCTCTTTTCATGTGACAGGGTTATTACATTACATGGATGACAATATATATTGCACCAGACAATTTTTGAAAACATTGTGTAAACAAGATGTTTGTGAAACACTGATGCCCCCGAATGGCAACATCTAGGTCGAAGGTAATGGTCAAGGTCAAAAGGGGAAATAACTTTGATTCCACAGACAAGGTCATTACATCAAACATCCATAAGCAACACAACCTCTTTTCATGTGACAGGGTTATTACATTACATGGATGACAATATATTTTGCACCAGACAATTTTTGAAAACATTGTGTAAACAAGATGTTTGTGAAACACTGATGCCCCCGAATGGCAACATCTTGGTCAGAGGTAATGGTCAAGGTCAAAAATGTTGGTACTGACAGAAAGGTCATGTCACAAGGAATACACATGTGAAATATGGAAGCTGTACCTGTTACGGTTCAAAAGTAGTGGTCAAGGTTAACGTTTTCATAATGTAGGTCAAATGTCAAGGTCGCAAGGTCAAACATTTTGGTACTGACAGAAAGGTCATGTCACAAGGAATACACCTGTGAAATATGGAAGCCGTACCTGTTACGGTTCAAAAGTAGTGGTCAAGGTTAAAGTTTTCAAAATGTAGGTCAAAGGTCAAGGTCACAAGGTCAAAAATGTTGGTACTGACAAAAAGGTCATGTCACAAGGAATACACATGTGAAATATGGTAGCCGTACCTGTTATGGTTCAAAAGTAGAGGTGAAGGTTAAAGTTTTTTTCGACAGACAGACAAAGGGACAAAGAGGCCAAAAACTAGATGCCCACCAAATCACCGATTCCGGGGGCATAAAAAGGAGAAATAAATCATATCGATCAATTTCCGCTTTGGCTATAATGTTTCCAACTAATAATAACCATAATTTAATTTATAGATAGTATCCACCATTTTACCTGGATGCTTTCAAAGTTGTCTGCTGCAGATGTGGGAAAGGGTTAATGAATTCTGCTACACTTACAGATCCCAAAGAACATGGGTAATAGCTCCAATTATACACAATCTTATTTCCTAAAGCTTTATCTCCCTTGTTTTAGAGAAATATGTGTACAAGTATATATTATAGGTAATAAATATAAATTGCTTAATTTTCTCTTTAAATTATCTCTTTCGTGAAAATGATGATTCTTCTTCACTCAACCCTTCCCTCATACAAAAAAAAATTCAGCAAAAAATACAGCAAATTATTAAAAATAGAAATAAAACAATTGGATTGAGTTGGAAATTATCATAAGCAAATTCCTTCCTCTTAAGCACAATGTTTTCAAAATTCATCTGCTGCGAAGGCATGTCTGAAAGTGTAAAAGAGGAAACATAGAAAGTTTAACATTTAAATTCTTACCTCAATAGTTGCAATGCTATCATCAACACACTATTGTCTTTGAATAAAGTCATTCTGGTAAAAATTGTTTCGACTCACAGATGCCTTAAAATTCTGCAATTCAAAAAGAAACTTCAGTTCAATCAGTGTGCATAACCAATATACAACTGTCTTTGAAAACATTTAATATACACACATATAAAAGTATGTAATATCAATTCATGTAATGTTGATTTTCACCATGTCTTTAACCTTTTCAAATATAAACATACAATAAATCTGCAGCAGACAACTTTAGACAAAATTCGCTTGAAGGAAATGTTTAATTATTGAAAATACATGTAGTTGAAATGTTTTGAGCAATTCCTCCTTTTGCAACAATGTTTTCAAAAGTTTTCTTCTGTAGAGGCGTCAAAATGCATCTTCATGTGAAAATGGGAAAATAACCTACACATGTATGTGCAATGCATAACTGTTTTACTAAAATTATGACAACACAGTCACAATTAGTAATTTTCGATGATGCAGGTGAACACAAATATTGAGATTTTGCTTTGGTGGAAACTGGAAAGTCAATCTTCCAATAAACGTCCGACCCTCTTCTCTGTTAACCAAAAAACAGCTGGCACAGAATGACTGAAATGATATAACTGAAAAATGCTCCTAGCTCACAAGGTATTGATTCGCACTTCTGGCCATACACAAGTAGACTCAAAGAGGAAAGGGTCAAATGGCAAAATTCAAACTCATGCTTTACGTCTAATGTTTACATATAATCTTTAGCCCAGAAATGTACCTAAAACTAACAGTTTTTCAGTATTTCAATATTATATTCCGACTCAAAGTGTTATATGACCACTTTCACGAATCGAAGCAGTCTAGCGTTTCGTGATTACGACATCCGTTCTTGAAATGACAACGTCCGAAATCGAAGTGAAACTAGCCAAGCTAATGCGAAATATGACTTGATAATCAAATTGTCAAAATACTGCATCATTTCCGAATACTAAACATTTTTTTCAAATGTGACCTGGAATTGTCGATGACCAGAAACTGTCGAGTTCACTGTATTGTACTTTCATTTTCTGAAGTTTTACATTGTTGCAAAAGTGGTCACGTGTAGTGGTAGAGCGTCCGCTTCGAGTGAGAGAGTTTGTGGGTTCGATCCCCAGCCGGGTCATACCAAAGACTTTGCAAATGATAGTAATGGCTGCCCTCCTTGGCGCTCAGGGTTGCAGGATTAGCATTTCAACTGGCTGGTGTCAGGATAAATGGAACAGTAGTACTGGTAACTTACCCAGGAAAAGCCGTGATATAGCTGAACAATTGTTGAAAGTGGTGTTAAACACCAAACAATCAATCAAACAAGAGGGCCAAGATGGCCCTAAATCGATCACCTGAATGATAGTAAATTAGCAGCAAATATTTAACTGCAAATATCTGTGAAAATTTGATAAGGAGTTCAAATGGAATTTAACCTCAAGGAGTGGACACTCAGTTAAAGAAATAGTTCATCAGTAAAAGCCATTTGTATCTTGAACAGTTTTTATAGAGAGTCACTCAAAGAACATTTCTGCCATATTATCTTGGAAACTGACAAATGGATTATGGAGATGGATGTTTTTAAAGGAGTTATTGCTCTTTGCTCATCAATATTGTAGACTTTCTCAATTTCTGATGCCGCAGCAACACAAGTTCTACACAGCATGTAAGTCTTTGAACAATTTTGAAAGAAAACCATCAAAGGAACATTCCTGTGAAGTTACATTGAAATTGGTCTTGTGGAATGGTAGGAGTTGTCATTTGTAGCTAAAAGTTCAATTTACCCCTTTTGTGATGACGCGAGGTTGCTATGATTTTGTAACCAATCAATACGGCTTGAACAAATTAAGAAGAGGATCACCGAAGTAAGATTCATATTCAATTTCTTAATATCAGACAAGGAATTTTAAAAAAAATGGAATTTCCAAATTTTGTCATTTTGCCCCTTTTTTTATGCCTCCTGACTGCCATGTTTTTCAACCAAACAGTATGCCTTGAACAATCTTTGTAGAGGGTCACCCGAAAAACATTTTTACCAAACTATATTGGAATCTGACATGCAGATTCAGAGGAGAAGATTTTTAAAGTTTGGACATTTTGCCCTCTTTCTGATGCCGCAGCCACCAAAGTTCTCAATGGAATTTAAATCTTTGAACAATTTTGAAAAAGGGCCATCAAAGGAACATTCCTGTGATGTTTGGATGAAATTAGTCCTGTGGTTTAGGAGGAGATGACATTTGTAGCTAAAAGTTCAATTTACCCCTTTTATGATGACGCGAGGTTGCTATGATTTTGTAACCAATCAATACGGCTTGAACAAATTAAGAAGAGGATTACTGAAGTAAGATTGCTATTCAATTTTCTTATTATCAGACAAGGAATTTAAAAAAAATGGAATTTCCAAATTTTGTCATTTTGCCCCTTTTCTGATGCCTCCTGAGTGACTGCCATGTTTTTCAATCAAACAGTATGCCTTGAACAATCTTTGTAGAGGGTTACCCAAGGAACATTTCTACCAAACTATATATTGGAATCTGACATTCAGATTCAGAGGAGAAGATTTTAAAAGTTTGGACATTTTTCCCCCTTTCTGATGCCGCAGCAACCAAAGTTCTCAATGGAATTTAAATCTTTGAACAATTTTGAAAGAGGGCCACCAAAGGAACATTCCTGTGATGTTTTGTGGAAATTGTTCATACGGTTTAGGAGGAGATGATGTTTAAAGCCAAAAGTTAACCGACGGACGACGGACACAGAGTGATCAGATTCAGAATAGCCAAAGGCTCAAGGTGATCTAAAAAGAGAAATGTTTCATTTTGATCAGTTTCTCCTTATTTCTCCATGAACCATAAATATTTTATGTCACTATATTCGAAAGTCGTCTGCCTAAAATGTGTTGTTTGTAAGAAAGGGTCAACTATTTGTAATATTTAAATGATAAAACTATTTTGAAATGAACTAATAATAGAAATCAACAAGTTTCTCATTCAGCCAACCAATACTTCATAGCTTATTTGGATGTGGTCGTGATTAGAGGCTTTTGTGATGTTTCTGTATCACTTCAAAAAACATTGATGAAATAACTTTACCCTTTACCTCATGTAGACGCTTGTTGATCAGCAGTTAATTTTTGAAAACATTGACGTTGCAAAAGAAGAAATTGCTAAAAATGAACAATTCCTCCTTTTGCAACAATATCTTCAACTCCGTTATATAAAGTATAACTTAAGCTCTATTGGAGATTTTTCACTGAAAATCCCCTGAATATTCGGACAACTTTCCAGGGATAATCTGACACTTTCCATGGAAATTCCATGGACAACCCGGAACGGTTCCATGGACACGCTGGAACGGTTCTGTGGACACCCTGGAATGGTTCCGAGGACCCCGGAGTATTCGGACGATTTCCAGCGTTTCCGCATCTTAACATTAAATTCCTTGTTTTTCCCCATGAATTTTCCATGGTTTTCCTGTATTTTCCATGTATTTTCTGTTAAGAGACCCCCGAAAAGCTACAGCCGGGCGGTGGGGGTGTAAGCTTACTGTAAGATGGATCATCTGTAGCTATATTGCATGCGGATATGTGTCAGAAAAACCCCATTAGACTACCATCCGATAGGTCTCTGATTTGGCAGACTTAGCAAGCATGACATGTGGATTTAACCCTTTCCCACATATAGACGTTTTCTGACGCCTCTGCAGCGGACGGCTTTTGAAAACTTTGTGACAAAAGAAGAAATTGCTAGTTTTCTTAAATTGCCACAATGTTTTCAAGTTTGTTCAGTAATTGTACCTGCATTAATAGCTAGATTATTTCCATGTATTTGATTTCAATTTGCTGTATGTGGGAAAGTGTTAAGGGTCAACTAAATAAGAGCATGTTAAATCTGATAGGTTATAGTAGTCTGGGGAAATAATAATTCGTATACTTATGAAAAGTAATCACATATCTAATCTTATTTGTTCAACACAATGCAATAAAAGGATTTTTTTTCCTTCTTTCGTTTTCAAATAATTGTTTATTTCGAATTCAGTACAAGACTATTTTATATTCAGATCTGAGAATTATTGCATGGTATCTAATCATAAATCAAAAGAGTCATAATTTATCAATTTAAAGTCTTACCGTTTAGGAATGAGTCATAAATATTTGAGGGAAATTCCCAAAGATGGTCTGGTACTCTATCGATATTTGTTTAAAAGTAAAACAGCGTATATCATATCCTTGGTGGAGTACCAGTCTGCAGATAATATGGAAATCTTCGGCTACACCCGTCAGTCGGACTCCATTCGGCTATTTACGGAGAATCTGATGAAAATTAAGATAAAAAGAGTTTTTAAGTAGTTTTGTTTACCGTTATATATATATTATTGTTTTCTTCATTGTTTCCAGTTTAATATGTTCTAGTGTCACGTGCCGGCCCCCTTTGTTTGGATTCCTTTGCAGTAAACCATTTAATAGTTTGAAAACATTGTGAAAAAACCAAACTGTTAGCAAATATCGGGATATATGTTAAATAACATTATCTACAGATCGATCAACAAAATCATTAAAGTAATCACATATATAATCTTATTTGTTCAACCAGTGTTCCTGGTTCAACACAATGCAATAAAAGGACTTTTTTTCCTTCTTTCGTTTTCAAATAATTTTTTATTTCGAATTCAGTACAAGACTATTTTATATTCAGATCTGAGAATTACTGCATGTGATAAACAACACTTTGTTTAAATACTAAGATATATTATGGTATCTAATCATAAATCAAAAGAAACATAATTTACCAATTTAAAGTCTTTCCTTTTACGAATGCGTCATAAATATTTGATGGAAATTCCCAAAGATGGTCTGGTACTCAATCGATATTTGTTTAAAAATAAAACAGCGTATATCATATCCTTGGTGGAGTACCAGTCTGCAAATAAAATGGAAATCTTCGGCTATACCCGTCAGCCAGACTCCATTCGGCTATTTACGGAGAATCTAATGAAAATTAAGATAAAAATAGTTTTTAAGTAGTTTTGTTTACCGTTATATATATGTATTATTATATGTATTGGTTAATTTGAAATCCATAACTTAACATCACTATCAAACCATTGTCCAATTAGTTGTACATTGTTAACTCTTCTCTATGTCACACAATTTGTTAACCAAACACGGCTGGATCCCCTTCCGGGAAAATTTATTTGGTCACCTGAAGCCATAGATTCATATGTGAAGGATATCAACAGTAAAGAGACTCAAACTAAATTAGCATCGTTTACAAATAACTCTATTACCAGCAGTGATTCAGCTGCACAATCATTTACATCAATTTTATATGAAAGCGCAATTAAATCAGCAAAATTAATTAACAAAATGCCTAATTTAAAAAATAAAAAAAAATCTAAAAGAAAGCCATGGTTCTCTGACTCTTGCAATGATTTGCGCAACACGGTTAAAAGTTACGAAAAACTTGTTAACAAATTCCCGTACAATAACACTTACAGGAAATCCTTCTACTCCTGCCGATAGAAGAGTTTGTAAAAAGGCAGAAAGATCATACAAAAAGAAAATATATGTTCCGAAATAAGTTCAAATGTTAATAAAGACCCAAAAACATTTTGGAATCTTTTACAAAAACTGAGTAAATCTTGTAATAATGATAATTCTGAACATTTGACACAAGATGAATGTATCAGTTTTTTTAAGAAACTAAACAAAACTGACCAGAGTTTTAACCCATTTCAAGAAACAATTCTCAAAAATTTTGAAACATTATTTAATGATCTTCAAAAAGACAACAGGACAGATGAATTGCATGAAAACATTAAAAGCGGTGAGATTGTAAAGGCAATCAAGTCTCTTAAAAATGGGAAAAGCACTGCTACTGATCTCATTTCAAATGAAATGTTGAAAAATGGCATATCAGTCTTAACAAAACCATTGAAAAAGCTATTTAACTTTATTTAAAATAATGGAAGTTTTCCCAAAGCTTGGAATGAGTCATTTTTAGTACTTCTACATAAAAAGGGTAGTAAAAGCGACCCTGGTAATTATCGAGGTATATCCATTACCTCGAACCTGGGAAAATTATTTAATAAAATAATCCTCTCTCGCTTACTAGCCCACATTACAGCTAACAATTTAATAAGCAATAACCAGATTGGCTTCAAAGAAAAAAGTCGAACTGCTGATCACATCTTTTCCTTGAATTCTATTGTCAGCAATTATAAATCCAAAAACAAAAAGATTTTTGCTGCTTTCATTGATCTTAGAAAAGCGTTCGATACAATCTGGAGAATAGGTTTATTTCATAAACTACTTCGGAGTAATGTCCCAAAAAATATTTTTAATATAATATTTTCAATGTACTCGAATACAAAATGTAGAATTAAATTCTCGAATGGTCTTAGCCCATCATTTGAATCAAACTGTGGCGTTAAACAAGGGGATGTATTGAGTCCTCTTCTTTTCATTTTTTTTATAAATGACATACTTAAAGACTTAAAAAATATCAATTCAGATCCAGTTGTAGTTGGTGATGTATCATTAAATGCTCTATTGTATGCCGATGATATCGTATTATTATCCGATAGCAAGGAGGGTTTGCAAAATTGTCTGAATGCATTAAGTAATTATTGTTCCTCTTGGAAACTACAAGTAAACACAGAAAAATCAAACGTAATAGTTTTCAATTCAAATGGAAAGTCCTTTATTAACGAATTTTCCAGCATTAAATTCTGGGACCATTTAATCACTTCAGAAGGAAGTGTAGTTCACCAAATATATAATGCTACGAAAATGAGCAACCCATGGGTTGAAAAGTTAAATATTATCATTCAAAATTTAGGTTTATCATATTTGTCAAACGTTAAGCCCACTATTAAACCACTTTTTGGTTTTATAAAACAAAGAATAATTGACCAGGGTCTTCGTGCAGCTTATGTTGATGCTTTAAGAAATAGATCAGATCGATCCTCATTATGTAAATTAAGAGTAAGTGCTCATAACCTTGCCATTGAAAGAGGAAGATATTTAAAAGTGCCCAGGGGTCAAAGAATTTGTGAAATCTGCAAAAGTGATGAAATTGAAAATGAACAGCACATGCTACTACAATGCAGAGGGTACTCCAATATCAGAGAGACTTTTGAATTCAAATTGTCCAAAATTTCTCCAAAAAGTAACACTTATATGTGCGATATGTATAAAATAAGGCTTATACTTAATACTAATCTTCCACGGCACTTAAACTATCTTCCTCTTTCGTAACAAATTGTTTTATTGTGAGAAGTAATCTATTGCAATAGATTTTCATTATACATGTATTTTATATTCACATAAATTCACATAAATGTTTGCATTATATAACCATGTTTATCCATTCGGTCATTACCATTTATTGTAAATGCGTTGACACTCCCGGGTTCGATCCCCAGTCGCGGCACGACGTTCATGGTGGAGTGCCCTTGAGCAAGGCACTTTTTCTAGCCTAGTACTGGTTTGTTTACCCAGGGATCATGAATAAGTGAACTGTCGCCGTTACATAACTGAAATAATGTTGAAAACGGCGTAAAACACCAATAAAAAAAAAAAAAAAAGACATGCGCAGTTCAGACATTCCGTATCCACAAGCGGTCAAGCGGTGAAAATACAAGATTGTGACGTCAGACAGTGCGCGGACTACTTTCGTCGAGGTTCCCGTTTTGAATCTACGCTACGTAGTAAAATATGCAGACAACCAGTACTATTTAGGAAAATTGTTTCTATTGTATGTATCGAAAACCTAGCGTCAAATTTAATAAACCCGCAAATAAAGATTATGTTGTTATTTTCGCCCAGAAAACAATGGAAATTTAATTTGATAATGTTTAATATTGTTACGTATTAGCATACTTTCTAGGGGCGTGGCCTAAGTATTGTAGTAAATATTCATCCGCCATTCATCTTTTCATTTCAAGATTACAAAATTGTATCCAAAATAAAAAATATATTGAATCTGTATATTTGTTAGTATTTACGCTCTTCATAGATCGTAGGTATTTTATAAAAGGAATATTACGTTGCGGGAGCGATAAATTACGGTGTTCCATTAGGGCCATATCGTAATATCGTTGTTTCGCGGTTTCGACCTAGGGTCGATAGTACGATAACGCGATGCGATAGTACGATAACGCGATGCGATAGAACGATAACGCGATGCGATAGTACGATAACGCGATGCGATAGTACGATAACGCGATGCGATATAACGATAACGCGATGCGATAGTACGATAACGCGGTGCGATAGTATGATAACGCGATGCGATAGTACGATAACGCGATGCGATAGTACGAAAGTCCGATGCGATAGTACGAGACCACGATGCGAGATTGCGATATTAATATCGCACTATCGCATCGCGTTATCGTACTATCGCATCGCGTTATCGTACTATCGCATCGCGTTATCGTTCTATCGCATCGCGTTATCGTACTATCGCATCGCGTTATCGTACTATCGCATCGCGTTATCGTACTATCGCATCGCGTTATCGTACTATCGACCCTAGGTCGATAGTACGAGACCACGATGCGAGATTGCGATATTAATATCGCACTATCGCATCGCGTTGTCGTACTATCGCATCGCGTTATCGTACTATCGCTTGACTTTTATACATGAACAAAATGGCGGATGTACTGGATGATCTAGACACAAATATTATGGATTATTTTTCTGACGGATATTCTTTATTAGAGATGTTAACTTTGCTGAAACTGAAGTCGGACATTGATATAAGGTTTGTTGAATAACGAAGGTGATGTAAGTACCATATTATTTGCACTTTGAAAGGTAGACAGAGCATAAGTGCATGTCAATGTCGGAACGAGGTCAACAGTTCACTGATTTTAATGGGTTTCTCTCCTGCATGCACTAAAATTATGTGAAGTAATATGAATTTACTAAACAATCATTATAGAAACACAAACTTATGTTTTCACAAGGCAAAAACAAGCACTTAAAGATTTAAAAAAGTCGTCAGTGGTATTATGGGGATAGGGGCAGACCTGGTTGAGCGCACACCGATCTTTCTTGAATTAGATCTACCCTTTTAGTACTTTCTAGTACTTCTAGTACTACTGCATTAAGAGCTTTAATTTATTGAGAGACACGTCTGACAAGTGATCAAATCACCATATCTGGTTTCCAGTATGTATTCAATCAGATTCAGACTGATGGGCATGCAATCATTATTGTATTTTTTTAGCACTCGACAACTGAAACGACATACAAGAAGACTCGGTCTAAAGCGGCGAATTGATTGGAATCCAGCTGTTGTTCAAGCTGCAATTCAGGTAAACCTTTGTGATTTCGATTTGAAGGTGGGTTTTTGTATTTTCTTTGACAAATAAGGTTTTCTGACATACATGTATATTTCTCAATTTTAAAGCCATTGTGTGTATTGATAGATAAAGCACTCTTTCATAGATAAGTAAATACGACCAAACATACATGATTACATAATACTCATATATATGCGATTGTAAATTATCTATACACAAAATGACTTGATATTGAAAAACATACACGTATGTCTGTTAATCTTACTTGTCAAAAAAATACAGTTTTAATTTCAATTTCATTTCTTCGACGTTCCTTGAAATAGAATTTAAGGTTAAAAACTGTTTCAAAATTATATCTAAATTAAATTGTATTTTATGTGGAATCGCCGGAAAGTGATACTATTTCTTCCTATAAACCCTTTTATGTTTATTTTTAAAATTTATAATTTAATTGATGAAGAGATAAATGTGTTACTTATAGGTTTATTATGTATTAGAACCTTAGAAGTTCTTAAACCGACTGTTCTAAGTGTGAATGTAGTGGGGGATCTTGTGCATTACCAACTATGATTTGTCATTTTTCAGACTAGAGTAAGATTTACCAAGTTTTAACTACAATAAATAGTCACGGGCATACCATCATCACTAATAAAAATGGATATGTTACGTAACTATAATGACACTGCTTCATAAAATGAGAAAATATTACGTAACAACATGGAACACAGTGATAATTAACTCAGAACTGTGATTGCATAAAATATATTCAGTATTCTCAATATTATATTAATACTATATAATCCTTAAAACTTACGGTAGAACTTTTACAGTCGTCATTAAGGTCGTTGCTCTTGTTTTTTTATTATTTATTTTTAAAATTGTTTTAATTGCAAACTAACTAGATCAATCTATGTTACTAGGATGGATTAAATGGTTCTGGAAAAAATCTTGGATGTCGATCCATGGCGAGTAGATTGCGGACTAAGTATGGAATGCACATAGCACGGTTAGTCCTTTCTTGTTGAAGAAAATAGTTTCGACAGGGTTATTTCTACTGTTGTGAATCTTTTAGTAATATCATTGTAAAACAAAGTTCTCTTGCATATATTTTAGTTTCGTATTAAAATGAAATTAATTGTGTTTTTCTGTATTTTGAATCAAGATATTATATGACTATAATTCCGTATTTTCGAAACGATATGAGTTACTTTCCCTGGCGGTAGGTATCGACCAGAGTGCACCAAATATACCCACGGGCAGGCTGTTATACAATCATAGACATGCAATTGTTGAGAAATGTTTGTATAATAGTACCTTCAGCCGAAGCAATTAGATTTGTGTTAAAAAGAGTATGATTTTATCATAGTCGGTGTTTTTACATTGATATTTTAGTCCAAAAGGAATTAAATTGGTATTCTCTGATCTATAATTGACTTAAACTACCTTCCGACAGGTGAGTTACATCGATTTAAGACTTGTTTCGAAAATACTGCATAACGACAACAAAACATATCTATAATTGTCAATTATCTTTTGTAAATATGCCATTTTACAACGTTTTTTTCTCAGTGTTTGTATACTTGTATGTTGGTAACTAATAGAACATATACACAACTGTTGTAAAGTGTGGTCATGTTTGATGGCACAATAAATATATAATTTCAGACAGAAGTTATTGCAGTACCAGAAACTGATGGATCCTGAAGGTGTTCAAGCAAGATTAGGACACAGATTATCAAGACGGGAATACTTTAATAAAGGTCCTAATTTTCTTATACATATGGACGGCTACGACAAGATTAAAAAATATGGCTTTGGAATCCATGGGGCCATCTGTGGGTATGAGCTTTTGTTTAAGATATTATTTTAAGATCTGTTACCATGACTACTCGAATATGTGCTGATTGGGCTGACTGTATTGTATTACACTGTAATTTTTCTTCTTTGTATGATGTTAATGATTTAATATTTCATTTCTTATGTGTCTCACCAGAGGGGTCGACTATTTATGATAATGTGTCAGAACCGAATGGAATACTGCAAATGCAAGACAAATTTCATGAGTTGAAGTATATGTATCCATCAGCATATGTAGTCATTGCTGGGGATCTCAATGCGAGAACAAAAGATCTGATTGATTATATACGGAATGACGTTATTTTCTATGTGTTTGGTGGCGACGTGGATTATAGTGCAGATTCTTTTGATATGCCAAGAAATAAAAAGGACTGCTACAGGTTTAACAACTTTGGTAAATCTTTAACAGACTTTTGTAGATCACATGATATGCATATCATGAACGGTCGACTCTTTGATGATAATGAGGGTAATTATACATGTCTTTCAAATGATGGTAGAAGTGTTGTAGATTATTTCATAACGGACACAGATATGTCCAAATATGTTTCATACTTCACGATTGGAGATCGGGATGACTCTGATCATTACCCTGTAATATGTAACCTCTCTTTGTTGAAAACATCTGAAAACGAAAGCTCATTAGAACATCAACATATGTGTCAGACAACTTTAAACTATAGAAAACTACACTGGCGTGAGAACTACTCCGGCCATTTTTGTGATTCGTTTTCAAGGGAGCTAACAAGTAATGAAAACTGTATTCTTGATATAACGAATAGTAACATTGATGAAGCAGTAAATTCTATTATCTCCCTTTATCATAGATCTGCTAAATATATGTACGTTTTTACTAGCAAAGTTATCAATCAACCACTTTGGTGGGATACTTAGTGTGCAGAACTTAAATATGACAAATAAACGCTTCTACAAGTGTTTCGTAAATCAAATGTTGATAATGACTATAAAAAATACATAACAGCTAGAAATAAGTTTAAAGCCTCATGCAAGAAAAAACAGTTAGACTACGAAAAGCAACAAAGATTAAAATTAAACCGAAGCCGGATAAATCCAAAGTAATTTTGGAGTCTTGTCAAATCTAATCCCTCCACGAGACTAAAACCTCGTGTAGTAATGCCAATTAATCTTTCTACGATGTAAAACCACTTTAGTACGCCCCTATATGATAGTAACACACAACCCCTTCACTTCGAAAACAACAACCGTGAAGCAAGTCAAGATTGCAATTATTTAAATAAAGAAATAAGTGTTTTGGAAATTGAAAAGGTAATTAAAAACTGTCAAATGGAAAATCAGCTGGAATTGATGGCATTGGTGCAGAATTTTATAAACATACTATTACAGACATTCTTACAACATTCCACAAATTATTTAATAATATACTTATAAGGTGTTTTTCCTAAGTCATGGTCACAATCAATAATATGCCCAATCTTCAAATCGGGAAGTAAGAATAACCCAGGTAATTATCGAGGAATATCTATCACTACAACAATGTTTAAAATATTTTCAAGTATCATCAATAATAGATTATATCAATGGGCGGAAGACCATCCATCATAAGATTGATGAAGCTCAATCTGGTTTTATAAGAAATTATTCAACAGCTGATAACATATATTCACTACAGGCAGTAATTAAAAAATACTTATCAAAACAGGGAGGCCGATTCTATTGTCTTTACGTTGATTTTCGTAAGATAAAATAAACCATCACATTTTTTTTAATGTCTCAGAAATATAGGTAATACACGGCCACTTTTATAATGTATTATTAGCAATGTATTCAGATATCACTTCCTGTGTAAGAACTAGCGCCGGTACTACCGAGTTGTTCAAGTGTAACATAGGGACTAGACAAGGAGACACGAGTAGTACAACAATTTTCTCACTTTTTATCAACCAACTATGTACAAAGTTAAGAGAGGGTAATATCAGAGGTATATTTGTTACAGAAAGCAGTCCCGATAAAACCAATATTGTGCTACGGAGCGCAGGTATGGGGACATACATATTCAGAAGTCGTAGAATCTGTTCATTTTGATTTTTGTAAAAGATATCCAAAATTAAACAGTAAAACAAATAATATGGTAGCATTGGGAGAATGTGGTAGATATCCTATTTATGTTGAGTATTATTCTCATTGTATTAAATATTGGTGTCGTTTATTGGTAATGCCAAGAAACAGATATCCTCGAAATTGTTATTTAATGCAAAAATCATTAGATGATGCTGGACGCAGAACCTGGAGTACCTATGTAAAAAACCTACTTTTTCTCTACGGATTTGGCTATGTGTGGATTGCGCAAGACGTTGGGAATGCCAATCACTTTGTTAAATGTTTCAAACAGCGCTTGATAGACTGTTTCAAACAAAACTGGCATATACAAATCGACGCATCTGGTCGTTGCCACCACTACAAACACTATAAATCTCTACTTAATACTGAAAGATATCTGTTAATTGACATGCCATATAAATATAGAATAGCTCTTGCTAAATTCCGTTGCTCAAACCACAAATTCGGCATAGAGACTGGTCGACACAATAATATTGATCGTGAACGTAGAATATGCATCTATTGTTTTCATAAGTTAAAGAAAAACCTTGTTGAATGTGAATTTCATGTGTTATTTCACTGCCATAAGTTCAATCAATTAAGAACTGTATTTTTGTTTGATTGGTATAAAGAAGACACAAAAATTGATGATTTGTATACATTGCTTCAAACGACAATCCTGAAATAATTAAAAAACTTTCATATTTAATCTATATGTTAATGAAAACATGATAAAAGGAAATCATTCTCAGATGTATAATATTTGTTATATATAAGTAAGTAAGTAAGTAAGTAAGTAAATATTTTATTATAGTGACATGTGTATAACAAAACAAACATATAACAAAATATAATAATGGGATAACACCCGGCCCCATATGTCACTGTTAAGAAAAAAATATATTTACACAGTGAGTACATTTCGCTGTTCCTGTTATTAACACATGTATACACACAGCACTGAGTCGCTCATGTCGTTGGCATGTTTCCTAGTTCAAAAAGGAGAAGATACATACCAATTACGAGCCCGAATTCGATTGCACGACTTTCTCATTCCTTTACTATATACACTAATTGTTTGATCGTTATTAAATTGGAGCGTGTTTCATACAAATGTTTCGTACTATGGGCCGGTGGCCTAATTACTTTCAATAAATATTTTGTTAATGTCATTGTCATTGTCATATAAAGCTATCGATTTAGCCGAAATTCGGTCTGCATTGTATGGTCATGTATTGGTACTAACATGCCAATTATCACATTACATGGTGTCCTGTCTTTATATACAATGACTATATGGTAAACTACCACCCCTGACCTGACCTGACCCGCTTGTGAACTGAGTAAACCAAAATGGATTGTTTTGAGCAGTATTTGGTACATTGGTGTTTATTTTAAATGAGCTTAGTAAAATGTTTATAATACACAAGGCTTCTAAAACAGACTGCAAATCAAGTCATAAAGTATTACAAGTATACAGACTAGGTGTACATTTTGCTATCTATAACTTTACTTACCTTTTTAGTTTTTCAAGACGAATTCTATGGCTCAAGGTCGCCTCTTCAAACAACAACCCAAACTACATAGCTGCCTTTGTTATGGAATATGTTAAAGACATACAAGGTGACTAAAGTTATATTTTACTTCTAAAATGCAAACAGGGTGCCTCCGTGGCCGAGCGGGTAATGTCGCTGACATAACTTCACTCAGTCCCTCACCGCGTGGGGTCGAATCAACTTCATTTAGCCCCTCCCCGCGTGGGGTCGAATCCCGGCAGGCCTAATATGGCTTTAGTGAAAGCTTAACAAATCTTTTCCTTCGAAAGTGTCAGGCCGATTTTCAAATAATTCTGTGAAAATGTTCCTAGTGTGAGCCTCTATCAGATTCCATCATGGCCTTTTTGTTTTAAAGTAACATCACTTGACTTATAAATTGAAGATCGAAGTTTGAGCCCGATGAGGGGCAAGGATTTATTTTTCGTATACTTTGCATTGTGTGTTCATTTTCATGAATGACGATTTACGAAATTGTGTTTTTATTGAAATAAATTGCACTGCTTCTGTTATTGCAGAACATTAAACTGGAAAACATAACTGCTTACAAAACTACTAATGTATAAACAAACACATTTTAAATAAAAAAAAACAAAATTGTGTATTCAAGTCTGTGGCGACCTGTTTGTATGAAGAAATATTTCTAAAAGGCAAGTTTTACTGTATTTCACTGTTGTGGTACCCAATTGTTACATCTTCCAAAATTCTGTTATTGTCCTCTGTTTAGAAGACCATGTAAAGCTACATAGTGTTCAGTGAGACTCCAGCTGCAATGAAAATATTGTGGTTTTTTTTTGCAAACTTCAAGGTATAAAAAGTAGTTGTTGCAATGCTGATATCAGGTTGATATGCTTATATGTGGCTACGAGATGGTCTTTTTGCAGTTCAGATTAAATCTCTTTTATCATTTTCACAGCTTACATATTTGAAAACAATTGTGACTGTCTCTGCATGTTTGACATTATTTTAACAGGAGTACCACGATGTATCAGGATGGATGCGGGGACGGAGAATGTTGTTGTGGCGGATTTGCAGAGAGCTTTCAGATGGTATCATGACGATGATATGTCTGGTGAAAAAAGTGTTATCATTGGAAGTTCACATACAAACCAGGTTTGTAAACTGGGCAAGATTGCAGTTGGCCTTTCTTGTCAGCCATAACTTGTAACCAGTTTCTGGTATCAGACTAAATATTTTGCATAACTACTTCTGAAATAGTGTAATTAATAAATTTGTCAAGTAAAATAGTTTTAGTGATTTGTCCACGATTTAGAGTGTGCATGTGCTTTAATTAAGACAACTATGTTTGAGCTTCAAAAATCGGTGAATTGAGCACTGTGGGACATCCTATGGTGTCCACTGTACGTTGGTGTCAGACACAAAGTACACACGTGCTATGGTATTTTGACACCAAGTACGTTGTAGTGCTACATATCACTGGTGGATTTATCATTGCTTTAACTGCCGGCATTTGTCACATTTATAAGGTATTTTTCTACATGAATTTGTTCCCTCTGGATAGTAATGCCACCTCAGTTAATTTGCTGAAAGACTATTCTTTAATAAAACATGCATATTCAAGTCCAACACCAAAATCCGTTCCTACTGTGCATACTCGACGTACTTTGGTAACTGGTAGTTACACAGGGGCGTTCACAGGGGCGTAGCTCCCTTTAGGCGCTGTAGGCACGTGCCTAAACTCTTTTACTCAAAATGCCCCAAAACGCATCTACGTAATGTATCGACCGGATCAGCCTTCGCTGACTTGAATCATCTTATTCTGGTCAATAAAACTCCCTTCATATCAACCTGAAAGAAAAAAGAAACCACAAAGAAATACATCCTGGGATAAAAACATAATTAAACATATGTACCAATATATGATATTTATTCTCTTTATAAAGAAAATGAGAATATGAACTAGAAAATGACAGTTAAATCTAAATTGCACGAATTAATTTCAACACATGAAGCAAACAGTAGCATTAATAAATACGGTATGTTTAAATTGTAAACTTATATAAAACGACAAAATTGTACTTATCTTAAACAATGATCATTCTTGAAATAAATGATCTGTCCATGACGTCCGAAATAAGTAATTAATCCATAATTCCTGGTTCCACTTTCACTTATAATCCATCTGGACTCAAAACTTACGACTAAATAACGGTTCTCTCTGACAAGCGTGTACATATATATATATATACATGATTTACAGGTTAAGCGTAGTCGAACGACAGTAATAATCACAATTGTTCCGTGTTTGCATGAGTTCCTCGTGATTTTGTACACCGTTTATTTTACGGCCTACAAAAGGGTCACGAGTCTCAAAAGACCTTTCTTTTTCTGTTGCTGTTTAGTAACACACAGCTATCATGCTGTCCCTTTTTAGTCATAGGGTTATAAATGTTTCCATAATAATTATTTCCTTTTTATTTCTGTTTCGAAAAAGGAATATAATACAATATGGATAAACATATTTAAATTACAAAACATGCCTCTTTTTTCCATTCTGTACCTTCTTTTCCTATATATCCTTCATTCCTTTTACCCTATTCTGAATATCTCTTTCTCATATTGATTTAATTACTACGCCTTCTGTTGCCCTCTGATCACACTGTATAATATATTGCAGAACTGTTATTTATGTATTATGTACATACTCAGTATTGAAATAAAATATTGTATTGTATTGTATTGCAAGAAATTTGTGCCCTATCCGAAATCCAATCCCCCGTCGTTGGAAAACAAATTTTGTTCCCCAACACGAAACGCTCATATCTTTCCCCCACCCCATCCGCTTCGCAGAAAGTTGGTAAATTTGTGTTCATATGCGGTTTATTCAAGTTTGAACATCAGGTCCTATTGTGTCATTTGAAATGATACAAATAAATTAAGCTATGAAAACCAGGTGATTACGGTTGTGAACTCATAGGCTTGTAAAACTTTCTTACATTTGATAGTATCAAAAAAAAAATTGTTAACGTTGTGGTAAAAGGTACATTATAACGCCCACTATTTCAGAGAATAGAAAGCTGGTGGAGACAGCTGCATCAAATGTGCATAGCGGCATGGAAAGACAAATTTTGCCAAATGGAAGAGCAAGGGATTTTCTCCACAGCAGAGTTTAGCCATATGTAAGCCTTAGATATATAACTCTTTAGCAGCATTTTGTAATTTTTAATGTTTATAGTTAGCTGTCTGTATTTTCATTGCCGGTTTAAATTCCTGTAAAAGTTAAGGATGTTAAATATAAAATTTTATTTGTGAACAAAGCCTGGTAAAAAAGCCAAAGAATTTGTTCAAGTACAATTTGATTCTTTATCTATGGTTTCAATGTTCTGCACACTGTTATAAGAAGCAAATTTATCCTGCTAGGTGGGTTATTATTCATGTCAATTATTTCTATTGTATTTCTACTTTTCAGACAGTGTGTTAGATTTTGCTTTATGCAGCTTATTCAGCATGAACTGGACAGAGTACGATCAGAGTGGAATACTCATTATATAAGGAGACAGACTAGGGAAGGAACCCCATGTGGGAAGCCTGAAATTTTGTACAGTCATCCTGAATTATATGGTACATTAAATCACAGTAGTTCTGATTGTGTCACAGATCCATAATGATTGTTTGCTTTGTCACTGACATACCTTTATCCTAAATAATCTATTAACACATTTTGAAGTGTGGCCATTAGTATATATAGACATCTAAGATTATTGAATTTCCATACTATGATTTGATTTCTTTTATCGGCAGGCACATACGACTACAAATTCCCAGTCAACGAGGTAGACAGCGAATATTGTTCTGCTTATTGTGATGTCCCATCTCTAAGTGGAGTTGAGGAGGAGTTAAATACAAGAATTCTTCAGATGATGCAGGTACACCAAAAGCAGATGCCAGAGACATCGAATGAAGCCTGCCAATTGCTAAACTGGTTATTACCGTATCTGTGAGATAGTCTCTGCATGGATCAACTTCGTAGAGCTGAGCCCTTCGTACTTTGAACAGATCTCTAAAGTGTTAGATTATTAATTAATTGTAATGTTGACTTCTGAAGTCAAAGTGTCTCGCAATATATTCACAACCTATAAAAACTCTTAACCTGTATATTAATCAATTCACAAAAAAAGCCAGCCTGTATATCTTTTAACCAAACTTTGGGCCAAAAACATAATTGGACAAATAAATTCTTCAAATACTATTATATTTCAACTTGAATGTGCCCAATGTATAATAAAAAATATTAAATGAAAAAAACAACAGCTAATATTATATCATAATAAAGGTACCAATCTTACACACCTGAACAACTTTGAAAATCTTCTTGTCATGACCGCGGGTTTTCTGCGTAATTTAACAGTTCGGTAACAAGTTTGACCAGGCACCAACGCATCAGTCGTAATGCTATCACCGCAAACCTGAACACCAAGGAGAAAAACAAACTTCATATCGTGTTTTAGTATAAGCTGACTGGGAACCAGCTCTCAAGTCAGAAGTTTTTCCCTCTAAATCACAAAAGTGATTCTTACACGTAAATTGGTCTCCAGCTCTCAATATCTTCGCACATCATCACATAAGCCGTACATTCATGTACACTGGTCTCCAGCTTTTTGGCTCTACATCACATAAGCTTTAATACATGTACACGTACACTGGTCTGTAGCTCTCAAATTACAGAACCGGTACATACACTGGTCTCTAGCACCTAAGTCGTAGGTTCTTCGCTCTACCCAACAGAAGTGGTACATACACGTAAAATGGTCTCTAGCACCCAAGTCTGAATTTCTTCGCCCAACATCACAGAAGCGGTACATACACTGGTCTCTAAGTCTCAAATCGTAGATTCTTTGCCCTATGTCACGGATGGACTCATTCTACATTATATCACGGAAGGGCTCATTGTATATTATATCACGGACGGGCTGATTGTACATTATATCACGAACGGCTCATTGTACATATTATTATGGAAGTGCTCATTGTACATTATATCATGGAAGGGCTCATTGTACATTATATCACGGATGGGCTCATTGTACATTATATCATGGATTGTCTAATTGTACATTATATCATGGATGGACTCATTGTACATTATATCATGGATGGGCTCATTGTACATTATATCATGGATGGACTCATTGTACATTATATCATGGATGGGCTCATTGTACATTATATCACGGAAGGGCTCATTGTACATTATATCACGGATGGGCTCATTGTACATTATATCACGGAAGGGCTCATTGTATATTATATCACGGATGGACTCATTGTACATTATATCACGGACAGGCTCATTGTACATTATATCATGGATGGCTCATTTAGGAAATAGATCTCATTTTGAGTGATATACCGGCTCGTATATCACGATTTGGAGTTCAGGTGAGTAGTAATTAATCACGAAGGCCGAATGGCCTGAGATTAATTTATACACACCTGCACGACACATCGTGATATAAGAGCCGGTATATCAATCAACATGAGATCTATTTCAATTCTAGCACTTTTTTAAAACTTAAAGGGATATAAATTAAGGGGAACTATGTTATCACATGAAAGTGTTCATGTGTAGGCTATTCTATCCTTACTCCCCATTGTATTTGTTTTGCAAATATTCGATTTCTTTTGCAAATATTCGATTTTTTTTTTACGAAAAAAACATTTTGAAATCTTTTTATTAACAGTCTATGAACATTTTATTTTGATTATACCTTTTACAATTGTTCTTAAACCCATCATGTGCAATTTGTTGTACATTATATCATGGATGGTCTCATTGTACATTATATCATGGACGGGCTCATTGTACATTATATCATGGACGGGCTCATTGTACATTAGATCATGGATGGACTCATTGTACATTATATCATGGATGGACTCATTGTACATTATATCATGGATTGTCTCATTGTACATTATATCACGGATGGACTCATTGTACATTATATCATGGACGGGCTCATTGTACATTATATCATGGATGGACTCATTGTACATTATATCATGGATGGACTCATTGTACATTATATCATGGATGGATTCATTGTACATTATATCATGGATTGTCTCATTGTACATTATATCATGGCTGGACTCATTGTACATTATATCATGGATGGACTCATTGTACATTATATCATGGATGGGCTCATTGTACATTATATCATGGATGGGCTCATTGTACATTATATCACGGATGGGCTCATTGTACATTATATCATGGACGGGCTCATTGTACATTATATCATGGATGGACTCATTGTACATTATATCATGGAAGGGCTCATTGTACATTATATCATGGATTGTCTCATTGTACATTATATCATGGATGGACTCATTGTACATTATATCATGGATGGGCTCATTGTACATTATATCATGGATGGGCTCATTGTACATTATATCACGGATGGGCTCATTGTACATTATATCACGGATGGGCTCATTGTACATTATATCATGGACGGGCTCATTGTACATTATATCATGGATGGACTCATTGTACATTATATCATGGAAGGGCTCATTGTACATTATATCATGGATTGTCTCATTGTACATTATATCATGGATGGACTCATTGTACATTATATCATGGATGGGCTCATTGTACATTATATCATGGATGGGCTCATTGTACATTATATCATGGATGGGCTCATTGTACATTATATCATGGATGGGCTCATTGTACATTATATCATGGATGGGCTCATTGTACATTATATCATGGATTGTCTCATTGTACATTATATCACGGATTGTCTCATTGTACATTATATCATGGATGGTCTCATTCTACATTATATCATGGATGGACTCATTGTACATTATATCATGGATTGTCTCATTGTCTCATTACACTAATACAACTGTGTGTGTGTGCTTAAGTGTGAAACGCCGTGTCCATCAACATAGTGCAGAACAACATTGCATCCAAAAAAACAACAACAACACATACAAACATAATCCAAGCGTTCTTCTGACAACAAAAAAGGTCGGTAACTAAACTAAATGAAGTTGTGTCTAATTGTGTTTTGATAACTACAAAACAAATGTTAAGGGTAAAGTACAGACAAACTTTGTTATGGCAGAATTCTAATATCTAGATTGAAGTAAGAATGTGTATAATTATACTGTTTTGCAAAGAGCCACAACATCAAAGCTTCTAGGACAAGCGTGTTAATAATCAAACTTGATCACAGATTATGCACAGTTTTCTTTTTCAAAAAGGTGTAAGACAGCTCTAAAGGGACACAAAAGAATTTTAATTTATCTCGTGCGCACGAGATAGTATCTTGTTCGCACGACATAGTATCTCGTGCGCACGAGATAAGTTTCTCGTTCGCATGACTTAGTATCTATAGTGCGCACGACATACTATCTCGTTCGCACGACTTAGTATGTCGTGCAAGCGAGATAGTATACTTATCTTGCGAACGAGATACTATGTCGTGCGAACGAGATACTATCTTGTGTGCACGAGATAAAACAAAATCGTATGTAATTTATGAAAATGTGTGTGTCCCTTTAGAGCTTCCGTACAGGTGTATTATAACCAGAAACTTGTTAAAAGTGTCTAATATCTAGGTTGAAGTAAGAATGTGGATAATTATACTGTTTTGCAAAGAGCCACAACATCTAATCTTCTTACGGCAGCTCTAAAGGGACACACACGGTTTTTTATTTATCTCGTGCGCACGAGATATTATCTCGTTCGCACGACATAGTATCTCGTGCGCACGAGATAAGTTTCTTGTTCGCACAACTTAGTATCTCGTGTGCACGACATACTATCTCTTTCGCACGACTTAGTATGTCGTGCGAACGAGATAGTATACTTATCTCGTTTGCACGAGATACTTAGTCGTGCGAACGAGATACTATGTTGTGCGAACGAGATACTATGTCGTGCGAACGACATACTATCTCGTACGCACGAGATAAAAAAAAATCGTATGTAATTTATGAAAATGTGTGTGTCCCTTTAGAGCTTCCGTACAGGTGTATTATAACCAGCAACTTGTTAAACGCGAACTTTGACTGTTGTATGCTGTCCTTAAATTTTATAGAATCCTTGGGATTCTTTGAGAGCCCTCATCATCAGATGTTTAAAGACATCTGGATCAGATATTCCACGTGGGACGTTCAACTGCAATGCGCATGTTGAGGAAGATGGCAGTCGCTGAACTCCTGGCTCTGATGGGAAAAAAATAATATCTATGGACTTGCTAAATCCTCTGGGAGGCACTTGATCGGCACCAGTGATGAAAGAAAGCAGCTCTTTGAATGTGACATCAATACATCCTTCTGAAAAAATAAAAATAAATTAAAAAACCTTATACTGAGCAAACTCACATACCCCACACTCCACATACTGAAACAATGGTTAAGATCAGTCGACTGATGTACATTGTAGAGTATTCACAAGGATGTCAATGTAAGAAAATAGTCAAAGTCCGATTGTGACATTGACCTTTGACCTATGACCTTGAAAATAAATAGGCTTCTAGACATTAGCATGTAGTAGCTGTAAACCAAGGTTGGTTAAGATCTGTCAAGGGGTGTACAGTGTAGAGTGTTCACAACATAGGGATGACGGAAAGACTGACCGATCAAAAAAGTAAATAATAAGGCAGTTAAGTACAGCATAATGATCTGGCCTATTTTATAACTTTGAAACATTGTCAGTTCTCATGAAAAAGATTGGAGAAATTTCTGACGTGTGCTGTAAGTACTTCTGTTTTATACAAAAATATTCAAGAACAAGAGATTAGAATTATGGTTTTACTCAAATTCTCAAACTTTAGAGGAGAAAAATAAATATTAACTTCATGATTCTGGAGCACTGATAGTATACTAAATAATCAAGTTCACAACATATTTGTCGAGCCGCGTTAACTGAGTCGGTAGCAACGAGTGCTATCATTCCAGGGGTTGTGAGTTCGAATCCCAACTCGGCCAACTTTCTTTCCGACGTTTGCCGAAATTCAATGCGATATGCGTCATTTGTCTTTCACCAATGGGCTTAGTCTATTTGGAAAAGCAGTCAGTTGTTAGTTAGGGAAGATTGTTGTGTGGAGTACTGGTAAGAGAAAACTAGGAAATACATGAGACGGTGAACTGGCCGCCGTTTTATGACTGAGAACTGAGAAATTGTTAAAAACGGCGGTAAACCCCAATCAATCCATACAATAAATCAATTACATTTATGTGTACGGACGAAAAATAATTTCTGCATTCAGCCCCCTACGAATTGACGACTCTCTTAACACAAGATATCTTTTTCTTACTGAAATCTGCTTTAAACTTCATTTATGCAGTCCAATAGGAAATCATTTGTTTTCTTTATTAACAGCATCAATACCTTCTATATCTTGGAGAAAAAGTTCCCATCCATAGACAGAATCTTGTTCTTCCTGATGATAATTTGAGCCCTGTTCAGAGTAACGAACTGTACAAAGGGCTTCAAAGGACACTATTGACAATTTTACTGGCTTGCTGCAAAATTCTTCTTTGAATGTTTCAGAGTTCTTCATGACAACATCCCAGAAATTCCCAACATCATTCATTCCATTTATAAATTCCCTTATCTCAGCTGAACATCTGAAATACATGTTTATCATAATTATTACTATTAGACTTGCTATTCAAACTCATTTTACCACAACACGAATGCTGAGGAGGCGGTGCAATGTACACCCGAAGGCAAATTTGTATGGGGGCTATCATAGAACTAAGTACTGCTTGAAAAGGGCGTATAACTTCGTAAAAAAAATCAGAAGACTTACCGAAATTGAAATGACCTGTGATTTGATTATATTTACTAGCATACTTCAAAATGACGAAGCCTTTCAAAAGTTATTGCCTGATTAAAGGCCCCATATCCATCAAAATCACCTAGACCATGGAAAATTACTGACGCATGCAGTAAAAATGGCATTGACATCCTGGGGAGGGGTCATTTCTGACCCCAGGGCTATAATTGCAACAATCTTGTTAGAGGTTCACTAGATGATGCTCAATACCAAATATCAAAGGCATGGGCCCTCTACTTTCAGACAAGAAGATTTTTTAAGTTTTACTTATACAAGTCTATGCAAAACAAGTGACTCCGGGGAGGGTCATTTTTGACCCCAGGGCTATAATTGGGACAATTTTGATAGAGGTTCACTGGATGATGCTACATACCAAATATCAAAGGCATGGGCCTTCTATTTTTAGACAAGAAGACTTTTAAAAAAGGTCCTTACACGAGTCTATGAAAAACAAGTGACCCCCCGGGGAGGGGTCAATTTTGACCCCAGGGCTATAATTGGGACAATTTTGATAGAGGTTAACTGGATGGTGCTACGTACCAAATATCAAAGGCACGGGCCTTCTACTTTCAGACAAAAAGACTTTTAAAAAAGGTCCTTACGCGAGTCTATGAAAAACAAGTGACCCCCCGGGGAGGGGTCAATTTTGACCCCAGGGCTATAACTTGAACAATCTTGATAGAGGTTAACTAAATGATGCTTCATACCAAATATCAAAGGCATTGGCCTTCTACTTTCAGACAAGAAGATTTATTAAGTGTTTCCCTATAAAAGTCTATGAAAAACAAGTGACCCCTGGGAAGGGGTCATTTTTTACCCCAGAGCTATTTTTTGAACAATCTTGATAGAAGTAAATATCCTAAATATAAATGGCCGAGTATGTACCTGTAGTAAACAATCTGTCTGATGACTTGCTTGTAAAGTTTTTCCTTCTCCTCCAGTACTAGTCCCCATATCCTATTTATCCCATTGTCCATCAACCAATCCCCATTCTCTTCAATAAAACTATTGAGTTTCCCAATGCAGTCAACCTCATTCAACTGAAAGCACAGATAAATGTGCATGGAGCATAATAAGGTCATGTTACTTTCAACATTATATCATCTTTGTAAGTGATGCATAATGATATCAAAGGTAATTATATCAAACAAGTGTTCTGAGAAATACATTAAACACTGTTCACAAGGATATAGTGTTGCAGTTACTTAAACGCTAACTAGAATGGTCATAAAAGTTGACTTATACACCACACACTGCTGGACTCATAACCAATTCTAAATTTAAAGGCGTATAACTTTGCTATGACTTATAACTTTTTTACAATAAAATATAGCATGCGAAGCTGCAATTTATAGATGCCATATGTGCAAAGTTTCACCATACAATCTTAAAATGTGTGGGCCTAGATGTAGTTTTACCCACAAAGTACCCTCTATATGCATTGTTGTACAGAAAGGCCCATACATCTGGTTTTTACCTACTCGAATGTAAAAGGATGTCATAGAAAATGCCTTTGCTGGAAAAAACAAGGGGCAAATGTGAATGACATTATTGCTAGTTTGTCTGTTCGTTTGTCAGATTTTACGTCCCACCAACAGTATTTCAGTCACTTTATATATAACTAAAGTATTATATACATTTGTTTCTCCCCATTTAGTAAATGATAATATAACTTTCTTGATCTTCTTTGTGAAACTAACTTTTCATATACTATATTAACTTGTAAATATGTTACTATTATGTTTAAATTATTACTCTGTACCTTAAGTGACTTATAGGCCCAACGCGGCCGGGTGTGTTTTTTGTATTAATATCTGTATGTAATTGTTATACACATGTCACTCTTATAAAATATATCTTATCTTATCTTATCTTATCATTTGGAGACCATGTCTACTTGAGACAGACAGGGGCAGGGGCGTAGCTTGGCAATAATTAATGTGTAGGCCGTCTCGTTAGAAAATGTACATTGACGACTCTGCGTAAAGTATCGACCCGGATCAGCCTAAGCATGCCACACAGGCGTACCCGGATAGACAATTTTCGCCTCTTGTGGATTTTCTGTTTAAGGAATCACTAGCCTATGCATCTATCCCCCTAAGACGGATTATGTCGGCCGGATCAGTCTGCGCAGGCTGATGTGATCGATACTTTACGCAGATGCTTTTGGAGAAAAAATGTGTAGGCATGTGCCTACAGTGCCTAAAGGGAGCTACGCCCCTGACATATATAATGCTGCCACACTGCCATAGACATGTGGCATGATACCACATCAAGTCACATTATCCTGACACAGGGCCAACCAGCCATAGAACTATCCTGTAATTATGCTACATAAAAAAATATGCTTTGCCATTTTATACCTGCTTTAAAATATTTTGAACTTCTATTGGAAGTATTACTATGTCGCAATTCTGTAAGTCTGTTGAACCCCCTATCATTAGATCATAGGCATGTGGGTTCAGGAAATGTGGAGCAGGACCATCATGAAGAAAGGAGAGGGCAATAAGTCTTCCAGCATGTCGGTGCCTGTCCATTTCAAGAAGATCTACATCATGGGAGAAGTATTTGTTGTCATCTGGACCACAAAACATCTGGGAACTCTGAAGCTGATCTAAGGCAAGTCTGCAAATAAAAGGAAGTGCAATCAGCATACTAAGCAACTTACTGCACCATGGTAATGGGGTTTAAATGGCAATAGAGAAACAATACATGGGAAATTATTCAACTGTTTGTTATTTATTTTACAACTTGCCAATTAATACCTTACCCATGCAAAAGTTACACTTTGGACAAATTTAGTTCTCACAATTTAACAAAATACTTAATAAGTTAGATTTGACTTATGGTTCTTCTGCTTTATGGATTCACACTCCAAACCGTATCAAAGCTCAAAGCACTTCACACCCCCCCCCCCCCCCCCCCCCCCCCCCCCCCACCACACACACACATATATGTATTACAGTAACCATTTTCATTCTGGAGGACATGAACTTAAACTTTGCCGTTTTTTCTCGTATATATTTGGCCTTGAAGCAAGAAAGAAAGAATCTAGGATGCCCAGCATGCTAGACCTTCATAGTAATGATCTACAACTTCATTTGTTGTCACATTAATATTTACCTAAAAAATTCTCGCCTCGGTCCTCCAAGGTTCTCTCCAAGTTCACCACTGAACTTAATGAAAAGTTTACCATTTAAATTAAATGACTTTCTGTCAAGTGATCTGTATGCAGAATTTAACACACATTTCCTTGACACAATTACTGTTTGTACACTGTTGGAAATCCATCTAGTAGATAGTTCAGTTAAGATGTCATTCAAGGTTTTCCTCTCTGTTTCTGGCGTTCTGGAACATGAAGAGTTAAAGCAGAGAATTAAATTCACTGAAAGGGGCTGCACTCCAGATTGTTTGCCGATGCATAAAAAAGAAAAGTTTTATATATTTGGAATTTCTTGTTGTATTTGTTTAGTAAGGCATTGCAACTTAGTTATGTGCCTCCTTTTTTCCATAGAAAGGCACCGGAATGATGAGATTGTCATGTATTTATCCATACAAGTTTACTGCGTTGGTCACGGGAAAGAGATTAATGGATATTTACTTCATATCTTTAGTTGCAGTTTGACTTTGTGTGGTTGATCCGTAGTCTCCATTTGCGGCACCAGACATTCATATAATGAGCATAAGCATACTTTGCATTTTCTGTTTCAGACAGCAGAACTATGTCATCTGCTTAGAGAAGACAGCTCAGTTGTTTGTCACCAAACTGTAATCCCTTATGTATTGAATGTATACCTTCTACAAGGCCGTTAATGTAAAGGGCAAAAATTGTAGAAGAGCTTGTATGTATAAATCATCTAAATAGTTTCCATACACTGCAGAAATATTATAGCCGAGTCCTTTTCTGTAACTAATTTTGAAACAACTTATACAAGTATTAAAATGTTTATATTATCAGAGAAAACCCATAGCATATGTACTATTGATTGATTTATTGATTGGGGTTTAACGCGATTGTTAACAATTTCTCAGTCATATTACGGCGGCCAGTTCACATACACTTGTATTTCCTTGTTTTCACACACCAGTAATCTATACAACAATCTTCCTAAGCAACTTGTTGCTTTGTAACATAGACTTAGCCCATTGTTGGAAGACGTATGACGCCGCATGTCGCGTTGACTTTTGTTAAACGTCGGATAGAAAGTTGGCCGAGCCGGGATTCGAACTCACAACCCCTGGATTGACAGCCTGCGTCGCTACCGACTAAGCCACTGGGGCAGCACTTGTACTAATGTTAAATGTATATTCAAACATGATAACACATTTTCTTCTTCTTGCATAAAGTCAACACATCTGGGTGTATTCTGCAATAAATCCCCCTATTCCTTTTACCTCCCGCATTTTATGAATGAAAGTCACGTAAACACAACGTAATGAGTAAACACATCATCTACAAATACTACATGTAAGTGTGCTATTATATTAATATGAATAAAATATTTATATTAATGAAGATATATTGATATCAACGAGGAAATAAATCTTTGAAAACTGTTTGCGTTTTTTTCATTACAGTATTACAAACAGGGAGGTGAAAATAACTAGAAGCAACTGTGAGTGAACTCACGAAAGGATACCCCCTTCCCGCGCTTAACAGACGGACGGACGGACAGGGATAATCTTACTTCATGCACATCCTCAGGTTGTGTACTGCAACTGTGTAAAGTTTCATTAGAATCGGTCCAGCCGTTAAGGAGGTGTTTCGATTATAAGGATATGGACAGATAGACGGATGGCGGAGAGATGGACGGACGGACAGGAATAAACTTACTTCATGCACATCCTCAGGTTGTGTACTGCAACTGTGTGAAGTTTCATCAGAATCGGTCCAGTCGTGAAGGATGAGTTGCGCTTACAAGACATGTGGACAGACAGACGGATGGCGGACAGACTGACGGATGGATAGGGGGAATCTTACTTCATGCACATCCTCCGGTTGTGTACTACAACTCTGTAAAGTTTTATCAGAATCGGTCCAGCCGTTTAGGAGGAGTAGTGCTTACAATAATATGAACAGACAGATGGACACGGACAGACGGACGGACGGACATGGAATTCTTCCTTCATGCACATCCTCAGGTTGTGTACTGCAACTGTGTAAAGTTTTATCAGAATCTGTCCAGCCATTTAGGAAAAAAGTGCTTGCAAAGAATGTAGAAAGATGGACAGAAAGACGGACAGACAGGCAGACAGACAGGGAGATTCCTATATACCCCCAAACATTTTTTGCGGGGGTATAATAACCAAAGGTAACTATACCATGATTTTGAGTTAAGATGCGAACAATTAACTGCGAAGGCTGCAACTCCGCATCTTAACTCCAAATCGTGGTGTATTCGTCAATAAATACGGAAAACCAAATTTTATTTTATAAGTGAAGTGTACATACTCGGATGGCAAACTTTCAAGTAAGCTAGCTTGAATGGCTTGTTCCAGTTCTTCATCTTCACTATCAAAGACTTCCACAAATTCCCTGTATACGCTGGAACAAATCAGATCAAACATCAGTAACATAGTGTGTTAAGTAGTGAAGCTAGTTGCTGACCTGAAGCCTTTCACTGTACAATTCATTTCTGATTCCATTTCGGTACTTGCATTTTGTGTATAAGCATTTCCACTGATAGGAATGATCATTTAAGTTGCCAATATGTATTAACTGTTATATGTGTAATGATAAACAAGCACATTCAGAGAATTGTGGTCCCCCATTTAAGGGTCTTATTAGTTTAACTAGAACGGGGTGCTTCGCAGAGCACGTGTGTCACCTTCACTGCTCATTGAAAGTGTGACGGACAGACAGACGTGCTACGTAGGATGACACATATAGTAGGTAAAACTTGGAGATGAAGGTCAATAGGTCAAATGCTTTGAAAATTAGCACATGGTGAAAATCTAGACCTGCCAGTGTACCACATATTGGGATTTACACTTTAATCTTACTAAGTATATTAATTTCTGGTACATAACTTTCAAAACATCCCTTTCATAATCTACATACATGTGTAAGTTTTACAAATTAAAAAAGAAGATAAATGCCTGTATATTAATTGACTGTAGGTACATTTTCATTTAAGTGAAATTCTTACTGTATCTAGTCTAAACAGTGGGAACAAGTAGGAACCAATCATATTGTTACCCTTTTTGCAGCAGACGTCTTTAGAAATAATTGAGGCAAAAGGTTAAAACGCTCAAATATTAGGTTAATTTTCTCCATTTACGGTGTTAACCCTTCCCACATACAGTATATACTCTTAATGAGCCTCTGCATCAGACAACTTTTGAAATAAGTGTGGAAAATGGTGAAATTAGTCATAATTAGCTTAATTTTCTCCATTTATGGTTTTTTATAACCCTTTACCACATACAGTATAAACCCTATGAGCCTTTGCAACGGACAACTTTTGATAGTGTTGTGGCAAAAGGGGAAATTAGTCATAATGAGCTTAATTTTCTCCATTTATAGTTTTAACCATTTCCACCATACATGTATATACCATTTCTGAACCTCTGAAGCAAGCGACTTTTTAAATCATTGTAGTAATAGGTATAATTGCTCAAAATAAGCTGTTTTTTTCTCCATTTACGGTTATAACCCTGTCCTATATAAGGAGTTTTTGAACACTTTCTGAAGCAGACGACTTTAGAAATCATTGAGACAAAAGGTAAAAAAATAAAAAATTAGGTTAATTTTCTCCATTTACGGTGTTAACCCTTTCTCACATACAGCAGTATATACACTTTGTGAGCCTCTGCAGCAGACAACTTTTGAAATAATTGTGGCAAATGGTGAAATAATCATAGTTACCTTAATTTTCTCCATTTATGGTTTTAACCCTTTACCATATACAGTATAAACCAAATGAGCCTCTGCAACAGACAACTTTTGATAGTGTTGTGGCAAAAGGGGAAATTATTCATAATGAGCTTAATTTTCTCCATTTACGGTTTTAGCCATTTCTACCATACATGTATTTACTATTTCTGAGCCTCTGAAGCAAGCGTCTTTTGAAATAATTGTAGCATAAGGTATAATTGCTCAAAATAAGCTGTTTTTCTCCATTTACCGTTATAACCCTGTCCTAAAAAGGAGGTTGAACCCTTTCTGCAGCAGAGGTCTTTAGAAATAATTGAGGCAAAAGGTTAAAAAGCTAAACAATTAGGTTAGTTTTCTCCATTTACGGTGTTAACCCTTTCCACATACAGTATATACTCTTTATGAGCCTCTGCAGCAGACAACTTTTGAAATAATTGTGGCAAATGGTGAAATTAGTCATAATAAGCTTAATTTTCTCCATTTATGGTTTTAAACATTTACCACATACAGTATAAACCCTATGAGCCTCTACAACAGACAATTGTTGATAGTGTTGTGGCAAAAGGGGAAATTAGTCTTAATGAGCTTGATTTTCTCCATTTACGGTTTATACCATTTCTGAGCCTCTGAAGCAAGTGAATTTTGAAATCTTTGTGGCAAAGGGTGAAATTTCTTAAAATGAGCAATTGCTCCATTTGCCACAGCAAATTTCAATTAACTTACTATCTTTTATAGAGATTATCTATAATTGTGCTTGAATATTTCAAAGCATGTCAGGTTAAACATCATTGAAATCATTGTGGCAAAAGGAGATTTTGCTCATTAAGAACAATAATGATATGCATTTACCACAATAATTTTGAGTACATTTAAATTATTATACTATCATGTGATAGATATTTTAATTTTGTACTTGATAATTTCAAAGTCGTCTGCTGCATATTTGTTTATGTGGGAAGTGGTTTAACCCTTACCCACTTTCATGACTTGCCCAAACAAAACAAAAACAGATTTCCTGTGTGTCTGCATTAATTGACACAACAATATCATATCAGTAATTATGTTCAATACATATAGTTGATTATCTTTGGTACAAATTTAAATTCATCATGACCTCATGTCCAATTATGTTTAAGTATTCGTCTTAATTTGTAACTTTTCATGATCAGTTTAACTCTAAATTATTTCTTTCACTTAAAACACAGACCAGCCAGGTTAAATATCCTACATACAATTGATATCTTTAAATAATGAAATATTGATATCAACATAACTGACTACAGTTAAATTGTATTAATGTTTGTGCATTTAAACGTTCTGTTTTCTTATTTCTACATGTACAACGAAATATTGCGGCTTCTAACATTCGTCTTGTAGTACATTTGGAAAGGTATTGTAACAGGTAATGCACATGTGAAATATGAAAGCCCTACGTCCTACGTTAAAAAAGTATGTCTCAATAGCTCAGTCGGTAGCGACGAGGGCTGTCAATCCAGGGGTCGTGAGTTCGAATCCCGGCTCGGCCAACATTCTTTCCAACATTTGACAAAAGTCAATGCGACATGCGTCATTTGTCTTTCACCAATGGGCTTAGTCTATGTGGAAAAGCAGCCAGTTGCTTGGGAAGAATGTTGTGTGTTGTACTGGTGCGAGAAAACCAGGAAACACATGAGTAGGTGAACTGGCCGCCGTGATTTGACTGAGAAATTGTTAAAATGGCGTTAAACCCCAATCAATCAACTCAAGGTTTAAAATTTCAGAATGTAGGTCGAAAAGGTCTTGTCAAACGCAATACACCTGTGAAATATGAAACCCCTACCTCTTACGGTTCAAATAATATGACCAAGGTTAAAAGAAAATTGACAGACGGACAGACAAAAGAGATTTTACCACTCTTTCGCTAGAAGTAGGGGGCAATTATAAGCCTGCATGATTGTATTCATTTGGATAACTTCTAACACTGTATAAACAAACCTTCCAAACGGTAAGCATAAATGTGTCTGCAAATATTACCAGTGAGCAGATGTCTTTAGTCATGTGTCAGTCTTAAAGCAGACACTTTTGCATCCAGTATCTAATTAATGATCTAATAATAACTGTGCTCTATTCTAAGCCAACGGGAAAATCTGGATATCTTGTTACTGGCTAAATTTCATAACAAGGGTTTGTCTTAAAAACCATTTGCATTTGTTCTGAAAAATATGATAACTACAGAGTAAAACAAGTCAAACAATAAGATTGAAAAGTTACAACAACATTGAAATGTTTATGAGTGGACTACAACCCAGTTTTTAATCAAACAAGCATGAATGGGATATTTTATGCCAACTAATATTACCAAACCAATATCCAATTCATTGATTTAGATGAAAAATACGAGTGTCTTCTGTATTATAAGTTATTAAATACAACTTACGTTAATGGGATTCTCTCATTTCCTCTGAAGCGTTTACGTAAACTCAGTCGGTTCCTATGGTGAAAAGTTACCTAGAATGTTAATGACAAAGAAGTCTTCAATTTAATGAATATGAAAGATATTTGTCATATGTTTAAAACATTTACAAATGCTAACTCGTAATAAACAAGAAATCGGTCGAACTGAATGAGGCCCCAATCAGGTTTTTGTCAAGCAACCATACACATTGCATGAACAGAAAAACAACTACGCAAACTTGACAAATGGAAAAAATCTTCAATTTTTTATTATTTTCTAATTGCCATATTTAATGATGTAAAGAAGCTTTAAATAAATGAAAAATAAAAGTCAGGACATGAAAACATAAAGTCTAAAAGGGGAGACATATTGAACATTATTAATTATAGAGCTATTATGTGTAAATTTCTATTCTTTTAAAACTATTATACCTCAGGCGTTCCAGAATCTTCTACACAGCCACCAACATTTTCTGAAGTGGTCACAGCACTTTCACCTGGTGTAAAGTCATCAGTATATGAGGTAGAAGCAATAACTTCTGGTGTACAAGTAGAGCCTGGTGTGGCTTCAGAAACAAATGCCGATATGCTTACATCACTGCAGGTAGTAGTAGCAACAACTCCAGGAACAACCACATTAGTGTTTGTAGTTCTGGCTGCGGCACCATATGTGCTGGTGGTAGACTGAAATTAGTATGTAAGGAATAAAATGAAAATATTCAATTACCGAGCTATAAACAATCTGAAACATGGTAGAGAGAAAGGAATGTTAAATCTTACTGACTTGCATCAGTTTCTGCCCATTCAGTTACTGCTTGATCAGCTTTATATTTAAATATTTCATAGATACTTCATTAGAGTCCAAAGTGATGTCTCGGTCTATACATCTAACACAATATAATATTAAGATAAACAATTCGAATGGAATACTAATAAAATACAGTTTTATTTTGTAGAGTGCAATGAAACACTAACGAAACACTAAACGTGTTATGAAACAAAAACAAAATACTAAACACCATTTCCCTGAGAAATGTTGCATTAATGTTTTGTTTAATGCAAGACTTTCGAAACATGCTAACAAAATATAAAAGAATGTTTTTTTTTGTAAGTGTTTTGAAAGCGTTTTGTTTGTATTTTGTTTTAAAAGATTTCCATTTGAGCTAGCTTAATAACGTTCTATAATAAAAACGAATACATTTTGTACGTTAATTTATATGTTGTTTTCGATTTGCACATTTACATGTTTATACATAAACACATAGTTTATACACATTAATTATAGGTATGAGTGTTAATTTTATGTTATCAAGCTTTACAATTAATAAACTTAAAAGCAAAGCCTGGATTTTACCGTATTCCTTGCCGCAGAAAAACAGCTGAAGCTAGGCAGCTCATCTTCTGATGAGCTGCTTTCCAATGTTGGTGGTGAAATACACATTGTTGATCCTTCTCCTTGTCCAAAATGCTGAATAACTTCTGACAGATGAAGAATAGGCAGGGGTCCCTTCACACTTTCTGCAGGTGTCTCGTCAGATGATGTAATAGGATCAACCTTTTGTAAATAGACATAAAACTGTCTTACAGTATATATAAATTTATTTGTCACAGAATGTTAAAGGATATCTAAAGGCCCATAACTCTTCAGCAACAAGACCAAAGCATAAACAAAGCATTATGTGCAAACCTTAACAGGCTGGTAAACACTTTGTTACATACAGTTTCCCACTTAAGCGCGACTTCTGATGTTTTGTGGCTGCCTTATATACATGATAATAACAGTTTACTGTTTTTCAGACGTTACAAATTGAGGATCCTGCTTATGATAACTGTACACTGCTCTCAAATCCTTTAGTTTTTTATGCACTTCATGTCATTTGCATGTATAAATGGGGGCCCCTGATCAAAGGAATTTTAGCTAACCGAGACGCTGTCTTTAATTAAGCTTCATGACTCTGTGTATATACCTTCTGTAAAACACAACATTATGAACGGATGCACACACTCATGCATGTATAGACGCATGCACAAACAGACAAGTGCAAATCTATATGTTCCCCTTCTCCACAAAATTGGGGGGGTATAACAAATAATTTTCTTATACACCGTATGGGAGCGACACCGGATATTGGTTCTAAGTAAGCGAGAGAAAGTTTCAGGGAACTTGACCAAAGGGTAAGTTTTATCGAAATTATTATATTTCTAAGAATCTGACATGCACTATCCTATATGTATTCATCAATAACAAGCTCTGCCGTCAACCAAACCAAAAATGATTCCGAAATGGTGTCATTGGAAGCCGCTTGTAGTAATGCTTTGACATTTAGCTCAAGGATAATATTTAGACCTGCCAGTGTTCCACACATTGGGATTTTACTTTGTCCTTACTAAGTATATTAATTTAAGGTAAATAACTTTCAAAACATCCCTTTCGCAATCTATATAAATGTGTAAGTTTTACAAGTTAAAAAAAGACAAAGGCCGGTGTATTAATTGAATGTATGTACATTTAAAGTTAGCGAAATTCATACTGTATCCAGTCTTAACAGTAATCCTGAATTGGTTACATGCATCATACGCTTTAATATTTTTTAAAAATACTATAAATGACTAAGTCTATTTTCTTTAAAGTACATGTATATACAAGAGAAAGTTGATGCAAGGCATCAATGTCGCCAGAAAAAAAGACTGCATTAATTTACTTTTAACACACATGCATTCCCGGCTTTATAGTCTTAACATACACATTATGTTTTCATTAAGGACACATTGCATGATTTTTTAACTTCCATATACAAATTTAAGGATTTCTCTTTGGGATTTAAATCTACACGCAACAATGAAAAACTTTTAACGTATTAGTAGTCCCAGTTTTCAAAAATAATTATAATGAGTAGTTCACAGATGTCAAAATGTCTCATATGTTTAAAAACGGAGAACACATTTGAAACATCATATCAGCTAAATAGGGTTTGACTGTCCGAGATGGTTTCCCCTACCGAAGGACCTTATATAGCTAAAACATCGCCCCGTGACACCGCAAATGCGACCTCTAGGTCAAGAAATACGGCTAGAAAATAAAGTCCTCTATTTTTATCATGTTGAAGCCTAGCAAGCTAATCTAATGCGCTGCATCCCTTCCGGAATCCAGATTGGAAGGGATTAATTACTTTTTTTGATTTTAGGGGATTTTCTAATCTTGTTTTCCCCATCCCCTCCAGCAATTTCCCGGGATGGGAGGTGAGACTTATGGGTCTATATGATTTGGGGTCATTTGGGTCCTTATTTGGTTTAGGCAACGGTATCACACAGGCTACTATCCAATCACTGGGAAACTTCCACCCACCCCAAACCTTATTGAAGAATGTAAGCCATAGTTTGAGGGCTGGCTCGGGCATATGTTTGAACATAGTATATATTAGTTTGTCTAGCCCCGCGGCGGGGTTCTTCCTGCTACTAATGCACTAGCCAATTTGCCCAGCCGAGGATGTTTAGGATAGGAGTAGTTCTTGTTGTATCTCTTCTGATTCTGCGAAAATAATTCCAGAACTCGATTGAATTTTTAGGGCTGATAATACATGATAGGCAATATTCATTCCAGTTAACTTGTTTATTTTGAAGAACGATCTCTTTACTTTTTGTTGGAGGTGTCTTTATATTTGACCAGGTTGACTACAACAGGGTTTCATTTAATATTAGATACAGATTTTCTTTAGCTATTTTAAATTGTGTACTTATCATTATTATTATAAAATCTTTAAAAAATCTTACACAGTTTTAGATTGAAAATTAATTAAAATTTAAGTACGGAACTGATCTCTGCATTGTATTTGTATATATTTATAACAGCATTGTTTAAGTGTTTTTTTTTGGTATAGCATGATCTATAATAACTTAAATAAAGAAAATCGTTGTTATTTATTTTAATGAAGGGAGATAATTCTACAAAAACATAAGAAATCACTTTTTAGAGCGACTTACTCCGTCAAGTTTTCGCAGTTTACATTTTACTTCCGATTACTTCCCTTTATATATTTGCAATATGAAGATAGGTCACGAACTGAAGAGATAGCTTTAAGACGTTCAACAGACATAGATTTGAGATAGGTTTAAAATATTTCTTATTTTTGTTTATTTCACTAGTTTAATGGTGTGAGCACTCGCGTTTCATATCGGTCACACAATCTAAAGCACAACAACATCTATATTTAGCTAAGAAACAGTTCCTGTTTTATATAAACATGGATCATTTATTTAACATTATTAAATGAATTCTACACAAAGCAAAACGTCTCTCTGAACAAGAAGACCAAGCAGAGGTTGTATATTCTTAAAAAGCATATAATGACGGATAAAAACTGACCAGGCATGCACTTATTGAGCTAAAGTCTAACTATTTCAACTCAATGTTTCAGTGATAGTTTTTTCAAACTGTTGGTTTACTTACCTCTTTGATATTAGTATGTAGATATAGCCTGACTGGTGTTGACTTGACATATTGGAAATATCTACCAACAGTAAAGCCACCCGATTCTTCCAAATCTGGTAGACCCTGGCCAGAAAAACTGGCAATAAAGAAGCTTAAATTGTTTATAAGCATGTTTTTCGGCTCTGATTTTCCATTGGGGAAATAAACATTCAAAATTGTTGCCTGCAACTCCACGAGGTTACACTCCTTGTCTACATCTATGACTTGTGAGCCTCCACCATCCTTTACTGACATGACTTTATAGAAAGTTGAAGTGAGGTGCTTCCAGCCAATGTATATTCGGCGTGTTGTCTTCTCACTTACGATGTTATTTCGTTTCCCACCACGATGTCGTTTGCGAGAAAGCTCTTTGAACTTAGAAATAATTGGTGAGGTCTGGAAACCTTCAGGATTCAAAAAAAAAAAAATCTTAGCTTTTAAAACAACAAAATCTAGCTACTGTATAAGTTTGGTAATCATTCGATAATAGATGATTAATTTTAATTGTTCACAAGGTCAATTATAGCAATTTGCCAATTTAAAAGGGCAATAATCCCGTCATGCATAAACGGGTCTGGCTGGTTTTCGAAAGGAACCGAGCTCTCGTAGCTATCTAGCTACTTAATAAGTTTGGTAAACATCTGATAATGAATAAAAACTGTATCGTGTTCACAAAAAATTGTGAACAGACAACGGACATAGGGCGATCACAATAACTGACCTTGTCACTATGTGACATGTGAGCAAATAAAAAAAAACGAGTATTAGGCGCAGTATCATAATGCAAAGGCAAAAGGTGATGCATGTCATATAAACCGAATGCCATATTTGAGAGCTGCTCTTACAAAGTAATTTTTTATACATGTACAAAGTAACTAGAATAAAGTGCTCCGCCGAGCACGTGTGTCACCTGCACCTGCTCATTGAAAGTGTGACGAACAGACGGACATTCTTATGAAGTGTATTTTTGGGGTTATTTCCTTTGGTGTACTCTCGTGGGTTGCAACCCACAAGTATACCATTCATTACGTAATTAATCCCTTTTACGGAATGAATAACATTAACATGCAAATAAGAGACCTAATATAAAAGAAAGAAACAAACTATTTATCCAAGTGTCTTTATAAGAGTGATGGGTGGGTTTTAAGAGAAACACGCAACCCACACGTACTCTCTCACAAGTATAGACGGACCGACGGACGGACATATGCCGGATAAGGAAAAGTAATCCCTAAGTGCCTACCATGCTACGCACGGTGACACAAAAAAAAACTTGTTTCCTTGCAAGCTTACAGGCAAATTTAACTAAATTAATTAATGAGAAATATTTTTCAATTTTTGTAAAGTGCAAAAGCTACTTTACAAGTACACTTTTAAAACCACGTACCTTTAAAATGTGTCCGGCAGGCATTCTTAATCTTCAACCTTATTCCTAATTTACTGATTCCTATTGATGAAAAATCACTTTCTGACATTTGTTCAACATTTTCAATCAAGATCTGCAAAAATTATACAAGAAACATATCATATTTATATTTAACAACACAGTCTTAAATCTGTCAAGGCAAAAAGGTGTTCGGGCAAGTGCGAGCAAAAGCCTGAGGCGTAAGCACGAGCGTTCGAATTTCTATTACAGCCCAAAATGCGTAAAATACAAATTATCTCGTTAAATTTCTCAAAAAGTCTCTCTATATTGTCTATACGCTATGATTAAGGGATCGTAAGATAATTTCGGGAAACCCGCTCGTGTTACTATAAATAGCCCCTCTATACGTCCAAATATGTTCCTATCATAACAAAAATCAAAACACATACCATGTTATCTTCAAACACCTTGGCATACACTCCCATGCCAATATCTTTCAACAATTCAGAAATTGTCTTCATTCCTGCAAGAAAAACATGAATAAGACCGTGTACAATCATAATCACATTCATTAAATTGTAAGCTTTTGCTCAGCAAACTAAATTCACAAACCTCAAACAATTCCTAACCTAATAAGCTTTTCAATTAATCGGCAAGGTCAAGCAGATGCAATCTATAGTTTGTTAAACTACCTCTACATTGTAAATGTAATGCTTCGAATTCTTATTATATTCCTTTGGAAACACTGTTTACTTTCACCTTCCGGCTAACTGTATTTTGCGGAACGGAACAAGTAATGGTGCATCAGACAGGAAGCTGCGGTTTAATAAAAAAACCTTTTATATCTGGTTCAGGAGATGCATACTGTTATACGCTGTCTCTTTTATGAGTCGATATAAATAAATAAGTATAAATCAAAGTTGTGTATTTATTCACAAATGCATGTCTTTACTGTCAAACGATAGAAATATCTGTAGCGTGTCGGGCCAAAGACGCAGAAGATCTCGTCAGTGAAAAGTATACTCGACCATGAAGGGGTCCACTGCTTCTAATATATGTAACCCTAAACTACATCACCTCCAACAGGTAATGTAAATTTTCATATCATATACAACATATACTGAACGTTTTCGTTACATTACTTCCCCCTCCGAGAAGACTCGTCCCGAGTCTTAGCCTGGGGAACTCGTTGGTAAGGCAACTCCGGTCTGGCAGTTGTCTTCATCCCACCGTTGCAACCATTTGTAACGTGTCGGGCCAAAGACACAGAGACTCGCGTCAGTGAAAAGTATACTCGACCATGACGGGGTCCACTGTGTCTTATATATGTAACCCTAAACCCCATCACCTTGAACAGGTAATGTAAATTTACATATCATATACAACGGTATCAGGTACAAATTTAAATCTAAAACTCTATGAAAGCTAGTGAGGAATACTCTGCAGATATCTATTAAGAACTGATCAAAGTAGAATGTAATTGTAAAGTTTAAATTTGGCAAAATAATTGTTTAGTGCTTTTGTTTCGTTCCGAGCCCCATTAGCTCAGTCGGTAGCGACGCGGGCTGTCAATCTAGGGGTCGTGAGATCGAATCCCGACTCGGCCAACTTTCTTTCCGAAGTTTGACAAAAGTCAATGCGACATGCGTCATTCGTCTTGTACCAATGGGCTAAGTCTATGTGGAAAAGCAGCCAGTTGCTTGGAAAGTTGCAGCCAGTTGCTTGCGGTGTGGAGTACTGGTGTGAGTAAACCAGGAAATGCATGAGTAGGTGAACTGGCCGCCATGATATGACTGAGAAATTGTTAAACACGGCGTTAAACCCCAATCAATCAATTGTTCCATTCCGTTGAGTAAAATACAGTTACCCACATACGTAACTGTATAATGCGTACCGGAACAATACATATATACAAGCCGTTAAGTGACGTGGGATTCGCCTTGGTTGTCGGTCCTTAACAACGAAACTCAAGCGCGCACACCCTAAGCCCCTATGGGGTGGAGCGTCGATTTACAAACAAGTGGACAACAGACACACACACAACCATATGGCAAGTGGACTTTGATTTATCGCTCAAGCTTTTATTGGCATTTAAAAGAAACAAAAGATGCCAGTTTAAAACGTTTATTAAAAATCCGAAACGATCTTCAAACGTGAGTACGAAAGGGAGCTGGAACGGAATGACTTTAAATCCCCAGACTCTGTATGTATAATATGGCAAAATTATGCATATTTCAAAATTGTTTTAGATCCCTACTCGTGGCACATGTTTCTCTTCTGACAAATGAAACATAATTATTGATCGTAAGATGTTAAGTATTATTCATATAATTACTCACGTGTTTCATCCTCTGACGACATCTTTAAACTTCGAAATTGCTTTGACGTCATCATCTTTGACGTCATCATCTCGTTCTGACTTGGGTCGAAGACACGATAACGCGATGCGATAGTACGATAGCGCGATGCGATAGTACGATAGCGCGATGCGATAGTGCGATATTAATATCGCAATCTCGCATCGTGGTCTCGTACTATCGCATCGCGTTATCGTACTATCGCATCGCGTTATCGTACTATAGCATCGCGTTATCGTTCTATCGCATCGCGTTATCGTACTATCGCATCGCGTTATCGTTCTATCGCATCGCGTTATCGTACTATCGCATCGCGTTATCGTACTATCGACCCTAGGTCGAAACCGCGAAACAACGATATTACGATATGGCCCTAATGGAACACCGTAAGTAGGAGCCTAAATGGGCATCATTTCAAATTATGATCAGCTTGATAATTTCTTAATGTGTATCATTTCCTGGATTCAAAATCAAAATCTAAAAGAAATTTACCGTCAAATAACAGTTTTATTTTAATTTGAATTACCCTACACCCCTTTCAGAATTTTCGATAAAAACGACATCACCCGAGAGACAAGAAAAATCCTTTATTTCATTTATTTTTCAACATTTTGGTAATAATTTGGTATCAAAGTAACAAGACATATATCTGCTTTCAGAAATAATACATTATTGATCACATCACCAACAAATATAATCAAACTGTACTGAAATATCCATATGGTATTACAATTTTAACATACTGTTTTGACCGCGTAAAATTGGGACATCGACGTTTAAAAGCAAAAATCAACAAGTTATAGAAGAACTCATGACCTATTCTTTATTAATAATTAACTTTAACCTTTTGGGAACATTATGCCAAAAAATCAAAATGTTTTACCGTCTCATTTTAAAAAGATTAGAGTTTGAAATTCCCAATCACCTATTTCAGCCGTGACTGCAAGTAATAAAATCTTCAAAGAAGCTAATATGTATGTATAGAAATGTATTTAATTACTTTTTAATGAAAGTACAATATAAACCTCTGTAAAAAGTGTAAGCTAATGAAAACAAAGAAGAAAAAAAATAAAAAAAATAGTTGTGCTTCTTGAGGGATTCGAACCACTACCTCGAAACCCTCAAAAGATTTGATGTCCTGTGCTTAACAACATAGGCTAAAGCTTTAAAATTGAAAATTTTCATTTGGCTCTTAGTACCTTAAGTGACACATACTAATACAAGTAATATTGTTATTTCTTTATTTAAATTATAAAATTTGAATATTATTTTTGTTATGGCTTAACAGTCAGACTGGGTTTATAATAAAAGGAATATTATATTGCAGAAGCGATCCCGGTTTTGTATTGGTCTACGAGGGGCGTGGACAATTTATATCTCGCGAGACCGAAAATAATATATTCAAATTTTATAATTTAAATAAAGAAATAACTCAATTTACAGATAAATTACAATTTATGATTGATGTGTGTCAGATCCACGCAAAACTATCACTTTTTGAATGACACGATCTTATATTTCAGTGACTTAGCATTAACATATTTGGTACCGTATTTAACACTGTTGTAATACGGAATTGAAATCCGTAGTGTTTTATTTTACTGCGTGGCAATCTGCTTGTATTTGCACCGGAAAATGCACAGGTATATAATCAATATATATATATACAATTGATAACTATAACAGTTTAACATTCACATTTTGTAAGCAATAACTGTACATTTTGAAGGTGCAACCCTACCATTCAAATACACTTGACACAATGTAATACGAACAATACTGCATCACATATTTCCTAAGCTCTATACATATTTAAATTTAAAATAATTTTTTATCCCAATACGGAAAATTTAAGACATTTTTTTGTTATTTATCTCTCATAAAGTATGATTAAGAGGATTTGATACATAAGAATCACCAAATGGTAGAAGGACACACATTTACATGAAATATCTGATAAAGTAGCGATATGGTAGAGCGTTTGTCGGATCAAAAGGTTCGAGGTTCGAGCCCTTTGGACAGGTCGGACGTTTTAGGACTATTATCATGGCGCCCAATAAGATAAATAGATAGATTTTTATTTACGTATACATATACATATACATGCATCTTGTAATACAAACAAATAAATACATAATTTCAGGGTCATTTAAAAAGAAAAAAAATCAGTTGTTTTGAGGGATAAACTGCTATAACTTTTTAGACTTTTTAGACTGGTTTGAATTATTTAAAATATTGTGTTATATTTGACTGTTTAATCATTACTTTACATAATTATGACAGTTTGCGCATTTTTGGGTTAATGTAAGGTCATAGCGGAATAAGTTCATCAGCGTGTGACCGTGCCTCCATATCCTCCATTTCACATAAAATCGGAGTTCTAGACATCATTTTTATACTGTTTGATAAATGCAAAATTGAAAGATTTTCAATATAACTTATTTATTATTATGCAAAGTGTGCTAATCAGTTAAAAGTGTACGTAGAAATACATATTGACAATACTTTACTGGATGTAGGCCTACAATGCATACACATGTTCAGCCAGCGCAGCCCAAGAGCTATGCCTTGGTATTTGTATGTATGAGTATAAACGCTCCTTTTCCATGGACGCGTTAAGATGGCTGATAACACATTTTAACTTTCTGTTCAAATCGTGGAGCTCTGGAAACCCAATAAGCTTTATCCGTATGTTTTGTATAAACCAACACAGCTACGTCGCTAAATAAGCTGTCATTTTCCATTGACCATGAACCAATTGTTCACACATTTTTTTATTTCAAGAAGATATATTGTCAAACTGGTAACTTTTAAGTTCCAACTTTTGTGGGTTGAGTATATATTTATCCGTGTCCCTCTTCGTCTTCTGTGGTTTTGACAAACACAAACAAATATACTTTTAACGTAACATAAACATAATCATTATAACTGTGAAATACGCACTGTGGTTCCGTTCACATGTCCCATATGACCACCGAAATTGTACGTACAATTCTTAGAGCCTTACAGTAATTCTAACACTTCCTCTGCAAATTAATTATGGTAACGTTTACATGGACTGTTTTTACATTCAAAAGACCCATTTAATTATGCATATTGGGATTGATGTCCTACAAACAGACTTTTAGTCATTAGGAAATCGTGAAAACTTGAAGCAGATAACGGTATTGCCACAGTGTAACATCAAATTGTAGACAAATCTGTCACACAATCCTGATGTCGTATTAACCAGGCCTAAAATATCGTTAAATACTGAGCGTTTGCAAACTGGGGTTGCTGCGGCTGGTGGTTGAACCTGCGACTCCCCGCATCTAAGGCAGACGCTCCAGTTAAATCATCACGGTATAGGGTTAGTAAAGTTTTAATTTTAGACAGCGTTTTCGCATTTTCCGACAGGTTGAAGTCCAAATCATATAGGGTTTGCACCTATCATCAAAAACGTTCCACTGGTTACGAGCACTAGCTAAGTACATACTTCAAGGCTAATATTAGTGTTATGCCACTAAGAAATAATCGGTTTGTTATCATATGTTACGCTACATTCTGCTATTCTGTGTTTGATACATCTAATTGTATATGGTCACACATATCACATGACGAAGGTTTTACGGAAGCAGAAGTCAGCCACAATTTAGACATAAAGGTTATCTTATGTGCAGCTATACGTGTACCATAGAGGTTATACAGGTTGCCGGCAGTGATTGATGTATGCAATCGACTGAACCTAACGAAATCAGTCGATTGTATTCTCATTAATCACTCATTTGTTTCCAACTGGTCAACAGCATTATTGATAAATTGCTTCCATACTGGTTTATGTGGCAGGAAGCAACCGTCATTTACATACATATTCATAAGAAAATTCAAGTTGTATTTATTCAACAATGAACATATATCTCGAATGTAACCACGTATTGATTTTGTCTGGTTATATACGAATTGCATAAATGTTCTCATGAAAATCGTTTTGCAAAGAGAGCTATTCTAAAGGCTCGAGATTTTGTGCACGAGTATAAGCTTCTTTTTGTCAATCAATGATGTGATCCGCTTAATTCCAAACATTGATTCGCACATATCAGACCTTGTTCTGATATTAAATACCTGGATATTTTTTACAATAAAATGTTGAAAACGGTTGAGCTTGAGTACGTCGCAACTTTTTATATTACTCCATAGCTCACACCCATACAATGCTATTGGGATAATGATTGTGCTATACAGCTTAACAGAAGTTAATGGATGTAATGCATAAGGTCTAATACCTATGCATAAAAGGCAATTTTAGCTTTCTGACAGCGTTCTGAAATACGATTTGTCAGTTTAAGAGATCCATCCTGTTGAATTCCGAGATGTACAACACTGTCAATTTCGTGAATGTATGATTCCCCTAGTAACAACTTGATAGGGGCATTTTTCTTTTTGTTATTGTTAAATACAGCAACATTGGATTTCTTACAATTTACTTTGAATTTCCATCTAAATGAATACCTGTACACAATGTCAAGCCAAGTTTGCAGATACATGATGTTAATGCAATTACAGATAACTACTCAACAAACGCAGGATTCTCACATTTAGCATCGATTGGCGAATAGAGACGTAAGCTATACTCTGAATTTTCAAGTTCTTTAAGTCAGTCATTTATAAAGATCAGATAATAAAATGTGGAGAACCCCTCTCTGACGTATGCCGCGTTTTACCGGAACTTGAAGTGACTTATTGCCATTTGTCATGACAAAGCAATTCAAGTTTTCAAGTTTTTATAGGAATCCATTATTATCCTCCATACTTTTCCTATTCCTAGATAATGGTGTTTATAAAATAGCGCATTGAGCCATATGGTATCAAAAGCACTATAAGTCAATGAACGCCACGAAGGCTTCACTATGTAGATCCGGCAATTCGTATAAAGTTTCCCGTGAGCAAAACGCGGTTGTAATACAACTTAGCCCTTATTGAAACCCTTGTTGCTGTGGAGATGGAAATGTGGTTTTTATTATATTATAATATAAATTGCAATCTATCTACCAATATCATCTCAAAGATTTTGCAGAACGATGGTATCAGTGAAATTGGCCTATAACTGGTAGGGTCGTTTTTTGGCTTTCCGAACCCTTTGTAAATCGGTACTATGTAGCTATTACCCCAGGAGTCGGTGTACTTTGAAAGCGTAGAATAGAGTTAAAGAGCTCTACCAAGGCATGCACTATTGGTGTTTTACCATATATGATATGCGCATTTGTGATGTTGTCATGAGATGGACTTTTCCCATGTTGATGGTCAATTAAAGCCTTTTTAACCTCGTCGCATGCAAAGTCGCGTTCTACTGTTTGTGAAAGCGTTATTGTAGTATTGTAGTATGGGTTCTAGCATAATTGTCCAGCGTTTCATAGACTTTTATTTGCATTTTACTTTTGGGATTTAGCTCGTAGGTATCAAATATATCAATAACGTTATTTCAAACCCGCTTATCACGTTTTCGGCTTTATAGTTAATATCTTTATATATTACTTCTGGTGTTTGTTGCCGGGGTGTTTTCTTATGATGTTTCATTAAATTAAAAAAAATAGACGAGAGTCTAGCTGAGAACTTTGTTCGAGTTCTCTTAAAATATTGTTAAAGAAGTTGTTCGATGCTATACCTTGTTTCTTTTTAAATTCTCAATTGGCCGCCTTATTAAAATATGAGGGATAAGACATACCACGTGATTTAAAAATACTTTGCGTTTGTCTCGCAAGTTAGTGTGAGTCGCTTTTACTACGGCAATATGATTTCGCGTGTCTGTTAAATTTACGTTTATGAAGGTTTTCGTGTGATGCATTGTTAATCGCTGAAGTAGTAGGAGTGATGATACTAAGAGTATTTCTTTTTATTTATTCATTATAATTCCTCCTACTAGTAGCAGTAGTAGTAGTAGTAGTAGTAGTAGTAGGAGTAGTAGTACTTTCCTATATACAGACGCTTTCTGACGCTTCTGCAGCAGACAACTTCGGAAAACATTGTGGCAAAATGATAAAGAGCAATTTCTCCTTTTGCCACAATGTTTTCAACTTGACTCAATAATTGTTCTTTCAGTTATAGAGACTTCCATATTTTTGACTTAATATTTTCAAAGCCGTCTGCTGCAGATTTGTTGTATGTGGGAAAGAGTTAAATAATCAGTACACATATTTCAATCACAGATATTCACCGTAGCCATTGCAAGGATGGGATACCATTATACTATCCTTCTGGCAGTAATTCCGGTAATTATTAGTCGCCGGGCAGAAGCCCGCGACTTCTATTTTTAATAGGTTTTCGGAAATGACATGGGAGGGGGGATTATTATTAGAAAGAAACACATTTAGATGTCTTGAACATATTACAATTGTGTTTGTTTAAAAACACTAAATAATGACACATCTAAAATGAAATAAATATTCCGATGATTTAGGTATTTTCAGTTTCTTTATTTTGACTCGCATTTATGTTTTTTTGTTTTATTTACGAAGACAAAACAGTCCCTATTAGCTAGACTGGTATACTTTATTTTACACTATATACTACGTGTAATCAAATTGCGATAACTACAAACCTTTACGTCGCACAGTCTAAATTTGTTTACATACCAACTGCGTAGATCAATCTCCTTTGCCGAGAGCCGCTCTTTACACTCACTTACAAATAGTAAATCATAGGCGATTTAAAATGTTTATTTGGTTCGAAACAAGTGAAGAAAAGAACAAACCGAGATAAAACTGGTTTTAATAGAAAAATTACTTTGAACGAACACTCTCTGCCTATAAAGAGAGTTTCAAGAACGACACCTCTGCGAATAAGAAAGAATCGGGTCTTTCGTACAAAATTATATCGTCCTTGACAATTTTAAATGTGTCATTTAATTCCCTAAAGGCATATTGCTTCCGATCTGCATATTGTTATGCATCATTGACACAAGGGCGCTCATCATAATATAATTTTAAAACATGAGTAGTTTGTTATTTTCATTATAAAAAAGGAAGGAAAGAATTAAAATAAATTAACATGTTGTAGGGCTTATGTTCGAAATTAAGTTTAATTATACAACAATTTCAATGAGATTTAACTGTTTAGTTGATATTATATTTCGAAGGTGGTCTAATTATTGACGCCGCGTGGGAGCGCGGCGTCAGTATGGGATAGGTTTTAATTTTGTACCATGGGGTGACGTAATCGAAAAGGGAGAAACCAATGTTATTATTGTTAAAAAAACCTCTGTTGTTTGATTGAAAAAAACAACCTTTATGAATCAATAAATTGTATTAACTGATTTAAGAAACAACAAGATACAAAATACGTTTGTCTTCTACCGTTATTACAAAACTTTATACACATTTAATTTGTATTTAATAACTTTTCCCCAACTGTCTAGGCTACGCTGTTTTTGATTGTTTGGTTTACGGCCCTGACCCAATTCATCAAAGCTCAGAGAAAAAGTTCACTTTTCCCAAACTTTCTAGGCTACGCGTTTTTAATTGTTTAGTTTACGGGCCCAAAATTCGCCGGATGTTTTTGCCTATTTATAAAAGTGTGTGAAGTTGGCAGAGCATTAGACGTTAGACATTAGACATTCAAAAACAATATTCGAATGTATAATTAGACGTTAGACATTCGATTAGACATTCGCTAATTTTGATTATCGAATGTCTAATTAGACATTAGACATTCAGAAAAATCGCAAATGTTAAATATCGAATGTCTAATTCGACATTAGACATTCAATTAGACATTCGCAAATTACAAGATCTATAACCCAAATTCGTCGGAGGTCATTGTACATTCAAAAAACGAATGTCTAATTGGTCAGTTAGACATTAGACATTCGATTAGACATTCGCAAATTAAGGGATTTAGGTACCAAATTCGTCGGAGGTCATTGTACATGCAAAAAACGAATGTCTAATTGTCAGTTAGACATTAGACATTCGATTAGACATTCGCGAATTACGATATTTAGGTTCCAAATTCGTCGTAGGTCAACGTACAATCAAAAAACGAATGTCTAATTGGTCAGTTAGACATTAGACATTCGATTAGACATTCGCAAATTAAGAGATTTAGGTACCAAATTCGTCGGAGGTCATTGTACGTGCAACAAACGAATGTCTAATTGGTCAGTTAGACATTAGACATTCGATTAGACATTCGCAAATTACTATACTTAGGTTCCAAATTCGTCAGAGATCATTGTACATTCAAAAAACGAATGTCTAATTGGTTAGTTAGACATTAGACATTCGATTAGACATTCGCAAATTACAAGATCTATAACCCAAATTCGTCGGAGGTCATTGTACATTAAAAAAACGAATGTCTAATTGGTCAGTTAGACATTAGACATTCGATTAGACATTCGCAAATTAAGAGATTTAGGTACCAAATTCCTCGAAGGTCATTCTACATTCAAAAAACGAATGTCTAATTGGTCAGTTAGACATTAGACATTCGATTAGACATTCGCAAATTAAGAGATTTAGGTACCAAATTCCTCGGAGGTCATTCTACATTCAAAAAACGAATGTCTAATTGGTCAGTTAGACATTAGACATTCGATTAGACATTCACAAATTAAGATATGTTGGTACCAAATTCGTCGGAGGTCATTGTACGTGCAAAAAACGAATGTCTTATTGGTCAGTTAGACATTAGACATTCGATTAGACATTCGCAAATTACAAGATCTATAACCCAAATTCGTCGGAGGTCATTGTACATTAAAAAAACGAATGTCTAATTGGTCAGTTAGACATTAGACATTCGATTAGACATTCGCAAATTACTATACTTAGGTTCCAAATTCGTCAGAGATCATTGTACATTCAAAAAACGAATGTCTAATTGGTCAGTTAGACATTAGACATTCGATTAGACATTCGCAAATTACAAGATCTATAACCCAAATTCGTCGGAGGTCATTGTACATTAAAAAAACGAATGTCTAATTGGTCAGTTAGACATTAGACATTCGCAAATTACGAGATTTAAGTACGAAATTCGTCGGAGGTCATTGTACATCCAAAAAAAGTATGTCTAATTGGTTAGTTAGACATTAGACATTCGATTAGACATTCGCAAATTAAGGGATTTAGGTACCAAATTCGTCGGAGGTACATGCAAAAAACGAATGTCTAATTGATCAGTTAGACATAAGACATTCGATTAGACATTCGCAAATTAAGAGATTTAGGTACCAAATTAATCAGAGATCAATGTACATTAAAAAAACGAATGTCTAATTGGTCAATTAGACATTAGACATTCGATTAGACATTCGCAAATTAAGAGATTTATGTACCAAATTCATCAGAGATCAATGTACATTAAAAAAACGAATGTCTAATTGATCAGTTAGACATTAGACATTCGATTAGACATTCGCAAATTAAGAGGTTTAGGTACGAAATTTGTCTGAGGTCATTGTACACGCAAAAAACGAATGTCTTATTGGTCAAATAACTTGAACATATTGATAACTCGAACATATCGATATCTCGAACATACCGATGACTCGAACACATCGATATCTCGAATACATTGATAAAACGAATGTTTTTAACTTGAACATTTATTGACAAATCGAACATATCGATATCTCGAAACTTTCGATATCTCGAACTTTTTTTTTTTTTTTTTTTTTTTTTTTTTTTTTTTTTTTTTTTTTTTTTTTCTTCTCGATATCTCGAACTTTCCAATAACTTTTCGATATCTTTAAAAAAAAAATCTCGATATCTCGAACTTTATCGGAAAGTTCGAGATATCGACAAGTTCGAGATACCGAAAATTTCGAGATATCGGAAAAAATATGAAAAAAAAGGGTAAGTTCGAGATATCGAAAAAAAATATAATTTTCTTTTTCGAAAAGTTCGAGATATCGGAAAGTTCGAGATATCGAAAAAACAAAAACAAAAAAGATATCAATATGTTCGAACATTTCGATTTCTCGATTATTTTTTTTTATATTTTTTTTTCTCGTTATCTCAGAAATTTGCGATATCGTATTTTTTGTTTATATACTTCCGTTTTTAACTCCACTGGCTGAAAGCCAGTCGAGCTTATGTCATGGGGAATCGTCCGTCCTGCGTTCGTGCGTGCGTGAGTGCGTCCGTGCGTGAGTGCGTACTTACGAGAGTAATCTTGTTGGATAGTGTTTTTTCGTAAACCCCAGCCACCACCCTTATAAGACACTTTGATAAGTGTTTTTTTTTATACAATTGTGTTATGGGTATCTAATTAACATATTATTGCTATTTATTCCGTAAAGGGGGGATAATTACGGAATAAACCATGTGCTTGTTGGGTATACCCAACAAGAGAACATCAAAGGAAAACACCCAACAAACGCCTTTTGGACGTACGTGCGTGCATGCGTGCGTCCGTCCGTCCGTAAACGTTTTGCTTCAAACTGTTTCTCCTACCTAACCACTGGACCAATTAGGATGAAACTTCATAGGAAGTATCCTCTCAATGATCTCTCCTTAGTTCCTCAAACTGTTTGGGATCCATGCAAAATTCTGGTTTCCGAAAGAAAAAACAATGAAGACTTAAACAATCTTCTTCTCCTCCGTAGGTATCAGGCCGATTTTCAAATAATTGTGTAGTAGTGAACACTTAAAAAATCTTCTTCTCCTCCGTAGGTATCAGGCCGATTTTCAAATAATTGTGTAGAAATGTTGCTTGGGTGACCTTCTTTCAGATTTTTTCGAGCCAAGTTGATTGGTCGAAAACTATGGCCGCCAGAGGGCAGAGCTATTTTTGCCTTATAATATGGTTATAGTGAAAACTTAAAAAATCTTTTATATATATATATATGACCCTCTATTAGATTCCTTCAAGCCATGTTGATTGGTAAAAAACATGGCAACCAGGGCGCGGGGCTGTTTGAAGATTTAATTGGCAGTGGAGCGATACTGGCCCTCTTGGGCCTCTTGTTGTTATCATACTTCTGATAAACACGAAGGAGAATATACTTCACCCTCTCCTTCCAAAGCTTGTGTCACACTTAATTTATAACTAGAGACATTACATGTTAATATTTAAGCACCTTTTTATCTAATTGATCTAGTTAGAGCAGATTTGAAACCGTGTATTGGTAAAAAATTAAGAAACTTCATGTTGTATGGTAACCTTTTATTATAGGCTATGGTAGCCAGGTGAGCAATATAGGCACATCTTGGCCTTTTTGGTTATGATAAAGGGACATTTGGCCTTCTTGTTTGAAATATTTACATCCTGTCTGTTTTCACACGTTATTTAAATGTACTGAACTACATCTGCTTCCTTTAAGTCATGCTTCAAAATCATGCGCGGCGTCCTTTGATGCTCTGCATCAAAATTCGTCTTGTAAATATTGGACTACATTTCAACAGTTGTTAAAGTATGAATATAATTAGGATGCCAAGCTAATATCATTTTGAGAAAAAGAGAAAACTCATGTCTTCAGCGATTTAACCCTTATCTCATTGTTTTAAAAGTAGATTGCTGCAAAGGTGTCCACTGTTGACTTTAATAGAGGAAAGGTAAAATGACGTGCTATTGCATGCAAATCCTAAATTGTATGTTTTGTGGTTTTATTGAAAAATAATAAAATTCAAATATTCTGACAAACATCTTGAAAAGTGTATGTGGAATTCACAAATCTTATAATTATTCCTTAATGAAAGCACTGTAATTAGTTGGTTGTGTGTATGGTCAACCTACTTGGAGATTGATCATAAACAATGAAAGGCTTCAATTATCATTCACTTCGTTGCAAAACAATGCAAGTTATGATACATTTTCACTTGACCCCACCCCTGATGTTCCAATATGCCCCTCTGTTGATAACTATTTATTCAACTACTATAATGTTAGTGTCATGCATAACTGCACTATGGATATCCGGCGACATTGATGCGTTGCATCAACTTTCTCTTGTATCAGGCTATATTATAGATAACGGAAACCAACCAGGTAAGTGACCTCTTTGTTTTGATTATTGAGACCGCTCCTTGGTGTTTTTGTTAGCGCGTTCGCCTTGGAAGCGGGAGACCAGAGTTCGATCCCCGGTCGAGGCATAACAAAGAATTTAAAATTGATAATAATGGCTTTTCCTCCTTGGCGCTCAGATTTGCGGGGTAGTATTACGACTGATGTGTCGGTGTCGGGATAAACAATACCAGTATTACTGGTTATTTACAACGTGACGTCATCATATAACTGAAATACTGTTGAATGCGGCGTTTAACACCATTTAAACAAATAAACAATTGTTTTCACAATTGAGCTGTTCTGTAGTATATGTGGGTAATGTTGATAAAGACCTCACCTACATTATGAGATGTAAATTAAGATTGATTGGGGTTAAACGTCGTTTTCAACAGTATTTCATCGTTCGTTCTATGCACATGGCTACCTTTCCGAATAGACTTCCAGCTCATTGATTGACGACGAACGACGATAAACAATATGTTTGTTTTCAATCATCAGAACGAATGAATGACTGAGTCGGGTTTGAACTCGCTATTCCTCGGTAAATAGGCCTTGTTCGTAACTTATTGAGATTTCGCGTTCGACAATGCAAACGTAAGCCGAACTCCTCAAATTTAAATCATAGTACACGAACGCACAGATTGAGCTTAATCCACAATTGATATATAGTGTTACGGCTGCATGGTTCTTCCGTTTCTTAGCCAAATGTTCTGCTTTTGTATACCATGTGATAGTATCCTAATACCTTTCCTACATACGATCAATCTTCAGCAGAGGACGTTGAAGCCTCTAGGCAAAAGTATGGAAATTATCTATTAATGAAAGGTAAAGTTTTTAATAGACTTGAAAACAGTGTGGCAAATGAGAAATTACTCATCGTGACAATTTCTTCTTTTCAAAAGTCGTTGGCTGCATTTGCGTTAACATGTGTCTGCATATGGGAAAGTGTAAACACATTTTGGGATGCAGGAATATATTGTTTTCCCGAAAAGGTTTTTATTCTGACCTCGCATACGTACATGTAGTTTTAAACGACCGCGTACAAGAGCATACATCAATCGCTCCACTGCATTCGAAAATAGGTATACAAGATACATTCGTGAATGTTCGTATAACCAGGTCTAGCTATGTACACCAACCAACGAACATTCATGAAGTTATCTACATATTTTCCAGTGTAGTAGGTTATGCGCTTTTCCGCCGTCAATTTATATATCCATTTATACTGCGTTTGTGTTTGGTAAATACCGAACATGCATGAATGCTTAAAAGCGGTTATTACAATTGCCTCCGTTAACTCTATTTAACCCAAACACTGAAACTTAGAGACCCGAATAGGTGAAACGTTAATCTATCAGATCAATGCCGATCTGGATCGTCACTTACATGTATTCGAAAACACCCCTAAATATCGGTATTCATCTGGAGTAGCTGGAATGAAGAACATCTGTTTGGAGTTCTGTAGAGGTGTTCCTGAATTTCATTTTGATTATGTGTTACAGAATGTTGGGGTGTAGTATGTCAAAACGATGGTATATTAGACAACACGACGTGTACGTGCGTGTGCCACGTGAACTACACTGGGTTGTTTTGTGAGACAGGTACGTGTTTTCACTTTTAGTTCATTCATTGTATGTACACTTTTCGATATCATATCATCTGACATGATCAAATAATATTGTATGATTGCGGATGACTTTAGATAAGTATGCGTAACCTTGGTATACGTGTGACACACACAATACATTATTTTTCTGTTACAGAACGACGTACTATCATTGTTTTGTTTTATATAAAGGAAATTCGACAATGGTTGCATTATCGAAAGCATTGCCTTCAGTATAAAATGCACATATTTTGTTTAAAAGTTCTGAAATGGTAGTATTAGAGACAACAAATTAAACCCGTTGTTGTGGGTACTCATACAATGGTCTCATTGATATGAAATACGATCCCTTATCTGGAGCACCTCTTCACTCATTTATTAATGTCTGTCTTAGTAAGCGGCGTCCAGCGATATGCAGTAGTAATGCATATGCGAGTAGTGAAGACGCAGGCGAGCCTGTTTATCCGCAGAGTCTCACCAGAGCTTCCACTGTCCGTATACAGGTAAGTAAATCCTAGGTACATCTTTAAAAAAAAAAAAAAAGAAGTGTAAGTTGAAGGACACACAATGGCCACACGGACAATACAGCATGCTGTCTACAATATTTGGTTGTCCGGAGGACCTGGACCACGGATGTCACACGTACAGTCCTTTATGTTACAGCAATAGATAATTCTTTAAAACCAATTACCTCATACCAACGACTTATGACGCGCCTGCATCATACGAAGTTTGAAAACATTCTTGAAAAGAGAAAAATTGAATTTTCTTCTTTTATAATTTTCTTCTTCCCTGTATTTAAATTATACTTTCAATACTTCAACTTACATTATATGAAGATTTACCAGTTCAGGATTGGAATAAGAACCACATTCTAGGGCCGTATTCCGACAGATCGCTGCAGTTTAATTTCTGTACCAGAGATGACGTTCCCGTTGGTGGTAATATCGAGTCTAAATGGCCGAGAGGGGAATACTGTGTTTTCAAATATCGACCCAACTGTCCCACCGGTAGGTGACATATACTATAAATGAACCCGTCCGTGGGAAAAGGTACAAGTTGGCATTTTAAAATAATTTAGGTTCAGAATAAGTCTGTGTATCTGTATCGTCTTATAAGATTTTATACAAGTTAACAGAATCTTCTAACACGCTTATGTACGTAATTTGTGAACGGTGTAGATATTGATGCAATGGCCGATTTGGACCTATACTATTTACAAAAGCAAATTTTTACCTGTTCTCACAGACGGTCTCGTATGAGTACTGTACTGCGATCAGTGAAATGTACGATATCTATCGGTTGTCAATGTAGACTACCAATCAAAATACAGCTATTTTCACCTCTTGTACAAATTAAAACACTGACATTTTATATCATCGTATAATTCATCACACATTGTAGTCTATATGTCTTATTAAAACACCGACATTTTACATCATCGTATGAATCACACATTATAGTCTATATGTATTATTATAACACCGACATTTTACATCATCGTATGAATCACACATTATAGTCTATATGTATTATTAAAACACCGACATTTTACATCATCGTATGAATCACACATTATAGTCAATATGTATTATCAAAACACCGACATTTTACATCATCGTATGAATCACACATTATAGTCAATATGTATTATCAAAACACCGACATTTTACATCATCGTATGAATCACACATTATAGTCAATATGTATTATCAAAACACCGACATTTTACATCATCGTATGAATCACACATTATAGTCAATATGTATTATCAAAACACCGACATTTTACATCATCGTATGAATCACACATTATAGTCAATATGTATTATCAAAACACCGACATTTTACATAATCGTATGAATCACACATTATAGTCAATATGTATTATTAAAACACCGACATTTTACATCATCGTATGAATCACACATTATAGTCAATATGTATTATTAAAACACCGACATTTTACATCATCGTATGAATCACACATTATAGTATATATGTATTATTAAAACACCGACATTTTACATCATCGTATGAATCACACATTAGAATCTATATGTATTATTAAAACACCGACATTTTACATCATCGTATGAATCACACATTATAGTCAATATGTATTATCAAAACACCGACATTTTACATAATCGTATGAATCACACATTATAGTCAATATGTATTATCAAAACACCGACATTTTACATCATCGTATGAATCACACATTATAGTCAATATGTATTATCAAAACACCGACATTTTACATAATCGTATGAATCACACATTATAGTCAATATGTATTATCAAAACACCGACATTTTACATCATCGTATGAATCACACATTATAGTCAATATGTATTATTAAAACACCGACATTTTACATCATCGTATGAATCACACATTATAGTCAATATGTATTATTAAAACACCTACATTTTACATCAGCGGACAATCTATCATTAAAGAAGAACGTAGTATAGCCTGCTATTGGAAGTACCGGTGTCAGTAAATCGGTTTAATTGACACATTAAATTTTTTATAGTTTTTCGAGAACGAAAACGTTCAACAGAATCCAGATCAAGTCTATAATCATTTTCCACATTCGTCAAATCTGCATTCGCGGAATTTGATGTAAAACTGCACTGTTCGCCAATTTGTCACAGAAACGTTCACTAATAGTCTGCAAACCATAGTAAACTTGAAATGGAACGCATGGATGAATACACTGATCTTAACATACACAATCACAATCATCATACGTTGTGTCCTAGTACACAGCTCATGCATTTCATTTCGTTCGAACCCTAGCTGTACGAAAGTGATGTATAATCAAACAGGGTTTCAAGAGAGCAGTGTTATGCTCGGAGAAAACTCTAGCTTTATAAAAGTGATTTATTATCAAACAGGGTTTGAAGACAGCAGTGTAATGCTCGGAGATTATCATCTCTCCTGGTCGAATACAGACGGCGTCATTCCACACGTGACAACTGACAATGTCACTTCCGGTGCACCAACATTCCATTTCTGTTGCCACGAGAAACAGACGATAACATCCAAACATTTCCAAATAGTTTTCTGTTCATAATGTTGAAAGTAAGTACACTTTAATGCATCTGCAGCAGACGACTTTTGAAAACATTGCATCAAAAGAGAAATTGCTCATGATGAGGATTTTTTTCTTTTTACCATAAGGTTTTCAACTCTATTACATCCAAATATAGTGGACTCGCGATAGGTCGAAGTTGAGTCATCGAAGTGTTTGAGTGATCCTTAGATTTATGCTTAATGCATATATGTACTGTCAGCTACGTAATTCATATTTGCTTAAGTGTGATTTATGAAAAGCAAGACAAAAAGTACAGTCATACCGAACACATAGCACAGCAGCAGTTCCAATTGTTCATATGACCAATCAGTAAAACGGCCGCTTAAATGATTTCAAAAGACAGATCCGTTCCAGGAAATGGTTCGAGTTTAACGATATATTCGAATTATCACTTGTTCGAGTTATCGCGAGTCCACTGTACTGTAGACTGTATAAGAACCAAATATGACAATTTGCTGCATGGTGTAAATTCTTGATTACAATTTTGTTCTTATGTTTTTCATTTTATCTTTATTTCTATTAGTAATTGTATTACACTGTTTTCAAACGACGTCTGCTGAAGAGGCGTCCATACGCGTTTACTTGGATGGAAAAATGTTAAGATCAAATGCCATGCTGTCTGTTGTTGGTTTTGAGTTGACTGTTCTCTGGAGGCTTGAAGAATGGCTTGTGAACAGGGAAGGTCACGTAATAACAATGTCCGGAATGTCTGTTTTCGATTAAGCCTGGAAAGATATTCCCGAAATACAGGGATATTAAAAAAATAGAATTATCTAAATCATCCTGCTTGGATGTATTCAGCTAATAACATACGAATACATCAAAGTGCATGCTGTGATATTAATCCCATGGCGGGCATACTATCGTTAATGTAAGACATTACATATTATCAATTGTATTTTATCTTGATGATCTGACCTTATATTAACAACGTGATAGTAAAGTCTTAATATCTTCATATATTGATAATCTAGAATAGAGCAATATATACATATATCATTTTAATTTCTTTAAATTAGCAACAATTAGAAACTGTGTTTATTTGTATGAAGTCAATGTGGCTAGCGTCATTCGTCTTCCACCAATAGGCTAGAAAAGTCTATACGGTTAGGGAACCAGTTGCCTGGAAAAAATGTTGTGTGGAGTTGTGATACGATGGCTAAAATGGGCCGCAGTGACATGACTGACACACTGTTGAAACGGCGTTAAATTTCAATCATTTGATCGATCTTCATTTTATTATAGAATTTTAGTCAGACAAACACACTCTTTCATGAATTGTTGGTTGAATGTTAATTGCAGTAAACATCATCCATTGAACTCTACTTTGCTACCATCGAATATCCGGATCAGTCGTCGTCTTCCTTGTTCGGCATCTAGTTCATTCTAAAAGGTACACGTTGGCACCCGTGAATAGTGTGTGTTCCAATGCATCGGTTAAGTTGTATTACAATCTTTACAACTCACCGGAAAGTTAGAAAAACCTATGCAAGTAATTTGCGAAAAGAGTTGATTTAGATTAGATAGCGTGGATTCGCAGGCTAATCTGGATCTAAACTATTCGCAAAGGCCAATGTATGCCTTTTTGCATTGACGGGCTCACGTATACAAACGTCATTGAAGCTTCCGGAGAATGGTTATTACTAAACACCGATTAAACAAGTATCTTATTTGATCTCAATTGTTGTTGATTACAAAAATGTGGGTTTTCGTAAGTGGGTGACTACTAAATAACCATAATATTTGGACTTGTCAAGGGATAACAAGAGTCCGTCCTTATGGAAAAGGTACAAGTTGACTTTTGTGAACAGTGTAGATCCAGATCAGTCTGTGTATCCGCTTGATCTGGCTAAGCACTGTTTGCTAATTATTCCAAGAAACTCAATAAGAACGTCTAACAAACATTGTCCATTTTGATTGCACTGCATGGATGCGCAGGAAGATTTTTGTTCTAGACTTGTAATTATTACGCTAAGGATGGTGTTCCAGAGCACCTCAAATACAATGTATCGTTTATCATTACAGACTAACACTAGTTCTTGTCCTATCATTACCGAAATGGAGCTGGAGGAAGAGAGATTTTATATCGTAGGAAACACCAGAATGTTTGAATTTTACGGCTCTAACAACGTGTTTAAAAAATCCAGAAAAGGATATGAAAGGTTTGAACTGTGTTACTACGCGCATAACAGTGAGTCTAAACTTACCTTATTACATTTAGGTCACGCCGCTGAAAGAAAGAATTCGCTACTTTGCGAGCAGGATCTTCAATGAACACTTCCTTGGTTTTTTCGAACAGTGTAGTTCCAGATCATCCTGTTCATTGTCCTAGTATGTATCATAACACCGATACATCAGTCGTAATGCTATCTGGTCTTATATTATTTATCATGACACCGATACATCAGTCGAAAGGCTATCTGATATCATATTATTTATCATGACACCGATACATCAGTCGTAATGCTATCTTATCTTATATTATTTATCACGACACCGATACATCAGTCGTAACGCTATCTGATCTTATATTATGTATCATGACACCGATACATCAGTCGAAAGGCTATCTGATATCATAGTATTTATCATGACACTGATACATCAGTCGTAATGCTATCTTATCTTATATTATTTATCATGACACCGATACATCAGTCGTAATCCTATCTGGTCTTATATAATTTATCATGACACCGATACATCAGTCGAAAAGCTATCTGATATCATAGTATTTATCATGACACTTATACATCAGTCGTAACGCTATCTGATCTTATAGTATTTATCATGACACCTCAGTCGTAACGCTATCTGATCTTATATTATTTATCATGACACTGATACATCAGTCGTAATGCTATCTGATCTTATAGTATTTATCATGATACATCAGTCGTAATGCTATCTTATCTTATATTATTTATCATGACACTGATACATCAGTCGTAATGCTATCTGATCTTATAGTATTTATCATGACACTGATACATCAGTCGTAATGCTATCTGATCTTATAGTATTTATCATTACACCGATACATCAGTCGTAATGCTATCTTATCTTATATTATTTATCATGACACTGATACATCAGTCGTAATGCTATCTGATCTTATAGTATTTATCATGACACTGATACATCAGTCGTAATGCTATCTGATCTTATAGTATTTATCATGACACTTATACATCAGTCGTAATGCTATCTGATCTTATAGTATTTATCATGACACTGATACATCAGTCGTAATGCTATCTGATCTTATAGTATTTATCATTACACCGATACATCAGTCGTAATGCTATCTTATCTTATATTATTTATCATGACACTGATACATCAGTCGTAATGCTATCTGATCTTATAGTATTTATCATGACACTGATACATCAGTCGTAATGCTATCTGATCTTATAGTATTTATCATGACACTTATACATCAGTCGTAATGCTATCTGATCTTATAGTATTTATCATGACACTGATACATCAGTCGTAACGCTATCTGATCTTATAGTATTTATCATGACACCTCAGTCGTAACGCTATCTGATCTTATATTATTTATCATGACACTGATACATCAGTCGTAATGCTATCTGATCTTATAGTATTTATCATGATACATCAGTCGTAATGCTATCTTATCTTATATTATTTATCATGACACTGATACATCAGTCGTAATGCTATCTGATCTTATAGTATTTATCATGACACTGATACATCAGTCGTAATGCTATCTGATCTTATAGTATTTATCATTACACCGATACATCAGTCGTAATGCTATCTTATCTTATATTATTTATCATGACACTGATACATCAGTCGTAATGCTATCTGATCTTATAGTATTTATCATGACACTGATACATCAGTCGTAATGCTATCTGATCTTATAGTATTTATCATGACACTGATACATCAGTCGTAATGCTATCTGATCTTATAGTATTTATCATGACACTGATACATCAGTCGTAATGCTATCTGATCTTATAGTATTTATCATTACACCAATACATCAGTCGTAATGCTATTTGATCTTATATTATTTATCATGACACTTATACATCAGTCGTAATGCTATCTGATCTTATATTATATATCATGACACTGATACATCAGTCGTAACGCTATCTGATCTTATAGTATTTATCATGACACCTCAGTCGTAACGCTATCTGATCTTATATTATTTATCATGACACTGATACATCAGTCGTAATTCTATCTGATCTTATATTATTTATTATGACACTGATACATCAGTCGTAATGCTATCTGATCTTATTTATCATGACACTTATACATCAGTCGTAATTCTATATGATCTTATATTATTTATCATGACACTGATACATCAGTCGTAATTCTATCTGATCTTATATTATTTATTATGACACTGATACATCAGTCGTAATGCTATCTGATCTTATATTATTTATCATGACACTGATACATCAGTCGTAATGCTATCTGATCTTATAGTATTTATCATGATACATCAGTCGTAATGCTATCTTATCTTATATTATTTATCATGACACTGATACATCAGTCGTAATGCTATCTGATCTTATAGTATTTATCATGACACTGATACATCAGTCGTAATGCTATCTGATCTTATAGTATTTATCATTACACCGATACATCAGTCGTAATGCTATCTTATCTTATATTATTTATCATGACACTGATACATCAGTCGTAATGCTATCTGATCTTATAGTATTTATCATGACACTGATACATCAGTCGTAATGCTATCTGATCTTATAGTATTTATCATGACACTTATACATCAGTCGTAATGCTATCTGATCTTATAGTATTTATCATGACACTGATACATCAGTCGTAACGCTATCTGATCTTATAGTATTTATCATGACACCTCAGTCGTAACGCTATCTGATCTTATATTATTTATCATGACACTGATACATCAGTCGTAATGCTATCTGATCTTATAGTATTTATCATGATACATCAGTCGTAATGCTATCTTATCTTATATTATTTATCATGACACTGATACATCAGTCGTAATGCTATCTGATCTTATAGTATTTATCATGACACTGATACATCAGTCGTAATGCTATCTGATCTTATAGTATTTATCATTACACCGATACATCAGTCGTAATGCTATCTTATCTTATATTATTTATCATGACACTGATACATCAGTCGTAATGCTATCTGATCTTATAGTATTTATCATGACACTGATACATCAGTCGTAATGCTATCTGATCTTATAGTATTTATCATGACACTGATACATCAGTCGTAATGCTATCTGATCTTATAGTATTTATCATGACACTGATACATCAGTCGTAATGCTATCTGATCTTATAGTATTTATCATTACACCAATACATCAGTCGTAATGCTATTTGATCTTATATTATTTATCATGACACTTATACATCAGTCGTAATGCTATCTGATCTTATATTATATATCATGACACTGATACATCAGTCGTAACGCTATCTGATCTTATAGTATTTATCATGACACCTCAGTCGTAACGCTATCTGATCTTATATTATTTATCATGACACTGATACATCAGTCGTAATTCTATCTGATCTTATATTATTTATTATGACACTGATACATCAGTCGTAATGCTATCTGATCTTATTTATCATGACACTTATACATCAGTCGTAATTCTATATGATCTTATATTATTTATCATGACACTGATACATCAGTCGTAATTCTATCTGATCTTATATTATTTATTATGACACTGATACATCAGTCGTAATGCTATCTGATCTTATATTATTTATCATGACACTGATACATCAGTCGTAATTCTATCTGATCTTATATTATTTATTATGACACTGATACATCAGTCGTAATTCTATCTGATCTTATATTATTTATCATGACACTGATACATCAGTCGTAATTCTATCTGATCTTATATTATTTATCATGACACTGATACATCAGTCGTAATTCTATCTGATCTTATATTATTTATCATGACACTTATACATCAGTCGTAATGCTATCTGATCTTATATTATTTATCGTGACACTGATACGTCAGTCGTAACGCTATCTGATCTTATTGTATTTATCATGACACCAATTACTCCCATTGTTAAAGTATTTGATATGACCTGACGGGGGATGAAATCCTGGTCTCCCGCACCAAAAGGTTGGTCGATCAAACCACTGCGCCGTGGAGACGGTTACAAAAGAAATATAAATTGATCATTTTGATTTTCACGTTAAAGCCTTGAGGGTGGTAAATAAAAAAGTTCAGCATATCCTGATAGTCCAGCTGAGGTAGATCAGTAGGTAGCGATGGAAGATGTCTATCCGCATTATTAACCCTTTCCCAATTGTAGACGCATTGTTACGCATCTGCAGCAGACAACTTTTGAAACCATTGTAAAAAACGGAGAAATTGCTCATAATGAGCAATTTCTCCTATTGTCATAATGTTTTAAACCATATTCAATAATTAAACTTATATATATAGTATTTTTCCAATGTATACCTAGATGTTGTCAAAGTCGTCTGCTGCAGGTTTGCTGTAAATGGGAAAGGGTTAATACAAAATGACATGCATTCATACTCATACTTGTAAGAAGTTTCAATCAGTTTACCTGTATAATATTTCGTTAGGATAAAAAATAAAAAATACGTGAAGGACGACGTGAATGCTGGTTGGGCGAAACTCCAATCTTTAGGGGAAATGGAACTATTCTATGTCTGGAAAACCTTGTATTCACTGATTTAACGTAACAGAAATACACGAAGACTCTATGTTACACTTCATGTTACACTGGAATCCGCTGTGGTCGAGTGGTTAGCGTCGGGGATTTCGAAACCGTGTGTCCCGGGTTCCATCCCCAGTCGCGGCAATTCGGTCATGGTGGAGTGCCCTTGGGCAAGGCACATTTTCTAGCCTAGTACTGGTTTGTTCACCCAGGGAACATGAATAATACAATTTAAATGCGCGCTAAATGACCTTAGCTGTCGATGCGCCATAAAACAATATACATTCATTCATGTTACACTATATAATAGATAACGATAACAATTATTGTCGTACTGTATCTTCTTTTAAACAACAGGAACCAGCCAGGAACAATGGGTTCGGCGATTAACGTATGAAATCGTTAATGATCGGTATTTTTCGTGGCCTTGTCGGTAATTTCTGATGAACATGACCACAATGTCAATATTTTCAAAAGTCGTCTGCTTCTTATAAGTCAAAACGCTTCTGCATCAGCTGAATAGGATTATAATCTATGGAAAACTGGCAAAACGGCAGTCCGAAATTCGCGTTCACTCATACTGTGTACTTTGTTAGTTGTTTTACATGCGACGCGGAGCTAAAACATGTTTGAACATTCAAAATATTTGTGTTGATTTTGCAAAAGGACGAGATCGTACATGTAAGACAGTATACGTTCCTCTTTATTCATTGTATTTTGACTTTATTCAGTTGATAAAAGGTTTAGTATAAATGGTATCAATTCCAGAACTCGATCCAGAACACGATCCAGATTTAGAGGAATTAGATTGCAATAATAAGCCCGTCTATTTGTCGGTGCAATTCGACATATAGTATTACACAGTGATGATTCAGGTTGACTTAGAGGAGAATGTAGAGGTCCATGCAATTAAAGGTATGACAACATGTACAAATACCCTTTCCAAAATACAACAAATCTGCATGAGACGACTTTGAAAACATATCTGCAAAAATATGGAAACACTATTTTAATGAAAGTAATAAACATATTGAAAAGAGTGAAACATTTCTCCTTTTACCACACTGTTTTTTTTTAAATTGTCTGCTGAAGAGGCATCGTTTGGGAAAGGATTAAACCGATCTGTCATTACATTGAAAGTATTAGGGTTACTTAATGTAAAACAGAGGTGAAAACATTTCGACAATATCTTGAATATACGTCTGCTATATTCGTGTTCATGGGAAAAGGTACTTTTGTGAGCAGTGTAGATCAAGACCAACCCGTTCATGCGCACAGGCTGATCAACATCTACACTGTTCACATGTTACTTACATTAGCTTGGCAGAAAATGTGTAGATTATGATCAAACGGAGCAGATGTAAAGACTGATCTGAACCAACCCTATTAAAAAATGCATGACTTTTGTTAACAATTGTTTTTGCTCTATGATGAATCCACATAATTTCACCAAACAGTGTATCAATAGTCCCCCGTATGTATTTTGTTAAGTTACAGTTTGTTTGTTTGATTTCTGTTTTACGCCGCTTCCAACAGTATTACAGTTATATCACGGCGTTTGCTGGATAATTTACGAGTAAAATCAAACATTAATCCCCAGGGTGGAAACCATTATTACCATGTTTAACCCTTTCCCATCTATGGAAACTCTCTATAAATGAAAGTATTATTTTTAATAGAGGTGAAATTGCTCGTTTTTGAGCAGTTCTTCTTTTGTCGCAATGTTTTGCGCAGAGGCGTCAGAAAGCGTCTGTATGGGGTAGGGTTAAAGTCTTTGATTTACAGATTTCTGAAGAAAAAAAAGTCAACAACCTTCCTTCAGTCAAATTTATCAGGGTAGAACCTGTTAAAACGTGTTATGTTGAAAAATATATTTCACTATTATTGGATTACATTATTTTCTGATACTAATCTGTGGCAGTAGAAAACATCTTTAGAAATTGGGTCCAAATAGCCCCTTATCAAGTGTCATATTTTACATTTATATATTCAACAGTTAGGTTGACGGAACCTTTTGACATATGGAGAGTTACTGTCAGTAAAAATCAATGGGACTTTATCGACTTTGGTGCCCTGCAATGTGGGAAGAAATGGCCTAAAAGGTAAACGTGGTTACTAATTGTGTTCATTGAAAATACCCTTGTCTCAATTGCAGACACATTTTGGCGCATATGCAGTAGACGTTTATTAATACATTGTAGCCAAATGAGAATTTTACCAATTTCCTTTTGCCAACTTGAATATTGAGACCTACATTTGTAGAAATTATTTTTTCAAAGATTTGATGTATGTGGGAAATGGTCAATGCATATCAACTAATATATTGTCAATTCTAAAATACAGTATATATGTTTTCATAAATACGTTAAGAAATTTTTATTGAGGTAAAATGTTCGTATATATCAGGTCTGTGTCCAAACCAGTGGTGATCGAACCCGAGACCTAAACCCTCCACTGTTTCGATTTCCATTAGATTTAGTGCATTGAAAAATAATTTGATGCCAAAAACCGTTATTTATCCTTTCCCACTTACAGACGAATGATGCCGCATCTACAGCAGACAACATTTGACAACACTGTGAAAAAAGAAGATATTGCTCATCATAAGCAATTTCTCATTTTGTCACAATGTATTTACATCTATTCTTTAATAGAGATTTTTCTTTATCTTAGCTTAGATATTTTCAAAGTCGTCTGCTGCAGGTTTGTTGTACGTGGAGAAGGGTTAATTTTCATGTAATTTCAATCCGTAAACAGGCGAGAAGACAAACAGTATATAATTGAATGCTATCGACCAATCATCGGACAGTATGTAACGCTTAGAATACGTGTAGTCGGTTACTCGGAAGAATTGATTGCATACGACAGCGAAAAGATAGTACGAGAGCTAAACATGACGATCTATTATAAACGTAAGTGATTTGTGTATTTCTCAACAACAGTGACCTGATCCCGGTCTTAATGCAACTTTAATTACAGGCCCGTCCGTTGGAAAGTTGGCATATCTGAACAAACATTAGTGGTTCAGTTCAGCCTGTCCATTTTACTATTCGTCCCGTGGGACAATTGACATACATCTCGACCTTCGATCTCGCGAGATATCAATTTCCCCACATATCTCGTAGTACATTACAAAATCAAAGCGCTGAAAGCGCTGATGGTATAGGGGGCATATGTAAATTGAAAACATATGGCATAGATCATATGGACAAACATTGTTGAAACAATGAAACAATGACCTTTAAACAAACCAAACCAAAAATGTTTGAAGCAACACATATTGCCTGCCAATAACATATACCTCATTTGTCAAAGCTTTACCCTTTTCTTGTATAAACAAAATATCGAAGGACAAAAGATTGACAAAAAAAAACCGAGCAGCTACCCTTAATTAAAATATTTCTAGTTCAGAAATCACTAAAGATCCACATGTATATTGTAATCATGCTGATAAATGAAAAACGATCGAAAGCATGATAGAGTTATGTTTCTTTTGCACTGCACAATTGCAGCTCTGAGTTTCCTATACACCAAGTCATAAATTGATATATTGGACATATATTGAGACAATAACCGAAGAAATGAAAAAATTGAGTTTACACCTAAAAAACAGATTAGATTTGACGAAGTACAAATCTTGGGGAAGCACTCATTAACGAAAAAGAGAATTTCACGGAACATAATAAGGGAGAACATTGAAAGACAAAAATATACACACTCCAAACGCAGCATGCTTAATTTATGGTAATGGTGCACTGCAAATCTGTAGGTCATAAGTTACATACAAACCAAGTTTGAAATTGATACAATGAAAGTTAATTGAGACAATCGCTGAACTAAATAAGGAAAAATGGAGATAACTGAAAAAACAGACCAGAGTTATGTACCTAGTACTTTGCCGTTCTCCTGATCACACGGGTATAATTGTGACCACTTTGAAATAAATCTGCCATACAGAAACAACGTGTTAACCAATACATGCAATCCATGACGGACGGACGAATGCACATTCAGGCAGACAGCCGGCCGGACGCCGGATTATACCTCCAAGCTTTACAGATGGAGACAACTCAAGTATTGATTACAGAAGACTGGTTCGATGCGTCAAAACACGTCAGCTTAGATTATGGTATTTGTAAAGTATTTGCAATTTAATTGTATCTCCGAAACGGGACCGGACCGTCAAGGTTAATTTTCAAAAACCTATTTAGACTACATTTCTAGTTTATTTGTCAACAGATACATCTAGGTCTATATTACACGTTGATGAACGTTGAGTCTTAAATTAACGCAAATGCATATACATTATAATTTTAGTCCCAAAATCGCTAGAAGCTTCTCAATAATAAAATAAATAATGACCTTGCGGTTATAACTCGGATGTGTTGACAAATTCGGCCAAATTTCTTTCCGACGTTTGACAAAAGTCAATGCGACATGCGTCATTCGTCTTTCACCAATGGCTAAGTCTATGTGGAAACGCAGCCAGTTGCTTGGGAAGATTGTTGTGAGGAGTACTGGTTTGAGAAAACCAGGAAATACATTTGTAGGTGAACTGGCCGACGTGATATGACTGAAGAAATGTTAAAAACGGCGTTAAATCCCAATCAATCAATGTTGAAATTAACTTATCTATAATTTGTAGATTTAATTTCTATTTCCTAGTAGGGTCTACATACAGCGACACATGAGAATATTCAACACAAAACGCGACCTGTTTTACCAACAATTCCCCAGTAGCGGTGAGACCGTTTATAACATTATTTCATGGCATGTATACACAGTAGGACCTCTCTCTACGAATTATGTTGTAACAAGTTTGTTTACAGTATTCCTTAACCTTGACCACATAGACTAAATATACAGCAAACAACATTGAACTAAGGCATAACTATTGACCTGAATTAATAAAAGTATGATTTTGAATAGTGATGAAAACATTGTGGAAACAGACAAACTTGTTGATTATCATTCATCTGTTAAGGTTAGTCAAATGTGTCTAAAAGGGGCAAAGGTTAAAATAATAACTGTAGACAAATGTTTTCGTTATCTAGGTTATAGAAACAAATTGATTCATGTTTCAAAGCATTGTTTGAAAAGGAGGAATTGCTCATTGTCAGCAATTGCTCCGTTTGCAAATATACTTTCAACATTTGTTTGTAACTAAGTAGCTATAACGGGAACGGTTCAACCCTTTCCCGCTTACAGTCGCTTTTTGACGCATGTGCAGCAGACGGCTGCAGAATTGTTTATCATGACCCATTTCCTCTTTTTCCACAAAGGTTTCAACTATATATTTTTCCCCTTGATGTAAGGCAAAATTGCTCGTAATCATTCATCTCTAGCATGTTATTCAAAATGTGTCCGGAAGGGAGAAAGAGGGAAAGAACGTCCATAGTAAAACGTTTAAATATGAAAAGAATTAATTTGAAACGTGTTTGAAAGCATTGTGTGAAAAGGAGGAATTGCTCATTGTCAGCAATAGCTCCATTTTCAACAATATTTTTTAAATATTCGAACTGTTATAGTATCACGGAAAGGGTTCCGCTTCCATGGGAAGGATGTAACCATTTTCCGCCAACAGACGCTTACAGACGCATGTGCAGCAGACGACAATCGAAAACATTGTGACAAAAGGGGAAATTACTTTTCGTAGGCAATTTCTACTTTTGCCACAATGGTTTCAACTCCTTTCAATAATTGTATTTACAGTGCTTTGCACATTTCTCTATAAGTCGACTGTTGTAAACTAATGGGGTCACAGAACGGTCGACGTTACCTGACACTACTGACATTGAGGTCAACCATAGTTCAGAGTGAGTTTCATTCATAGAAACTATTTTGTCTCATAAATTTATGCAAGCGGAGGGTTTTGTGATTCGGTCGAACCAATCAGGGACACTATATTACAGGGATATGAAACGCGTGCGGTTTTATCAGCCTTATCAGTAATATGTTGGCCTCGCTTCGTACAGGTATCGGCCATTTTGATTTACCCATTCCGATAGATAACGACCTTCACTTGCGTATGATAACGGTTACTTGCGTGCAAATACGGCTGTTTTCGTTGATTTGCTAGCGCTCTTTACAGTAACCAGGGACACAAAATATAGACAAAAGATTCAAATTTGTGTAAAATAATTTATTCTTTTATCAAGAAGTCTTAGTCAAGTGGTATTTTAATCTTTTCAAAATAAAAACAATAACTGGTTATTACAATACATTATTTTTTTATTAAAAAATCGTTTGATGGAAAAACAGATTGTTATTGAAAACATGAGATTATCTCTTGATTGAGGTGGCCCAAAACAATAAAATATATGCAATTCTAAAGAGGTCTATAATATCACACTGACCAGATGTCAGGGTGACTTATGTTATGTAACATTATGCAATCATTTCCTGTCGTGTTCCTGTCGTGTTCCATATGTGTTGGTTACATACTAATTAATTGGTTTTATAACCCTTTCATTGTTCATACAGGGAAATGGGCTAATTGGTAATTAAACTCTTATTAATAACCCTTCTCAACATTCAAACATCTGCAGCAGACAAATTCGAATTCATACTTGGCCATTCATTTTGCAAATATATCTAAGATTGTAAATGTAATTATGATTTAATAAAAAAGGGCAAACCATTTTTTTAAAGGAAAAAAAATGCTCAAGAATCTTGACAGTCATTTTTGGATGCAGCACACGACTTTTGAAAACAGTACAACAAAAGGAGAAATTGTTCATAATGGCTCCTTTTGTCACAATGTTTTTAACTTTATTCAACACTTGTTCTTTGATATTTTGTCTATGATGTTCTAGGTCGTCTACTGCAGATTTGTTTTATGTGAGAAAGGGTTAACTTTCACTTTCATTCATATACCAATATTTTAATACATGTTACGTATATACATTCATTCATGTACATGTACCAATGTTTTTATATTATACTGTATATCATATAATTATTGATTTCCTAGCTTTCTTTGCTAAAGGAGTGCATTTGTTTTTCGTTTTCTTTGGCCTCCTGCCAATTCGTCCCCTTCTGCTGCCATGAAGTTTGCCCATTCTGAAATAAATTAACATTGAATAATGATTATACACTTTGCCTTCGTTGTTAAAACAGGGATATATTTCATTGATTAAAAACCTTATATCATGAATTAATTGTTGGAAAGTTGCACACAAATCTAGGTACCCATAATTTTCATTAATTGGTCGCCCTTTGTTAAAATTTATCCGCGTTTTTCTCAGTTTTTCTCAAACAATTCTAGGTGAATCTCGGCATACAACAGGTTTGTGAAAATAATTTAAACCAACATTGATCATTCAACATTATCAATCTGACCTTTAAATGTATATATATTGGCAATATAGAACCGCAAATAATGTTTTGTATAAACCCGATTCGTTATTTTCCTAAATGTCCAAATGTTTTTTTAAAATTCCATCACATTCTTTCTCAGACAATATTAGATTCTCCATTGAATACAAACAGGTTTGTAAAAATAATTTAAACCAAGATTGATCATTTAACATTTACAATCTGACCTTTGAATGTGTTTATAACAGCAATATTTAACAGTAATTGATGTTTTGCATAGCCCCTATTTGTTATTTTGACAAAATGGCCGTCATCTTTTTTAAAATTCATCTAATTTTTTCACGGATTTTCACAAACAATTCTAGAACATTTCCGGCAAACATCAGCTATATTAAAATAATTAGAACAAAGTTTGACCAATGATCTTTTATAATATAACATTGAAATGTGTTTATAACGGCAATATAGAACACATGTCGGTTCCCCACATAGCCTATATTCTTCGTTTTGACTTTATTGACCACAATTTTGTTAAATTTCATCGCATTTTTTATAATTTTTTCTCTGACAATATTAGATTCTTCATTGCATACAACAGGTTTGTACAAATAATTTAAACCAAGATTGATCATTTAACTTTTACAATCTGACCTTTCAATGTGTTTATAACAGCAATATTTAACAGTAATTGATGTTTTGCATAGCCCCTATTTGTTATTTTGACAAAATGGCCGTCATCTTTTTTAAAATTCATCTAATTTTTTCACGGATTTTCACAAACAATTCTAGAAAATTTCCGGCAAACATCAGCTATATTAAAATAATTAGGACACAGTTTGACCAATGATCTTTTATAATATAAAATTGAAATGTGTTTATAACGGTAATATAGAACACATGGCGGTCCCCCACATAGCCTATATTCTTCGTTTTGACTTTATTGACCACAATTTTGTTAAATTTCATCGCATTTTTTATCATTTTTTCTCTGACAATATTAGATTCTTCATTGCATACAACAGATTTGTAAAAATAATTTAAACCAAGATTGATCATTTAACTTTTACAATCTGACCTTTCAATGTATTTACAAAGGCCACATTGAACAGTAAATGGTGTTTTGCATAGCCCCGATTCATTATTTTGACAAAATGGTCGTCATCTTTTTTAAAATTCATCGCATTTTTTCACAAGTTTTCACAAACAATTCTAGAAAATTTCCGGCAAACATCAGCTATATTAAAATAATAAGGACACAGATTTGCCAATGATCTTTTATAATATAACATTGAAATGTGTTTATAACGGCAATATAGAACACATGGTGGTCCCCCACATAGCCTATATTCTTCGTTTTGACTTTATTGACCACAATTTTGTTAAATTTCATCGCATTTTTTATCATTTTTTCTCTGACAATATTAGATTCTTCATTGCATACAACAGGTTTGTAAAAATTATTTAAACCAAGATTGATCATTTAACTTTTACAATCTGACCTTTCAATGTATTTACAAAGGCCACATTGAACAGTAAATGGTGTTTTGCATAGCCCCGATTCGTTATTTTGACAAAATGGTCGTCATCTTTTTTAAAATTCATCGCATTTTTTCACAAGTTTTCACAAACAATTCTAGAAAATTTCCGGCAAACATCAGCTATATTAAAATAATAAGGACACAGTTTGGCCAATGATCTTTTATAATATAACATTGAAATGTGTTTCTAACGGCAATATAGAACACATGGCGGTCCCCCACATAGCCTATATTCTTCGTTTTGAATTTTTTGACCACAATTTTGTGGAAAATATCGACTTCAAAAACTCATTGCAATAACTATCATTTTTTGTTTAAATACAAGCTCAAAGTTAACGTAAATGTAAGAAAAAAAGATAGAAATTATGTTATGTACTTACATTCTCGGTTATTCCTTTTTAAACTTATTAATTTTGATAAAACATCCGTCTATCTACATCGATAGCCATCGCGGAAATGAATGTACGAAGTGGAT